>CM040426.1:137535728-137796177 GCA_022702705.1 Papilionanthe hookeriana x Papilionanthe teres
AATCTCAATTTTTGGCTTGATCATTGGTGCCCCCCAGATTGGCTACAACCTCTCACTCCACCCACCAACCTTAATCTGAAAGTTGTTGATTGCTGGAATGGGGACAGCTGGTCCTTGCCATTTCTTCACACCATCCTGGAAGCTCCTTCAGCCCAGAAAGTTGCTACTGTGCCTTTCAATAGATCCAATCTGTATTCTCCAGTAAGGAACGCCCTTCACAACCAAAGCTTCTCGAAAGGCTATTTACACTCGACTCTATCGGTGGGAAGCGGTTCCTTGGAGTGACCCGATCCGGAACAAGTACCTCTCCCCTCTATGAACCTCTTCGACTGGAGACTTTTCAAAAATCTTCTCCCCACTGACAACATCCTTAAGTTAAAGGGACTCGGGGGCACTTCTTCTTGTAGTTTGTGTCATATGGAGGAAGAAACTATCAACCATCTATTCTTTGAATGCAAGTTTTCAAAGGATGTCCGGATACGACTAATCCCTCGATTTAAATTGAATACTCTCCAATTGCACTGGCATCATCTTCTCACTTGCTGGACTGAATGGCATCAGCAGGGAACTGGAGCTTTACCCCTTCTCATTGCATGGTTCATCTGGATGGCAAGAAACAAGGCTATCTTTGAGGGAGCTGCCACTGGTGCTAGTACTGTAGCCAGAAACTGCATATCTTATCTCCATAAACTCATTAACCACAAGAAGTTTCCAAATATTTTTAAAGCTAGCCAACCACTGAACAACTAGCTCCCTAAAATTCTCACTCATCACTGGTCTCCTCCACCCGAAGCAACTATGTTAAAGTAAACAACGATGGCGACTACACCACCGATGCCTTGCGGTATGGGTGGTCTCTTTCGGAACCTTATGGGGGCCTGCCTGCTTTTCTTCCATGCCCCCATTACTGCTTCTGATGCTCTTGAAACTGAACTTATAGCTGTTTACGGGGCTCTGAAATTAGCTTTGATCTTCAATTGGAGGAATCTAATCATTGAGGGGGATTCTCAGGAGATGATAAATTTGATTGATGCTAGAACTTTAACCACTTGGACCCACTCACTTTGGATCCAAAAAATTCATTCCCTCACTAGTCAACAACTTAAGGCCACCTTTACATTTTTTTTCAGAGAGGCAAATAAGCCGGCAGACTGGCTTGCAGGAACTGGATCCCTTTCCTCTAGAGTGACCTTCTCAACTATTCCCCCTGTTCAACTCAGAATACTGGTGGTAGGTGATCTCTTATCTGTTCCCCGCTTAAGGATTGACAATGGCCACTCTTTGCTGAAACAACATTGACTAGTGATTGTTTTGGTTGTTGGGACTGTCGCTCATTGGGTTCTTTTATGTTGGCTAATTTGCTCCATGAGATCTCATGCTTCATTGCTATCCCCCTGGGCACACTATCTGTGGTTGAAGGTTCTCATGATCTCCTTAATTTGAGGGTTTATTTCAGTAATTTATAGATTTCCTTGTAACTAATAGTGTTTTCTTTATATTTTCAGCTGATTCTCTTTTGTGAATGGGGAACCCCATAGGGCTTCAAATTGTATTTTGTTATTGTTTTGTGGGGACCCCCTCTACTTCAACTTTTGTAACCCCCCTTTTTATTTACCAATCAACATGCAGGGAGCCTGTGTTGGCTCCTTTTTCTCCAAAACAAAAAAATAAAATAAAATAAAATAATATATATATATATATAATAAATAAATAAAATAAGAAAAAATATCTCTCCCTCATCTCTCCCTCACCTCCACCTCATCTCTCCCTTACTCCCTCTTTGACTCCAAGTCGTGAGCCTCCCCATAAAATCCTCTCATAATCTCATTTTTACACTCTCTTACACACTTACACACTCACTTCACTCACTTCACCATCCCACTCACTCACTTCACCTCCTTAATTCCAAAACCGTGAGCCAGCCTGCCTCCTCTCCTTCTTTTTCTTCCAAGCAAGCCAAACCCAATCCCAACTCCTTCTAGCCGTGAGCTTCAACAAGGGCATCTCCTCTTCAAGTTTCTTCCATCAACTCCTCCAAATCAAGGTAAGTTTTTCACCCTTCTCATGCTTAGCCTAAGATCCCACACATACATGCTTGTTGTTTAGTTTTTTTCATCCTTTTACAAAGATTTTTAAATTTATATGCAAGCTATTTAGAATCACATATCTCCATGTATATCTTCAAAAATCATGTGTTAATTATTATTTTCTTTTCACAAATCTTCATGCTATTTAAATGTTTCCATGCTTAGGCTTAGGAATTCCTTTTTTATGAAAAGTTATTTAGCTATTTAGTTTTTAAATCTTTCCATGTTTTGTCCTAGGATTTCTTTTTCATGCAAATTATCTAATTATTTAACTAGTTTAAATATTTACAAATCTACCACGTAATTTTTACTAACTTGAAAAGTGAATTTTAAAATTTAAAAAGAAATAAAACGACATAAAGGAAATAATAATAAAACAAAAAAAATGAAAGGAAAATTTAAAATAACATATAACATTGTAAATAAAATAATAAATAATAAATGTAAAAACATAAGTGATATAATAACTGTAAATTTAAATAAATTAAATAATAACTTTACTAAATTTTAAATAAAATAACTACACTAAATAAATAACTAAATTAAATTTAAAATATAACTATACTAATGAAATAAATCATAATATATATATATATATATATATATATATATATATATATATATATATATATATATATATATATATATATATATATATGGTGGGGGGTGATTTTAATTGCATTAGTGATCCTAGTGAGAAGTTGGGGGGCAAGACTCCCGATCTCCAAACCATGATGAGTTTTTCTCAAAATATTACTAAAGCTGGGCTTTTGATGCGGGTTTCCTTGGCACTCCATTTACCCGGAAGAGAGGCAACTCTGTTGGAGAGAATAGATAGGATTCTTGCTAATGATCTGTTGGATGAATTCTTTTCCTATTACCCAAGTTCATCATTTGCACGGAACTACTTCGATCATTCCCCTATTAATTAAGATATCCTTCTTCCCAAGAACAGTTTATTCCCCTTCGATTTCTAAATGTTTGGACTGATCATCCTTCCTTTCTTGAGGTGGTTAAGGCTGGTTGGACTACTCCAAGTGGCTCTGATAACAATGCTCTTATAAAGCTATGGAGGTTACAAAAGAATGTGGCATATCATTTAAGACAATGGAATAAGCATTGCTTTGGTAATATATTTCAACGGAGTCGGGAGGTCGATAACAAAGTCCAATTCCTTGAAGCTAATCGGGACACGGGAAGGGATAATGGCCAAGAGTTGATAAATGCTCGGAATCTGTCGACTCGAAGCTTTGGATAGAGAGGAGATGTTTTTGCGGCAGAAAGCCTCTATTAACAAAAAACTTTTTGGTGATAGAAATACAAAGTTTTTCCATGCTATGATTAAATACGGAAGACAAATAAATGCTATTCTCGGTATTAAAGATGCGATGGTAGTAGAATTAATGATCCTAATCTCATTTCTCAAAGTGCGGTGAAGTATTTTCGGACTCAAATGGTCGCTCGGTCTACTAATCCCTCCTTATTCTTACACGATGTTTTCAACATCGATATTGCTTATGCTTCTCAACTCCATCTAACTCTTTTACCGGATGTGCAGGAAATTTTATCGGCTCTAAAAAGTATTGATGGGAACAAGGCTAGCAGGGCCGGATGGTTTTAGTGCCACCTTCTACTTAAAAGCTTGGGACATTGTTGGTGCTGATCTCTGTCATGCTGTCCAAGCTTTTTTCTCTGGAGCTGAGTTACCCAGATATTTTGCTGCATCTTGTATTGTTCTTATACCTAAAGATCATAAGAAGTCCTCTTGGACTGATTTCAGGCCTATTTGTCTTACTAACACTCTTACTAAAATCCTTAGTAAGATTTTGGTTAGTAGAATTCAACCTCATTTAGACAAACTTATCAGTGCTTAATTAATCGCATTTGTACAAGGAAGAAATATTACTGATAATTGTCTTTTAACACAAGAATTACTTCGGATTTGGATAAACCTTGTAGAGGACACAATCGATTCGAAACTTGATCTCAAAAAGCATATGACTCTACCAAGTGGTCCTTCATTGATCCGGTTCTCGAGGCCGGAGGCTTCAACCCTTCCTTCTGCGACCTTATTCAGAAATGGCTTTCCAGCTCTTTTTATAGTGTGTTGGTTAATGGGGAGAGCCAGGGCTTCTTTTCTGCTGGTAGGGGTATTAAACAAGGTGACCCTTTGTCCCCTACAATTTTTATTTTGGCTTTTGATTATCTATCCAGACTCCTTAATTCAGCTCAGGATAATGCTCACCATTTATGTTACAAACATAGTTCTGCCCAGGTCATTAGCCATTTGGCTTATGCTGATGACATTATTCTATTTACCAATGGCAGCAAACTTGCCATTAGAAAAACTATGCATTGCCTGGATCTTTTCTCTCAAGTTTCTGGTCTGGAACTAAATAAGCAGAAATGCCAATTCCTGGCAGGAAAGAACTACAAACATCACAAGCTGGATTAAAGCTACAATCGGATTCAACTCAGCTGACTTACCTTTTAAGTACTTGGGTGTGCATTTGATAAAAGGTAGAAAGAAACAAACTCAATATGATGAGGTGGTTAATAAGATTTCTTCCACTATAAACTGTTGGACTAACAACTTTCTTTCAAATGGGGGCAGAATAACCTTCTTAAAAAGCATCCTATCAACCTTCCCCTTATATACAATGCAAATGGTGAGAATGAAGAGAAGTACACAAACAATGCTCGAGTCTATGTTTAACAAATTTTTGTGGGAGGGACGAGTATAAACAACCTCACCTGAAGTCTGTGTGGAATAAGCTTTGCAAACCTACCATAGGCTGGGGACTGGGTTTTAAAAGTTTTCAACAGATGAATCAGCTTTTCTACTGTAAACAATGGATTAAATTTAGACAACAGGATACTATATGGGCTCAGTTCCTTAAAGACAAATATTGTAAAAGGATGCATCCAGATCTAGTTCAACCTAAAATTGGGGACTCCAAGCATTGGAAAAGTCTGCTAAAGATTAGAGAATTTGCTAATAAGCTATCTTCTCTGGGAGGTTGGTGCTGGTCAAATCAGTTTACGGATGGATAGCTGGCTCCCTGATGGTCCTCTTTCTACCTTACCTGATACTAACTATCTTACTAAGATTTCTGAATTCTGGCTGCAGGACAATTGGAATGTAGAGGCACCGAAAGATGTGGTGGATGAAGAGATTGTACAACAAATTTTGGCTATCCCCATTGACCGGGCAAACCTGATAAACTTTTGATTAAACACCCCCCTTCACAATCAGTGAATAATTTTCTTCATAACTCTTTCAATATGTGGATTCGTTAACGAGTTGGGGCAATTTTATTTGGTCTTCAAAAATCTCACCTTCCATGTTTTTCTTTAATTGGAGGTTAGCACACGGTTTTCTCCCATTAGATGATATTCTCAAACTAAAAGGGTTGAGAACGGCTTAAGATTTTGGCTAGGTAAATGCGAGGAAGAAACTTTAAACCATCTATTCCTTCAATGTCCATTTACCTTACAGCTTTGGGAGGAGGTGTTACTTCTATTAAATCTATTGCATCACAGACATAAGTGGGTCTCCATTGATACTTGCTGGAATGACTGGAAAAATCAGAAATGGGGTTGTGTTCCTCTTGTTATCAACTGGTTTGTTTGGGTGGCTAGAAATCAGGCCAAGTTTGAAGATAAACCTTGCCCCCCAAAAAATGTTGTGGCCAACTGTTTCAATTTTATCAGCAAATCTCGTCGCTAACTTTTCAACCCCTACTCAAAAAGTCTCCTTAGTGCACTGGGTACTGCCTTCACAGCCTTGGATTAAAATTAATGTGGATGGAAGTTTCACCTCTGCTGCTGCTGGGATTGGTGCTGTGTGCAGGAATCATGTTGGGAAATTGCTTTGGTTCTTTCAATCTCCTTTATTCTCCTCTTCTGCCCTTGAAGTTGAGTTGAGTGCTGTTCTCTGGGCCATTAAAACTGCTACAGCCTTAAATCATAAACAGATTTGGATTGAATCTGATTCTCAACAGGTTATAAAGATGATGGTGGGTGATTTCACTCCCCCCTGGAATCTGATTTATTTACATAGAAGAATTTTACTTTTATCACTACATCTTAACATCAAATGGTCTCACATTCATAGAGAAGGGAATCAACCTGCCAATTGGTTAGCAAAGACTTCTGCCCCAAACCATAGTGTAATCTTTTCCTTTTTGCCTGCTAAGCCTTTAAGGCAGTTACTTTTGGGGGACTCTCTTCACCTCCCTTTCATTAGATGTACCTAATCTTTTCTCTTTAATGAAGGTTTTCCTGTTTTGCTAAATATATATATATATATATATATATATATATATATATATATATATATATATATATATATATATATATATATATGAATTAATGATAACTAAATAAATAATAATAATGAAAATAAATTGTGTACAAATAAGTAACATAATAATATAACCATACTAAATGTAAAATAAATAACAATATTAAATTTAAAAATAAATAAATACCACTAAAATATCAAAATACTAACTAAATGCTAAATATGTACATTTGTAAATTAAAGATATGATGAAAATAATGAAAATAATGTTATAATTTTAAAAGAAAACCAAAAATATAAGAAAAAAATAATAATAATAATTGAAAATAGTTGTAAATTCAAGATAAATAATAAAAATAAGCAAATAAAAATATCATGCCTCTTTAAAATAATGTAAATGTAAATATATGTGTAAATAATAAATTTAATAGATTATAACTTAATAAAAACAATAATAACTTCAAAATAAATAAAAGAATAGTTGAGGAGAGAGAAAGTTTAAAAGCTTTATAATTAAATAAATAATAATATAAATGATAAATAAAAGATATAAATAATAAACTTAAATATACATATAATTAATAACAGTAATAAATTACAAATAAAAATAACTTATAGTTTATATCTATTAAAAGATAAGAATATAAGGATAATAAAATAAATAACACAAATATATATATACATAAATTGAAAATAATTTAAATAATATAAATGAATAATAAATTAAATTAAAATTAAATAGTTAAAACTAAATAAAACTAAAAATATAAATAATAATTAAATAAAATTAAATAATAATTAATTAAAAAAACTGAAAATAATTATATAAAAAAATATGAAATTAAATTAAATTAAACAATAAATAATAAATTAAATTAAATTAAATTAAATTAAATAATAATGTAAATAAATAATAAATGAAATTAAATTAAATAAATTAAAATAAAAAATTAAATTAAATTAAATTAAATAATAATGTAAATAAATAGTAAATTAAATAAATTAAATAAATTAAATAAATTAAATAAATTAAAAATAGAAATTAAATTAAATTAAATTAAATAATAATGTAAATAAATAATAAATTAAATTAAATTAAATTAGTTAAATCAAGCTAAGTTAAAATTAAATAATAATGTAAATAAATACTAAATTAAATTACATTAAATAAATTAAATTAAACTAAATTAAATTAAGCAATAATGCAAATAAAATAATAATTTTTACTAAATTAAATTAATTAAATAAAATTAAATAATAATAATTAAATGAAAACCAAATAATAATAATTCAAATAAATGAATATTAGGTAATTATAAATTAAGTAAAATAAATGAATAAATAACATTAATAAGGATAACAATTATAAATAAATAAATAATAAATAAATAATAAATAAATAAATAACATATGCAATGATATTAATACAACAATAAAATAACATATAATAGTAACATAACACTTGAATAAATAATAATAACACAAGACAAAAACAAAACAAAACAATAACATACATAATACAATAACAACACATACATAACATAATGCAACAAAGACAACATACAACAACAATCCTGACCACAGTATAATACCAACAAGATAACAATCAAACCTAGGATAGGCCTCCTGAGGCATGGTTTATTTTTCCCTTTATAAAGACCCTTAGGAAATCACAACTTCGTGTAGAAAACATAATAAAAATACCCTCATGCTTAGTGAATGCATGGAGTAACCCAAATTTTACCCGATGTCCACATAACCTTCCCAATATACATTCCAAACTCAAAATCCCTAGCTTCAAAACCTAACACAAACCAAATCCAAACACAAACCAAATTTAAACATAAACCAAAACCAAACCCAAACCTAACACAAACCAAATCCAAACACAAACCAAATTTAAACATAAACCAAAACCAAACCCAATCCAAAACCAAAACCAAATCCAAACACAAACTCAAGCAAATCTTCCACAAATAGAATCACAAACTCTTCACAGCACTCCCATAAGTCCAAATTAAACTACCAATTGCCACCAATACAAATCAAAACCACACCTAAACCCATCTGCACCAACCTACCCCGAACACCAGTGCTCATTAAGCATAAGGGTATAGGTAGGATGAGTTGTTAAGCAACATAATAAGTTTAAATGATCCTGAGGCTTTTCACCAGGCTGTGAAAGGGAAGCATGGACCTGCATCCTTCTCCTAACCCTTTGGATACCCTAGAGGTCTATTAAAGTTAATATGTTTGCTTAATGAAACCATCCTCAATTACATTGACAAAGTTCAACAAAAAAAAAAATTCATAGGACTTGGTAGACAACCAGAATCTAAACATAATAGGATTGAGTAGTTACTTCTTGTTAGTCCTACTTCTTCCTGTTTTCTGGCATGCTTTAACTTCAGCAAAATTATAAACACATACACGTGTTGACATATTTTTGTATTTTGAAAAGGGGGTCACCTACGAAATTATCGGCGAATTTTAGATTTTAAATTTAATTTAATTATATATATATATATATATATATATATATATATATATATATATATATTAGAAAGTAGCATTTGATTTTGAAATTAATTTTAAGTTTGAAAATTTTAAGATATGAAATTAAACTGATCTCACATCCCAAATAGTTTATAAAAATAAGCACCACATCACAAACTGTGTATCTATCTCGAAGGACAAACACACTGCTTGACGATGGTGCTCGATTAAATAAACTAGAAGATTTGTGACATCCGTTTGGTCTGTGAACCAATTTTATAAGTCAACAAGTTCCCCTGCTTAATATAAGAGAATTAAGCAGGGTTTATATTTCCTGAGTTTTTAAAGTTCCCTATAAGGGTAAGCCCTATAGTTAATTACATCTTAAATGACGGAAATAATTTAAGAAAACTCTCAATTAAGATCAATGGTTCTAATTTCAAGAATTTCAAAGTTTAAGGTTTTTAAAGGATTGGATTTTAGAAATTTCAATAGGGATTAGCTAAAATTTGAAACAGTTTATTTCAGAAGTCCAACGGAAGAGAAGTAGGAGAAGCTGAGGATCCAAGAAGAATCTTGGCAACTTCCCAAACTATCCTATTGTTTGGCTTCAATTCGAGAATTTACTTAATGTTGTAATTCTGCCAATTTTAGTTAATTAGGACTTATATTTGTATCATATAATTACACAAGTAGCCTCGAAGATGTGAGGGTTTATGTCGTACCAAACAACTACCTTGAAATCCTAAGACCGTTTAGGACTTAATTTGCACAAAATGATTATGAAAGTGCCTAACGAAAAGGTTGAGGATTTATGTTGCACTAGGCAAAATACCTCGAAATCCTATGGCTTGGTTATTCAGTTCTAAGAATGTTTTTGCTGAAAAAGACCCGAGTTTTGCTGAAGAAGATGGTCGTGCTGCCCACCGTGCTTAAAGCTTCTTATCGTTGTCACAAAGGTTTATTTTTAGAAAATGATAATCAAGAGACGAGAGAAGTGTTTTGGTTTAGATAAATCGTAAAGTCTAATTTTCTTTAATGTTTTAATTAAAACAAATCTTAAAGTTGGTTAAAAACAACCGATTAAGATCCCAGGGTTCTGTCATCCCGGCACCGTTATTTCATCGGATTCACTTTTTCTAAATGAATTTGCTAAACCCAACTGAATGAGTTCCACACTTTCATTTAGACCGTGGGAAATCCTGTTAGCAACACGTGGGTTACATCATCTAAGGTATTCCCGATCATCCAACAAGACGTTTTAATTTAATTGCAATTGTAGTTTTGTTGTTCCGTTTGTGATTAAATTTTGAGTTGTTTTATATTTTGAATGTTGTGGCAGTGAATTTTATCTTGTTGTGAATTTTAATTTAGTTTTGGGTTTCAATTTTGTGGCTATCCTAAAGGTTTCAGTTTTCATGCAGGGTGTCAATCTTATTTAACATGCAAGAAAGTTAAAGTGCAGTGCAGGTAAGTAAATAAATTGTAATAAAATAAAAGCGTACCTGGAGGGTCTTCTCGTCATTTCCAAGCTGCACTTAAAACACATGTTAAGGCATTTATATATTTACAACAAGTACCTAAGTAAAGCTAAGGAAAGGTTCCGGTTGTCTACCAAAATCCTAACCCTATTGCTAGTCAATCCCTATGACGTCTAGGTTCTTTTGTTTTTGTGGTTGATTTTCATCACCAAAGAACAATTAAGTTTGATTGTCCTTCTAAAATACCCCATCATATTGAGGAAGTGTTTAGGACGACTCCTAAACATCTTTCAATATTTTTGGGATTATTTTGAGTCTAAATGAGTTTTATTGTATTGGTGAATTGATCATCCAAAAATTTAGTTTAGTTTGTTTCTTGCTCAGTGAATTAGGATGTTTGATTATCCTATGAGTAAAGTGACATTTCACTTGATGCTCCATTTAAGAGTTATAATAATGAAAGCCTTTAGGGGGCAAATCAGTTTGTTAAAGAATTTAACCGCTTTGATTAAAGTTGAATTGATGATTTGGGATGATTTAATTTAGTTTCAAAATTCAAGTTGATTTTCTCTTAAGTATTTTAAATTGTTTGATTTGAAAGAGGTGTTTAGATTATTCAATTTAATTAAACTTTTAAAGATTTAAATTTAATTTGACTTAATTGTAACACTTTAGGTCAATTTTAATTGGTTTGATTTTTTATGTTTTTAATTATGAATTGTCTTAAGGTTGATTTTCTTTAAAATTTCAAATTTGTTTTAGATTTTTCTTTTGAGTGATTTCAAATTAATTTTAATGTTTTAAATTTATTTCAGTTTAATTATCAAATCACTTAATATTTTAAGCTTTTAATTTAATTAAGGTTTATTTTCCTTTTAATTATTATTTATTAATTTCGATTATCATTTTTGAGTTTGATTAAGAGTTGAATATTATTAAAGTGATTCATTTAGGGATTTTAAATTAAAAATTGATATCTTCTTAAATCATATTCCTAATCTTAATAATCTAAATTTTAACTTATTCTTCCAAAATTCAATTTGTTTAATTAATTAATATTTAATTTAAATATTTTCAAGATGATTAATGGGTTTGTACCCCTTAATTCCCTAGGTTTCAATCATCTAATGAAAATTTTAAAATCAGACCCTCCCCTTGATTAAACCTAAATATTAATTAGGATTAAAATTCTTTAGTTACCTTTATGTCCTTTTAAGCATGTTCATTTCATAACTCATCAAATTAAGCTCAAATGAACTTAAAATTTTTATCTCACTTCACACACATGTCAATTAAGACATTAGAGGAGAAAATGTAATTTTTCTGAATTTAATTTAATTTATATATTTATTTTTATGAAAAATATAGGTTTTCAATAAAAATTCAACAACTTGACCAAGGTAAGGTTTCTATCCTTAGGAAAATTATGGAATGTTTCTATTGACCAGAAGACCATTTGGACCAATTTTGGTGATTTTTTGAATTATTTTTTATTTATCATAATTATTTTGAATTTGGGAGTGTTAATTAATTATAAAATAAAATTAAAGCTGAAAAATAGATTTTATATTTTTCTTAAGTTTCTATGATCTCAAGGAGTCCAGAGAAGTAAATTTTATATTTTTTTTCTATTTTTCTTTGATTTCTTAGAATTAATTTGCTGAAAATGTTGGAAAATCCATTTTTTTATTATTAAAAATTATCTTAAGCCTTTAAAATTCAATTTTTTTAACCTAGAGACTTGAGAGTTTAAGTGCAGCTTGGGAAGACGGGAAGACCCTCCAGGTACGCTTTTATTTTATTGCAATTTACTTTTCTTGCAATTTACTTTATTGCAAATGCACTTTACTTTTCTTGCATGATAAACAATCTGTTGCATGAAAACCCACACCTCTAGGGTAGTCCCTATAACTGAAACCAAAACTAAATTAAAAGTCATTGCAAGATAAAATTCACCGCCACAACATTTCAAAATATAAAACAACTCAAAATTTAATCACAAACAGAACACAAAACTAAAATTATAACTAAATTAAAGCGTCTTATTGGATGAGCGGGAATACCTCGGATGATGTAACCTACGTGTTGATAACGGGATTTCCCACGGTCTAAATGAAAGTGTGGAACTCATTCAGTTGAGTTTAGCAAATTCATCTGGACTAAGTGAATCCGATAAAAATAACGATGCGGAAGGATGGAACCGTGGGATCTTAACCGGTGTTGTTATAATCAACTTTATGATTTGTTATAATTAAAACATAAAAAACACTTGGAAATTAAGAT
Organism: Papilionanthe hookeriana x Papilionanthe teres; assembly: GCA_022702705.1. NCBI lineage: Eukaryota > Viridiplantae > Streptophyta > Magnoliopsida > Asparagales > Orchidaceae > Papilionanthe > Papilionanthe hookeriana x Papilionanthe teres. The sequence continues at coordinate 137,548,382 of CM040426.1, forward strand.
TTTCTCTAAACCAAAACACTTTTCTCATCTCCTGATTTATGACTTCTAAAACTAAACCCCTGCAACAACAAGGAGCTAGGAGTATGGTGGGCAGCACGGCTATCGTCGTCAGCAAAACTAAAATCTACATCAGTAAAACCATTCTTAGAATTAGACAACAATCCATAGGATTTCGAGGTAGTTTGCCTAGTGCAACATAAATCCTCAACTCTTCGTTAGGCATTTGCATAGCAAATTAAGCCCTAGCGATCTTAGGATTCCGAGGTAGTCATCCGATACGACATAAACCCTCATATCTTCGAGGCTATTTGTATGATCATGTCATACGAATATAAGTCCTAATTAATTAAAATTGGCGAGATCAAAACGTTAAACAAACATTAGGACTTTCCTAAATCCAAGCGAAACAATAGGATAGTCGGGAAATTACCGAAGTTTGCTTCGAATACGTAATTTCTCCTACTTTTCTTCCTTTGAATTCCCAAAACAAAATGTTCCAAATTTGATCCATTCCCTATTGAAATTCCAAAATTCAATCCTTTGAAAACTTAAACTTTGAAATCCTTGAGAGCAGAATTATTGATTATTATCTAGAGTTTTCTTAGGTGATTCCCGTCACTTAAGATGTAATTAACTATAGGGGCTTGCCCTTATAGGGAATTTTAAGAACCCAGGTAATATAAACCCTATTTAATGCTTTCATATTAAGCACGGGAATTTGTCGGCTTATAAAATTGGTTCGCAGACCAAACGGATGTCACAAATCTTCTAGTTTATTTAACCGAGCCCCACCATCAAGCAGCGTGTCTATCCTTAGGGATAGATACACGGTTTGTGGTGCGGTGCTCGTTTATATAAACTATTTGGGATGTGAAATCAGTTTGATTTCATATCTTAAAATTTTCAAACTTAAAATTATTTTCAAAATAAAATACTACTTTTCAAATTATTTATTTAAATTAAATTAAAAAATTCACCGACAATTTCTGTTAGGCGACCCCCCTTTTCAAAATAAAACACACAACCTAAAATAAGCCGTACACTTATGAAGAAACTGAACCAATTATTCAAAAATGTCATGATTCTGATTTTGGAGGACATTTTGGGACTGATAAAACTGCTTATAAGATTCTACGATACGGATTTTACTGGCCTACTCTATTTAGAGATGTATACAGATATATTAAAACTTGCGATAAATGTCAAAGAGTAGGAAATATATCTAGAAAAAACAAAATGCCTCTGAATTTTATATTAGAAGTTGAAATTTTTGATGTTTGGGGATTAGATTTTATGGGACCTTTTATTCCTTCGTTTGGAAACTCATATATATTAGTAGCTGTTGATTATGTTTCCAAATGGATTGAAGCACAAGCATTACCTAGGTGTGATGCTAAGAGTGTTTCAAAATTTCTGATGAGAAATATGTTTACTAGATTTGGAATGCCGAGAGTGATTATCACTGACGGAGGAACACATTTTAGAAATAAATACATTCACAAACTAGTAGAAAAATATAATATTACACATAAGATATCCACTGCTTATCATCCACAGACTAGCGGATTAGTCGAAGTATCTAATCGTGAGATTAAACGTATTTTAGAAAAATGCAGTAAACCCAAATAGGTTAGATTGGTCTATTAGATTAGACAACTGCATTATGGGCTTATAGAATCTGCTTATAAAACTCCGATTGGAATGACTCCTTACGAGCTTATATATGGAAAAACATGCCACTTACCAGTTGAATTAGAACATAAAGCATATTGGGCGATTAAAGAATTTAATTATAATATGAAGGAAGCTGGTGAGAAAAGATTGCTGCAATTAAATGAATTGGAAGAATTAAGAAATGAATCATTTGATAATAATCAGATTTATAAAGAAAAGATGAAATTATGGCATGATCGGAAGATTAATCAGAGGAATTTTGAACCAGGACAGGAAGTTTTGCTATATAATACTAGATTGAAATTATTTCCTGGAAAATTGAAGTCTCGATGGTTAGGACTTTTCACCATAACTCAAATATTTTCACATGGAACTATAGAAATCGAAGATCCAAAAACTGGACATAAATTTAAAGTTAATGGACATAGATTAAAACCATATTTCGAAGGTATAAGACCTAACTATAAAGAGGTTTTAATGCTTAGTCGACTCGATTAATAATTGAAATTAGGTCGGGCTGACGACGTTAAACCAAGCGCTTTATGGGAGGCAACCCATATTAGTTATCTATTTTTATTGTATCTTAATAGATAGTCAATATTATTGAAACTTTACTACTCAATTATTATTATGAATCATCACATATTCGAACCATTATGATGAGAAAAAGAAATTATTCGATTTAGAGCGAAATTGGACATTATTTTGGAATCTCGCCGACGGCGAGGTCGATACTCGTCGACAGCGAGGTTCGCGCCTAAATTAAATTCGGTTTATTTATCGAGCTCGGCGACGGCGAGAAACGTCCGCCGACGGCGAGAACATGGGAGGCGGTTTTATAGCCGAGTCGCCGACGGCGAGAAACTTCTCGCCGACAGCGAGGAAGTTATAAAGATGTGTTATTTATAATTTGAATGCCGATTTGGACGGTTTCAACACAAATTCCTTAGTGAAAACCCATTCTTAAATCATTCTAGATCTACCTTCTTCACTAGGATTTATTCCATTCACCATAATGGCCTCCAAATTCTTAGATTCCTCTAATTGCAGGTGTTTAGCTGGAGGAAATTTGTGAGTGCGGAAGCGCGGCGGATCTTCGACAACGTTTTGGTAAAGAAAAGAGTTATCAGGAACGGGGATTTGTAAATCGAGGATTAGAGAATTCCACTTACGAAGATAGAAGAAACGATCGCGCGGCGACTGCTTGGGAGGTATTTTGTTACACTACGTCTGCTGTTGTTATTCCAGTGGTGAAAGAGTTCTACTCTAACATACATGCGATCAACAACGGGAATGTCTACGTCCGAGGAAGATGGGTGACGTTTACTCCATCAAGAGTAAATGAATTATTCTCTATAGAAAACACCCCGGTATGTCACTATTCAAATTTTGTGCCTTCTCGATATAATATGAATGAGATATTTCGATATCGGTCGATGAACCGAGAAGATTGGGAAATGCGTGAAGACGGGTATGTTAGTTTCTCTGCATCACTTTTGAATCTGTCTCAAAGCAACGGCACTTTTTTCATCTCATCTAAATTATTACCTACTTATGAGGGTAAGCGAGGTTTCGAAGGAATGCGCTATATTGAATTATTGTATTCAAAATGGATTGTCCATTGATGTTAGATCAATAATTGTTAAGTCTGCATTGGGTTTAATTGTGCATGGGTCAGTTCAAGGACTAGGACACCCATCTACTATTTTTGCATTATGCAGTCAGTACCAGGTTTCTTATGAAGCTTGGAAAAAAGTTATGTTACCTTGGAAGCCGCTTGATCCTACAGTTATGTTCCCTACTTTGGACAATAATGAAGACATTACATTTATCTCTGATAGAGCTTCACAGAATAATCCTATAGCAAGTCCTATTTCAGATAAAACGGAGTTACTTATGAAGAAAATTAAAGGAATGGAGAAAGAAGCTGCAGAATGTGAGAGATTCGATCGACAATATATCCGATTTATTTGATCACATTGGTCGGAGGATGAAAGAACACTTTGATCATTACTGGACACTCGGAAGCTAGATTTCTTCATTTGCGAGACGAAGTGTTGGATCATCGAAGAATGCTGCTTTGGAGTTTCCCTTCAGGCCTTTCTATAACTTATTTGTGCATCATCGTCATATCGGAAATATCAGAGAAGATAAAGATTATGACATTGAAGAGTAGTAGTAAAGATTTCCTTAGTATGTTTGTATTTATGTTATTTGATTTGATTTAGATTTTATTATGTGTGGAGTGATGATTTGAATATCTCAAACTTAGTTGAGATATGCGTCATAGTTTTGTATCGGCATTTAGTGTGTCGTGGATTGGTTTGCGATGCTTGATTAGTAGTAAGGATTGGAGAATTGAAGTTTGATTATAGAGTTTAAAATTATGTTAGTTTGTACATCTCATGGATTTTAATATTAAAGTTAATTTGTTGTGTTGTGTGAATTTGTTTGTGTATAAGTAGCTAATCTTCAAATTAAATTAATAAATGATGTGATTGGAAATATAATATAAGGCAAATCAAGGACGAAAATGAGTGACGAATTTCGGAAATTTAAATTTTTGGAATATCGCCGAAGGCGAGCAAAATCCCGCCGACAGCCAGCTCGATCTCGCTGACAGCGAAGAATAAAGCAAAATTTCTCGCCGACAGTGGATTTTTCCTGTGATTTTTTGGTTCCGAAAAATATTAGCTCGCTGATGGAGAGAAAAATCTCACTGACAGCGAAGTCGCGAAAACCATATATTTTGACCGGTCAAAAACACTATTCATCACCCCCAACCTCTCAAGTTCGAAAAAAACTCCTCTAGCGCTTGCTAGATCTTACTTGTGGAGACGATTTCAGGACTCAAAAACACAGGATTTCAATTTCTCTTGGTAAGAGCTTCACTCCTATGCAAAAAATTTTTGATTTTCACCATATATTTTCACCACATTGCAAATTTTGGGAAAAATCAAAATGTGGAAGAAATATTCGGTGGAAATCCATGGAATTTGATTTAAATTGCTTATAAATGTTGTAGGAAGCCTTCTTAGTATTATTTTTAAGTTTAGTGAAAATTTTCACGATTTTCACGAATCGATCGTATGGCTCCACGACAAAAACGTCGAGTAGAATTCGACGAAGATCGATTCATCAATGCACAAGCACAGGCTAAATATTTTGAAAACATACAAGGAAGAAAGTGCATTGCGGATCGGGTTTTCAAAAATTCGGGAGGAGTAGAGCGGATTATTAAGGAACGAGGTTGGGAGAATTTCTGTTACGTTCAATATAGAGCAGCTGTAGAAGTAGTTAAAGAATTTTATGCCAATTGATTGCCACGTGAAGATGCACCGAGTAAAGGTACGAGGATTTTTTGTAGATTTCAATGCTGCAAGAATTAACTCGTTCTATGAAGTTCATGACTCGCACTTTAGCGAGTATGAAACTTTTGGAACTATGGAAGGACCACTGGAGGAAGTCATTAGCTTTCACACTGGTGGGACCGGAGTTTGGAAAATTAAGCAGCAGGAAAGAGTGAAGTTTTCTCTTTCTAAATTAAATGCAGTCTCCAAAGCTCGGCATTACTTTATTTGTTCTACTCGTTACCCACATATCACCACAGTGAGGTAACATGAGATAGAGCAATTCTGAATTTCTGTATTCAGAAAAATAGAAGCATCAACATTGGGAGAATTATTTATCAAAATATCTTAGCCACTCCTCGAAATGAGAGTGGAGCTGGATTGGGACACCCTGGATTAATTTTTGCACTCTGCCAACTCTCTGGACTTGAGGCTAGAGATGATGAAGAATGGGTGGAACCTTTGAAACCACTCACAGCTGCCAATATTAAGAAGTATGAATCTCATGAAGGGTGGAGATTAGGAGTGAGAAGTTATTTCACTCGGTCGAGTAGAGATATACCCTCTACTAGCCATGAACCTCCGAGCCTACCACCCCTACCCTACAAGATCGATGAATGAGTCGACCACTGCATAGAAGAAGTTTTGAGCGGTTTGGAGAGACAATGGGGAGAAGATTTGATCATTTTGATCGAAAGGATTGATAATCTGGAGAGGAGACATGATTATGATAGTGAGTACCTGCAGAGACATTCAAAGTACGAGATAGCATATCATGAAGCTGAACGTCGCTGCAGGAGTGTAGATTTAGATGTCATATTTCCAGATTGCCCGAGGTATACTCAGTATCATCCTGCTCAGTCTTCTCAGCCTACAGATCAAGGAGGGGATGATAATATAGTTTGGGACTTTGATGCTGAAGATTAGGACCTTATTTGTTTTGTTTGTTTGATGTTAAGTTATTTTGGAAACTTTTATATGTTTGTAATATTCAGTACTTTATGTTGTGAGACATTGGATGTTTGTTAGATTATTTGCTTGAATTGTTATAGTAGTTTAGTTTTTATTTTTGTATTAGTTAATTGCATTTGTTTTTATGTTAAATAGGATGTTAGTTTTCTTTAGTATGTTTTTATTTTATTACGTAAGTTGTAAAATTGTTAATACGTTAGTTCAATGTTTTTAATATGTTAGTAATTCATATGTGTAGTGTAGCGTTAATTTTAATTGTTGTATTTAATACTTATCTCGAGATTTTATCCCTGCATTTTCTTTAAATTGTTATATATATATGGAGAATACTAACGGTACGGAGTTCGATGAAAAATGAAAAAGCTGCAAAAATTTCAAAGAAAAAGAAATACCTAAACTTCAAAGGTATGATTTATTTACTTTCCCTTTTTCATTATTTAGAGTAGATATAAAAATTTAAGTTTGGGGGGGGGAGTAAAATACAAATTTATTTATTAACTTGTTCTCAATTTCTATTTTCAAATTATTATAAAATGATTTTTATAGCAAATTTTTCAATTTAAATTAATATGAATTATTTTATTTAATTATTATAAAAGGTTAAATGAAATATTTCTAGTGCTTTAATTAATTAAATAGAATAAAATATTTGGTTAAAGGGAATAAGAATATAGTAAACTATTTTTAGTAAGGAAAACTATATTCTAAAAATTAAAATTCTTAAGTATTCAAGTGAAAAAGAAAAGATTGAAAATCAATGAAGTAAAAACTATGAAGTATACATAAGCTAAGAAATATTTATAAGTTTCAAATTTAGGAAGATGAAAATGAAGTTCAAAATTATTAACAGGCTTTCTAGATACAGTAATTCTCAGTTTTTTTAAAAAAAAAAAGAAAAAAGAAAAAGAAAAATGAGGAGAAGATTGAGAAGATGCCTTATCAAAAATTGGACTTAGATATTTCCGAACATGTTTATGGATCAATTTTACCTAATAGTGTTTTCTTGAATTTCTTATTATATGAATATCTTAAGTAATTATTCTTTTAAATATAGTCATTCATGAAATGAATAGTAAAGTTTATAAATCTTAAGGCACGTACGTAAATAATTTATTTACATAAGATTAATTAAATTACATGAATTATTTTATTTAACATTATTATGAGTAGTAATTAATCTAATTCATAGTTTATTTGAATTGAAAAATTTTACTATAGAAATCATTATTTTTATGTAGTACTAAAAATTACTTGAGGACGAGTAATAAGTAAGTTTAGGGGATTTTGATGTTTGAAAATTTTATTAAGAAATTCATACATATTTTGATGAAATTGCACTTTAAAGAAAGGTATTTTCTTTATTTTGTTGCGAGTGTAGAATTTAGATGATAAAAGCAAAAAATCATAAAGGAGCGGATTTGGAGCAAAAGCGAAGAAAATAATACGATTTGTGCTAAGAAATCGCCATGGCCCGAGATCGAAGCCGCCGACGGCGAGGGTACGAGGAAAAGTCCCCGAAGGATTTATAAGCTGTCTCGGCGCGGCGAGACCTAGCCCATAGAACGGCGAGATAGCGCGGTTCGAGGCCTTCTAGAAGCCCTCGCCCAGGCAACGAGGTAGTTCGTCGCCGACGGCGAGGTAGTTAATTAGCACGAATACATTGAATACGGACACTTTTGAAGGATGCTTACACCTCTTGGTCCTTTGCTCACCTCTATATATAGAAGCCGAAATTCAGCTTCTAAGTGTGTTATAAGTGTGTGTTATTTTGTGTTATGTGTGCGAGTTTTGAGTCTTTGAAAGTGTCGATTTTAGTCTTTAGAGTCTTAATTAGTGAGTTAGTGAGTTTTAGCGAATCTTCTTGTCTTGGAAGGAAGAGTAAAAGGAGCTGAGGTACGCAGGGATAAATCGAGATAAGTATTTATATTTATTGTTTTTAACTTTTAAATGAAATCCATGCTTAGTTTAGTTCCCATGCATTCGAGTAGTTAATTTAGTCTTTCTCAACACATTTTATGAAATTAAGTGACTAGATGAACTTAAAAATAGAAGTACTTTTAAATATTAATAAATTGTGATAATTTTTACCAAAAACTTAATTTACTTTCAAAAATTTGGCCATTTGATTTGTTAAAATGTGTTGATTATCAACTATAGTAAAAATTACATCGATATTCGGGAACAAAAGCCTTGGAAGGAGGGTGCAAATAAATAGGAAATAATATCAACTTGGGCGTAGAATAGAGCATTTTAGTGTGACGGACTAAAATATTCAATTCGGTCACATTGTTTGAGAGCTGAAGTGTAGATGGTAGCTCGGGCGAGGGGAACGTGGGAGCTCTTTGAAGTGGCGGTCGGTATCTCCCGGCCCTGAGCTGATTCGGTAATCAAACATAGGATAAGTCGATATTCTTTACACACAGACCAAATGGTAAAGAATAGGAATGCTCTATTTGTCACAATACCTTAAAATTATCTATTTAAATTCATCAATCATAGAATTTCACAAACAAGGGAAAGATACTTTTTTCTTAATAGTTAAGACTTATTTAGCAATTAGTTTAATTTCACACTTTCGATACGTATTAATTTTCTACTTAGTTAAATTTACCTAATTAAAATACTTAGTTTACTTTATTGCGCTTAAATTTAGAATTCAAATTTTCGTATATTATTTTAAAATTATTATTATTATTATTTTAAAATTAGTTGTTATTTAATTTTGTTCCCCATGGGATCGATAACGAGGACTCCACTAGAGCCTGTGTTACTTGATACGATATGTATACTTGCGTAGCATCCACAACATAAACAATTACAATTCTATACATATAATATAGCGGGAATTCGAAGTTTTTTTGGCGTCGTTGCGATTAAATTAAAAATATCATAATATAAAATTGTGGGTCAGTTATCTTCAACAGCAAAATTCTTTTTTTTAGAAATAAACAAAAGAAAACCATAGGTCTTTGAGGTAGCTTGCATAGTTCAACATAAATTCTCACTTTATCTCTTTAAGCCTTTGCACATCATGCAATACAAGCCCTAACTCATCTTAGGATTCCGTGGTTGTCATCGAGTATGACATAAATCCTCCTATCTTCTGATCTATTCACATGATCAGTATCAAGTGGATGTAAGCCCTAAATAATAAAATTGACATGATGAAACATCAAATAATTATCTTAAATTGAACTCAAACAATAAGTTAGTTTGATAGGATACCAAGATTCTTCTTTGATCTATGTTTTCCTCTAGCTTTCTCTTCCTTTGGATTCTTATAATAATTGTTTCAAATTTGAGCCACTATCCTATTGGATTTCTATTATCACATTATTTTGAAGATCCTACCTTTTGGAAGTTATGAAAATAATATTTTCTGATCTAAATCAAGAGTTTTCTTAGGTGACTTTGATTATCTAAGATGTAATTAACTATAGGGGTTTGCCCTTATAGGAAACTTAAGGAACCCAAATTAATATAAAACTTATCTATTTACTTCATATTAGATAAAGGAAGTTGTCGGTCAACATAAATGGTTCGCAGACCAAACGGATGTCATGGATTCTTTAGTTTATTTGATCAAGTCTCACCACCAAGCAATGTATCCATTCTTCAGGATAGATACATGGCTTGCGGTGTAATGCTTGATTTTTTAAACTATTGCGTACATGAGATCGGTTTAATTTCATATTTTCAAATTAAAATGATATTTCTCAAAAATCTATATATATTTATATAAATTAAATTAAAACACTTTATTGAACGACATTGTGATTTTGGAAAAATTAGGGTTTTAGGGATATTTTGGTAATTTTGGGAAAGTTGGGGCTACAAGGGGACCAAAATTGAAAATTTGACAAAATTTGGATGAATTGAGAATTTTAATCATAGAATTACCCTTATTGAGGCATAGGATTTAGGAGATCCCATTTTGGATCCTCCATCTGTGTTAGTCCCCATAAACACACTTTAGCATATGACTAAGGGTTTGAGGAATGGCCACATGAGTTTCCAAAAGAGTGGGGAACTGGGTTAAGAGTGATTGGTTTTAGGGTTCTAGATTGTGAATACAATCGTGGTGAGGTATGTGAGTGATATTTTGTGCAATATTGACCAAGGCCACACTACTAGGGCTAACCCTAAGGCTCGACAATCCTATGGGAACCCTTCCTGTTTGGTTCCATCTTACTAAGTGCTAAAGGTTAGAATCAAATATATGGAACTCCAAGAAGAGTGAAGAAGTGTTTGAAATTTCTAATGGGAGTATGGTTCCATCACCAGTCCTCTATGACAGTCAACAGAAAATTCATATGGCTAGATCCTAGGCTCCCAAGGAAGAAAGACTAGATCTCAATAAAAGTGAGGTTAATATATCACTAGAAAGCATTCCTTGAGGACGACTGCTAAGTGTAGAAGCTATCTATCCCAACTAATTTTCTATGTTCCTAATTGCAACCCCTTGGTTATGCAACTGATTTCTATCCCGATTAACGAAGCCTCTTAATGATAATTTCTTCTCATTGAATTGTGGATTAGGATTAAATTTTGTTGGATAAGAAGGTGTAAGATTATAAGTTTCTTTATTGTTCCAATTATTCATATGGTTAATTAGATTATTTCCCAATGACTGATTTCCTCCTCCAGTGTGTTCCAATTGAAATTAGGACGATTCCTCTAACCTAGGTTATAATAATTGGTAATGATTATTTGTTTTGTTGTTTATTGCATGGATAGTTTTATAGGATTGGGGTCAACTAATTGAATAAATGAAATTTTCTCAATAACTGGTTGTCCTTGAGATTGACTCATCTCGCTATCACAATTTTCTTCTTTATTGTTGCAACTTAACAAGTTAAGATTGTAAGTAGATCATTTTCGTGAATGCTCGCTACTCTCTTAGGATTCACTCTTTGCTTAAGATGGCCATTGAAAGTTGTTGGTGGTCATCTCCTCAATGAGAGAATAAGCATTTGAATGGTTTTGACATAACGTACCTCAACGGCAACATCGATGATCACTCTCGAATCGACAAATTAGATTTATAGAAGGTTTGAATAAAAAACCAATCAGATAATGCGTGATGTGGACACTTCCTAAGAAGTTCCTTAAATCGTTCTCAAGCCTCACAAAACTCATTCTCCGTCATGCTAACAGAATGAAGTGGTGGCATTCCATAACTTAGCGGCTTTAGATGATGGAAAATACTTGGCTAGAAATTTTTGGGCTAGATCTCCCCATATTCTGATTAAAATCGGTGTTATTGAATTGAGACACATCATAGCTTTATCCCTCAGGGAAAAAAGAAAATGTCTAAGTCAGTTCTACATCATTAGAAACACCATCACATTATCGGTCGTCAAGTGGCTGGATGCGGTTTAATTTAGTGTAATATATAGAATTTAGAAATTAGGTATTTTAATAGAGTAAAACGGATCCCATTGATTCCTATAGTTTGAATAATCAAGCTAATCACAAGTAATGTATCACCCTGAAAGGTAATACATTACTTAATGGTACTTCCAAATTAAATAAACTATAGAAATAAATGACTTCCGTTTGATCTGCAAGTTTGCATGATGACCGACAAATTCCCCTATTCGATATGTGAGTCAAATAGGTTATTTTAAGTCTGGGTTCTTTTAAGTTACCTATAAGGGCAAGCTCACATAGTTAATTATATCTTAAGCGAACGGATCACTTAAGAAACTTTCGATAAAAATCAGGAATATTTTGTTTTCATGAATTCAAAAGGAAGGGTTTTCAACGAACATGATTATGAAATTTCCAATAGCGATTGGTTCAAAAGTGAAAAATTTTATTTTAAGAATCAAAGGAAGAAAAGTAGGAGAGATTAAAGATCCAAAGACGGCTCTTGATAATCCCAAAACTATCCTAACGTTGGCTCAATTTAGGATGTTATTAATTTATGCTAAATACGTGATTCTGTAGTATGGCTTGATTTGTGTAATGATGATTTACACAAAAGCTAGAATGATGGGGTTTTACGTCGAGTGACTACCTCGGAATCCTAAAATAAGTTAGGACATGTTGCATATCGGGTCTATGCGGGAGCCTAACAAAGAGAGGTTTTATGTCATAAAGCCTGACCTCGAATCCTAATGATTGTTATTTAAACTAAAGAAAGATCTTGAACGAGCTGCCCGAAGTTTGCTCCAAGTTCCTTGTTGAAGTGTCTTGAGTCTTGAGTCCTCCAATCTTATTGTTAAAAGTTTTATTTGTTTCGAAAATTTTATAGTGAGTTAATTAAAGGGTAGTGGAGGAATAGTTCAAACCTAGGTCCAAGCTAAGTTTACTTAAGCTAGGTAATTACCTAGTGTTATGATTTCTAAGTTCTCCCTAATCTAAATAACTTTTATTTATTCATTATTTATCCTTAACACATGCATTCTATGTTTGATAAAAGCAATAAAAAACATGCATTGAGATAAGTAAAGCAATAAGTAAAGCAAATAAAGAAAATAATATTTTATCAAAATTATTATTTTATTAAATTTTAATTATTTAATTAGTGGTAATTAGGTACGTCTGAGGTCCGCAAGATGCCTGGTTACTTAGTCGAGAAGGTGAGGTTGCCTACCAGGACCGAAAGATTTTTGTCAACATTCTTAGAATGCATCATCTAAGAAATCTTTGTAAACTAGAATCAAAGGGGTTAAGGTTGCATTATTTGATCTTTGTGATTAAGATTTAATTAATCTATGAGTTACTTTATCGATCTTAGGGTTGAAATGTTTTAGGTTGTTTACATCTTGTTGTAGGATTTTAAGTGTTTTATTTTAGTTATTTTTGTTCACTTGTTATTATTTATGTGAAATTGACGACTTAGAAGCTGACTTAACCTACAAAGACATGCTTCAAAACTTGTTCTGTTGTTTAGTTTAAGTTTAAGTTTTAATGTGTTTTATGTGAATTTTAACTATCCCAATGTGTTTTATGATTAACAGTTGATGTTTCAACTAAACGGTTTAGTTTTAATTTAGGTTTAAGGTTATACCTAAAAGGTTTTCCCATGTTAACATATGGGTTAAGTTCTAACCTAAAGTTTAGGGTAGATTTAGCTTAAGATAAAGCTATGATTTGGGTTTGTTTTACGTAAAGATTAGGGTTGGATTAGGGTTAGCTAGCATGGGATTTAGGCTAACTAATCCTATGGGTTTAGGGTTAACTAACCTATGATTTTGGTCAACTAATCATAATGATTTAGAGTTAACTAACCTAATGTTTATGTTAACTAATCCTATTAGTTTAGGGTTAACTAACCGAAGATTTAGGTTTAGCAAATCCTATAGATTAAGGTTAATATGTAAGCTACCAAAGTTTAGGTTTCGAACATGTAAGTACACAAAAATTAAGTGTCATGCATACAACATATAAGGATAACGTGGATATGTATGAAATTATACTAAAATTTAGGAAATAGACATGTGGATGCTTAAGAATTAATCGTCACTCGTGTAACTCAAATATTTAGGTGTTAGAGACGTGAATATGCAGGAATTAAATTACACACATGTAAATCTTTCCCCTTTTTTTATTTTAAAGTGTTACTTAAGTAACCACATGAGATTTAAACAATATATATGAAATTATATAGGGTCAGGGCGGTATAAATGTCAAATTTGACATGCAAATGCACAAGTGTTAGTGTGTCATGTAAATATATAATATTTTTATGCGACATGTGTATATATATATATATATATATATATATATATATATATATATATATATATATATATATATATATATATATATATATATATATATGTGTGTGTGTGTGTGTGTGTGTGAAATGTATAAATTCACAAGATAGGGTGATATGGAAGTAAATTCCTTCTCTCTCTCTTTTTTTTTTTTTTTGTGGATATTAGATATGTAAATACTAAAGAATCGAGTGGCATGTGTGTAAATCTCCCTTTTCTTTATTTAAAAAAGTGCTTGGGTGTTAAAAATGTAAATATATTGAAATTGAGAGGAATGCATGCAGCCTATATAATGTTTAAGTGTTAAGCATGTAAAATATTAACAAATTATATGTTGCATGAGTGTTAGAAGAATAGAAAAAGAGTAAAGTGGTTTGTATGTAAAATTTATAATAATTAAGAAATGTGCATGGTAAATATAGATAATTTAAGGTGACACATGAAAATCTTATAATTAGCTAGCGTGCATGTAGATTTACCCATTTTAATATATATATATATATATATATATACTAAAATAAAAATGAGTGGACTAATAACTATAACACATCAAAATGATAAAAATCATATAATTGAATAACCATTCAAAAACACTGTTTCAAGCACTAAAATTGTTATGAAGTGGTGAGCACATAATTCGAACATCATTCATACCATATGCAAACATGAGCTCAATGATCGCTCTCGTAATTGAAACTATATAATATTAGATCAAATTATATTTTGAATATATGTCGTTTTTTATTCAAGCCATGTGTGTGTGTGTGTGTGTGTGTGTGTGTGTGTGTGTGTGTGGAAGAGAAGGAGGATTGTCGAAGAGAAGCTCTCCAGAAAGGGGCTCGCCTGCGGGAGTAGGGCTCGGACTTACGAGAAGTGAAAGAGGAGTAGGAAGTTTGGTTTTGCATCTTGGTGTTTGGAGTAGACGAAGGGAATGTGGAAGGAGTTGCTATGTTGAGGTGGGGTTTGGAGGAGTCTACATATGTAGGAAATAAGAAGAGAGAGAGAGAGAGAGAGAGAGAGAGAGAGAGAGTTGGGGAGGGCTCGTGACTATTCCTAGGAGTTTTCTCGAGAAGTCAAAGAGTATTTTGGTAATTTTAGCTCAAGAAGGCTCAAGGTGGTTCAGGAAGAAGTTTGGAGTCAAACGACAGTGTCCGGGTTCGTTTTCGATCAATGTGGACGGTTTTATGATCCTCGAAGCATTTTCTAGGTATTCGTTATTTTGGTGTCAAGGTGCCAAAAAAGTTGTCCGGATGTATGACAATATTGCAGTCAAAATTCTCAGGAAGATGTAAGGAATGATTTGGTGTGATATTTAGGACTTATTGGTGACTCTACAAAAATTTTGGGAATTTGGGTATTTTAAGGGTCTGGGGGTATTTTGGTAATAAATTTTTTTTTGGAAAATCAGTTATTTTTGCAAAAAAAATATTTTTTGGGTTTTAAAGGGTCTGAATGATAATATCAAAAGGTTTGAGGTGGGTTTTGTGATTCAACGACAGTTTGAGGAAATTTTGAAGAAACAAAATATTCAAGTGAGGTATTTAGGGGAAATTGGGTTTAAATAATTTTGGTCAGCCCCATGTGGACAATAATTACAATGTTATGATGATGAAAATGCAATGCTTATGATGACCGTGATAATTATTAATGATGATGCAATGTATTGAAATCCAAAAAGGTGTAATGTAGGGAACAATACAAGGCTTTCATATGGTCCATAGGTCCTATAGGAATTCTCATCAGGTTTCCCTTATGTAATATCTAATCTTTGTATTAAGGATTATTGATCACATATAGAACCAACATAGAAAACAAAGATTTGGTTGAAATGTCTAAGGAGAAGGTGGGTACCATCTCTAAGATGCTAAGATAGTCATTAGGAAAGTCCTAAGACTAGATCCTAGTCAGTAAAGGAAAAACCCAAAATTCTCACCCAAAAGTGACGTCAACACACATCTAAATGTAGTACAAATTTCTAAGAAACTTGCTAGGTGTAAGTTCGGGCCTTTAGATGTAGATCCACTAAATTGATTATTCTGTATCATTTGAATTATTGCAAGCTTAAGTTAAAAAATATTGGCCGCTGTGGCAGGAGTTTGTATACTTAAATAAATTTCATCCACTATAAGGTTCGCATAATTCCTCAGAGCTCTATTAGCATTATGATCAATGACTGAATCCTCATTAACTGGATGATCTTCCATTTCTGCAATAAATTGTTCGAGTATTTTCTATTTCCTAATCCTCCTAACAGTCCTCTCTAGCTTTGAATCATAGGATTCAATACAGCTCCTGAACTACGCATTCAATTCTAAAGGTTTAACTAATAGGATAAATATAAAAAATATTTTTGGAATTTTCAAAAGTTTCTTATTTTTTCTTAAATACACACATGAACTAAAATTACTAAGTACTACTACTATTTCCAAATCTAAGTCTTACAGGTTCAACTAAAATTATCCTTAAGTTTTTTTTTTTTACCGACGCTTTCTTCCTTCGTTCTGCCTTCCACGACAACGATGCCGAAGAAAAGCTTGACGGCCCCGGCAACTACCAGCATTTTATTGATAATTTAATTTAAATCACAATATCCACCTAAGTGCCAGGGTACCTACGAAAGTTCACTTATCGCTTTAATAATATAGGGCTTTACTTGAGTTTGGAATGTCGATCCAACAGGAAAGGTGGAAAAAGGCTTAGAAGCAATAACGACCTAAGGGTTAATTCTAGCCTACTACATTCAGGTTCTCGTTTGGAAGATCATTAATAGTGGTTTTTCTAATAACAACTCCTAAGTTATGTTTCTACTCTCATGTTAAACTTTTCTAGATCAATTAAACAGGTGAAATTCAATATTCATAAATGTGCTTTACTCCAGTGATTTTATAGGTAGATTGTAGATGTTATTACTAAGAATTATAATGTGATAGTGACTACCGAAGCATAAAACTCATTTACCCTCTTTTGAATGCATAAATGTGTATTATTCAAATTAGGTAATTGTTTTCATCTGTCACCCGTGAATCTTCTAATTCAAACTATATCGATACGTATCTCCCTAAGTTGCAGTGCCTCGTTGCTCATCATTCATAACTAATTGTATAATGTGAGTGATCTATGTTGTTTCGCCACCGCTCTGTCGAGTCCTAATGGGCACAACAAATTTTGACAAGTTGTATGGTTAGTACAACAAAGTAAAATAAGTCTAAAGATATGCTCATCACATGAAATAAAGATCAATGCAAAACATTCACAATACTAGAAATCTAACATATCAATCAAAAGAGAAAAGTATAAGAAATCTACTCACCACATATAATAAAAAACAAATAAAACTTCATTCAATCCAAGCAAATTCGCCAAAAATGTGTTTACAACAATAGTTAAATAAGAGTACAGACGATATTTAACTTTTGCCCTCTGAAAAGAGAAGCAAATTCCACCAGATGATGTTTTCCACAGTGCTACACAAGCTGTCGTAAACCCCTTACATTTTCTTTCAAATTCCCCTCTTTAATCTCTTTAGAACAAGGGTTCCTACTTCTAAGCATTTTAGGAGCTCCTCTCAAACCACTCGAACCACCATAGTCAAACCGGAGAAAGAGAGTGATCGATAGTTTCCAAAAAGCCGCTATATCTCTTTTAAGTCTTCTTCAGTTTTCCTGTCTAAACCATCAACAACCGTAAAATGACCAACAAAAAGTAACCAACCGAACTGGAATACCTAAGCGCTCAGTCTACGGTGCCTGAGCACGTGCTTTATGTCAACTAAAAAGCTTGGGTGCCTAAGCGTCGATAACTTAGAGCCAAGATGTTCATGCAACACATTGACACCCAAAAAGTGGGAGTCTGGGCGCCAGACCACAATCAACATCTTTACTCCATTTAGTTATGTTTCGCTCTGATTCAGTCCAAATTTGTTCTAATAATCCTTCCTATTATATCAGTGTCATAAACATAAAAATACATTCCATTAAAGTGTAGTTTCATTCAAATACATGTGTAAAACTAAAGAAGAAATTTTGTATATTTAAAGACATATCACTCGCATGCTCACACCTACAAGCCTCTAACATCTGCTCCATGCACGCACCTACAATAGCCCACGTCCATGAACTACGCACCTCCAACACCATATATCCATGCACACGCATGCATGTCCCATCCCCTGGTGCACTAGCGCGCACATCCAGCTCGCGTGAGCGTGCACGCTCCTGCAACCGCAACAACACCTTTGTAACCATGATTACACCTTCACAACTACACACTCCATCCCGCACATCATTAAGAACCCTTGCAAACATGTTCATGCACTTATGTGCATCTAGACACACCAGAACGTCACTTGCATGCCTGTTTGTGCATGCGCGCTCACCCGCACCTTCACCCCCAACGTGCCTAAAAGCCTTAATTTTGCAATTTGACTAATTTAGAGAGTTTCATGACTTTTTTGGACCTATAATGCAATATCCAAGTATATAAACTCATTTTTGTTATTAGAGAAGCACTTTTTCCCTTAAGCACTGAGCCCTTACGATTTAGGAAAATTTTGGAGTTCTAGGAGTTTCTTCCTTGGGTTTACTAGAAAGAGTATTTTTTTTATCCATCTTTTTATTCTCATGTGTGTTTTCAGGGTTTTATAGATGTTGTAAAGAGAGAATAAGTTCATATTTATGAGTTGAGATTTGAGAGCTTATGCGATCGAGAGAGGAGCGTGGTGTGTTGCTAGGGATGGATTAGCTCTCAGTAGTGTCGTGACGGCTTACAATGCAATCTTTATTATTATGTATGCAATAAAAGTTTTCACTTTTTATGCTTTTTGATTGGCTTCGTTTCATGCCCCTATGATATAAAGAATGTAGATTTCTGTGGTTTTCATTCTATGAATTTTTAATTCCCTTGACACCTTTTTGATGTATAAATTTCTGATGTTGATGTGTTAACTTTCCTATTGTAACTTACTTTATATCGAATGTGATAAGAATGTTAAATTCCCTTTGTGAACTATGATTTTTGCCCGTTGCATAGCATAACAAGTAGGTTAATCGCAAAAGTTGTAAAATAGGCATATTAGAGTTAAGATTTTGTAATATTGATATTGGGGATTTGGGAAATCCTAGGAAACACTATAGGTTTAAGCAAAACTTAACTTTGTGAATTTTTTATTTTTGTTATGACTTAAGGAGAAAAATTTTATCCTTTATTTTCATCAATTACTTGAAATCCATAGGAAAACTTTAAGAAGCCGCTTAACTGGTGTCACAGGAATGTTGGTTTTATTTTTGTTGAAAGACTTGTTTTTAAAACTAAGGCCGAAAGGTTCTCGAATATTCAATCATTTAAATAATCAAATACAATATTATAAGTAATATGTTATCTTGAAAGATGAGAATACTACATAATAATGTTGTTATTCAAACAAACTTAGTCTGTGAAAATACCAACAGATCATTCCTCTATCTGATTCAAAGATCAAAAAGGGTTTAAATTAACAGGGTCACTAATTTTCTATAGACACAAGCCTCTATAGTTAATTATATGTTAAGCGATAAAAATCACTTAAGAAAACACTCGATAAAGATTAAGGTTATGACTTCAAGGAATTCAAAGTTTATTTTTCACGATTAATTATAAGAAAATCAACTGGAAAATGCTCAATGTGGAACAATTATTTTTAGAACCCAAACGAGAGAAAAATAGGAGACGTCAAACATACCGATAAAAGCACAGTGGCATCTCAACTATCCTATAGTTAGGATTTACATTTTTGAAAGAAGAGTTATTTGTGTTTCAATCCTACAATCTTTTAGGAATTTAGGAGTATGAGAGAGCCTAGTAAGGAGAGTATTTATGCCATATTAGATGAATGACCTCATAATTCTAAGAATAACGACGATCTTTACCAAAGAATCTGAAACATCAAAACCTAGTCTAAAGAAAGAAAGCACAGAAGCAAACATGCAAAATGGACTTACAACCATGCATGGAAAAAGCTGTCATCTAAATCACCAAAACACATTTTAAAACTATGAAGGCCATCTATATGAATACTGCATAGGAAAGGTTGTTGTTTATTAAGAATTATAAATCTTACAACTTGACCGTAACGATCCAGTTACCTAAATATATATGGTATGAAAAATATTCTAAGATTAATGTGAGCTTATTTTTTCAATTTAAAATTAAAGATTTAAAGCTCATCACACTCAGATGAATTTAATTATTTTGGATTAATTCTATCAACTAAAAAGGTTCTTCATAGGATTGCATTTCTCTGTCCTCATCCTTATTTAATACAATATTAACTAATTAGCCTTAATTAAAACATTGTCTATCACTCCCTTAGGGTAAGTTAAGGACCTATTAGCTAGTTGTAAAGTAACGGAGGTATGTTGTACCTCTCTTAGTTCAAACTTTCTAAATATAGAGAAAGGCAATAAATAATGTTTGATTCTATGTCACATAAGATTTTTGCAAAAAAAATATCCTTATAGTACATGGGATAGTGAAACTATCAAGATTCTTAAGCTTTTGGGGAATTCCTTCTAGACAATTGCACTACATTACTCACTTGGTACCAATATTTTGAATTCTCTTAATTTATTTATTTACTTAATATGTATTTTATTTATTTGATGTATTTAATAATTTGTTTGAGCCTCGACAAATGAGATGTTGATTGTGAGCTTTTTGAACACCTCTATAAATCAAGAAAATTATCTATCAAAAATTTTTTTTAGAATCATTAATGAAATGGTGGCGGTGGTCTTTTTATAGGCTTCATATAATTTCTTTCTATTTTATTCTATAAGAAGGTCTGCTCATTTTCTTAATTCAATAAACTTTTTTTCAGATGAATATTCAATTTTAGGTTCAAGTTCATATTCAACATTGTCCTTTTCTATCATATTCTTAGATCTTGGCAGTTCTAATTTTTTTCTCACTCCTAAGTGTGACTGCATTATTTTGCTTCTTACCTTTTTCTTAGGATTCACTTTGGTGTTGCTTGGTAATATCCATTGTTGTCTATTGCTTAATGAGTAAGTTAATTTTCCTAATTGTGTCCCAATATTCTTTATGATTGCAGTTTGACTTTATATTAAATGGCAATTTACAACACCGGTTCAACAAAAGATATTTTCTTCTCTTTAAATTGATTGTTTGAAGTGAATCCTAATGGGTAGCTTAATCTCAAGTTAAAAAATTTATTAGCCTTATTGGTATGATTTCCTAGTTGCTTTTGTTGGTTACTTACCTAATTCTAATTACCTACATTTTGATTATTATTTGGTTTTAAATTAGATGTTCGAATAAGGGCTACTAGATTAGTCGCCAACCGAGTCCATATACTTCCACATTTGAAATACTAGGTTCACTGGCTTGATGAGATATCTCTTCACTTATAGGTGCCTCTTGTATTTAATACAAGACTAGGTTATCTAGTATTTATGAAATAGTAGCCACTTGTAAATCAGACACACTAGTTATTTCTCATGATTCACTCTCTCAGAATGTCATTAAAATTTATTATTTGTGATTTTTTCAAGCCAAGCAAAAGCCATATCTAATGGTTTTGATAGCCAAATCCCTTAGCTGTAGTTTTTATGAATTACCTCAGTGATCCCACTAATCCATTATAAAGATTCTAAATCATTAGGCAATCGAGTAGAGCATGATGTGGGCCATTTCTAAATAAGTCCATAAACCTTTCCCAAGGCTCATAAATTGACTCTTAATCTAATCGAGTACAAAATGTGACATTATTGCTAAGCTTAATATTCTTAGATGATAAAAAGTACTTGACTATGAACTTTTGGGACAAATCATTCTAACTTGTAATAGATCCAATATATAATGAATCTAGTCATTATTTAGGTTTATCCTTTAGTAAAAATAGGCACAACCTAAGTTTTATAGCATCATCAGAGACATCATTGTACTTTAAGGTTGCAAAGAAATTTGAGAAGTAACTATATGTACGTTAGGGTTTTCTATGGGTGGTTTTATCTCAGTTATTTGCATAGATAGTAGGTCTATTTATATTTTGATTGTTTTCTTCTACCAATGGATTTGCAAAATCCCTAAGTGATCTAGGTTGATTGTTCCTTTCAGAGAGTATGTAATATCTCTTATAGGAAACTCAAACGATTCACACAAATTAACTTGCAAGAACAACCTTTTTCACACAAATTAACTTATCAATTAATAATTCATATAAACAAGTTCTTATAACTAATCATTCTTTTATTACACAAACACTAAAATCTGTTATTTCATTTATAGAAGCAAATGTTTTACATAAGATTCACAAAAAAGAAAATAAAAAAATAAGGAACCCAATTTCCAAAGTAGAGTAGTATGAAATTGCTACATGCCAAGTTATCCTCTTCCTTCTTGCTTCTTCTCATACTCCACTTGACTAGAACTCACTTTTCAGTGGCTTCAAACACACACACACACATATGACTTCGACTAGACAGTATAGGCTATCCCCTTAGACAATACTCTTGCACATTTTTTGAATAATTTTTACTGGTTGATTCCCTTTGTATTTGAAATTTAATTTATAAAGGAATAGCTATTCTTGTCGAGTCGGTTTGCTGTAACACTAAACTTATAGTGATGACGTGCTAGTTGCAGCTACGACTCTCAAGGTTTGCCACTGATGTGTTCGCTTCTATTTTTGGTTCTTTATTCTGAATTTGATAGAGTTGTGAGGCTCTACACAATGACCTTTGAGCATTTACAGCACTGAATATTTGCATTGAGGCACTAAGATTTGTATCTTCAGGTTTCTTGTTCTATCTTTAATAATTTTGTGGTGCTTGAAGTTGTAGAACTAGGACGCTCCATTCCAATGTTACAACACTCGACACTTGACATTACAGTGCCCTAGGGAAAATATTGTTAGAAAAACCAAGCATAGCACCAAGGCGACAAGCATGATAATACCACACTCTTATACTTCTCTACAAATCTTTCTGAAATCTATTTTGAGAGTTTTCCTTCACAAAAAAAAAAAATATTTATTATATATAAAATTTATGTAATATTGACATATATTTTAAGCATGTTTTAAACTATTTTTCTCACTCAACAAATCCACTTAGTGGAATTACTCGGCTTTCCTATTGGTTGATCTACTGGATAGTCAAAATCAATGGATCTACGTGTTAGATTCAATGGGCAATTCTACTCAGTGAATCCACTGGGCAGGTCTACCCAGCGAATCTTTTTGTAGATCCTTTGACATGTCAATTAACAAATCTAGTTAATAGACCTTTTCAGTAAATCAAGGGCAGACCGATGCAATATAAGAACATGGTAATAAAAAGATCTTATTTACTTATTATACAGATGTCATCTTATGCTACATGCTTATACAATTCATAAAACTCGGTATAAAGGATGAGAAAAGGAAATTTCATTTGTACCCTCTATCTTATTAAGAGGTTAAGTTTATCTCAATTGACTTTACTCTTCTCATTGATAAGCCCTATCCAAGTAGTGTGAGAGTGAGACAACTAACAATTCGGGCTTCAAGGTATGCATGGTCTATTCATACAACATGTAAAAGTATGTTGAATTGAAAATTAACCTCGAGAGAAGCCAATACTTTACTAAGGTCTGAATAAAAATAAGGGAAGATATGAAAACGAGAAAGAGAGAAAGAAAACATTAAAGAAAAGCATTAAAATATTACTAGATTGCCAACAAATGCACTGATGTAATTAATTATTTACATACATACTCCTTAATTCAATATATTCACGTCTGACTTCTACATTTTAACTTCTACATATGTCACATTGTCTATGCATGAAAAAAGTACATTTAATTTAGAAAATTAAAATAGTATTTTTTTATGTGATATGAAATATTTAAGTAATATATAAGTAAAAAAGAAAAAAAAAAACAGTAAAATTTAGGGGTTGTATATATAAATACAGTTGGGTGGTAGGAATGTAAATGCTCCCAAGAAAGAAGTTTCAAACTCGTGTGAAGTCATTTATTGCCTTGCGTTGGTATTAATAGGAGTGAGCCCGGTCATCATCGTCCAAACACATTTGTCTTCGCCTACAGAGAGTTCCACGCACATTTTCTGCGTCATCGCTTGCGTAGGTTTGGATAAAAAGATTTAATTTAAGTTAAAAATATTTTTATTTTCAAAGTCTCTACAAAGTGGGGATGAACGTCGGTTTGATGATCAATGACTCAATATTAATATGACTGAGCAATTCATCAGCAATTGATTTAGGTAGTAAATTTGATTGCTATTTTGGTTGTTATTTTGGTTCTACATTTTTTTTTTTATGTATGTGTTTTTTTGCATGGTCTTTTATATAGTTGAAGATCATATAAAAGATCATGGATTGATTGTGGGTGTGGAGCTTAATTGTGGCTCAGTTGTCTCTAAATTTTGTTTTTTTATTTTTCTTTTGGTTGCCTCATTTTTGGGCCTCTTATTTTTGTCTATGTTGTATTTTGTTATCATGTTGTAATTTTTCTTGTTTTCAATAACCTCATAGTGGGTGAATTATTCCATCAGAGATAACATCACGCAGCGTTGAATGGTCTGTAGTTTTTCCGTCTTGGATGGAGTGCTTGGATGGGTATGGATGAGTATGGATGTGTATTGGATATTGGGTATTTGTTATTAGGTGAGTATTGGTGGGTATTGAAGGGTACTAGATGGGTATTAGGAGGGTATTGGATGGGTATTGGAGGAGATGCGTGCGGATGCATGCGTTCTCTGTATGGAATAATGGCTCCTCAGAGTGGCTCACATTTTCTCGAAAAAAAAAAAGAACTCAGCCAGAAGGTGTAGACCATATTAAAAAGGCATGGAATTTTTGGAGTTATTTCTTTGATTTAATGATCAAAATTTTTACTCATTACCAGTAATGTGCTTGTAAGATCTTGGTATATTTATGGGAAGCTCTTCACAGGATAGACGAAAAAAAAAAAAAGAAACTTCAACTAAATTTTAATTTATTACATATATTATCTACGATGAAAAAGATGTATTTAAGGTTTTAAAAGTTAAGGTACTGACATTTTGTTGTGATATGAAATATTTAGTTAACATAAATAAGTTAAAAAAAAGGTAAAGTTTAAGGGTTAGATATATAAATATAATTGGACGTTATGAATGTTAATGCCCCCAAGAAAAAAGTCTTCTATGACTTGATTTTGGGATGGGGAAAAGCATTCTCTTAGGAGCTAAATAATTGACAACGTTGGTAAGAAACTATGATTACGTAAAATAATCTATTAATTGAATTGAATATCAAATGATGCCACGACTTAATTGCCCTCAATAGTATCAAAGGAACATAAATCATAACAATTATTCATCATGAAATGAAATATAAGAAAGCATTACAAATAGCATTATTTGGATAATAGTGTCACTCTCAATCAAGTTAACCAACTCTCAGAAACTCTGAAGTGGCAATTGGCTGACGGTAGCACATTTATAATCTATTCAACGCCAAGCTTCTTTCTTCGTGAGCTTATAAACTCCTGCACCCTCTTAGGATCAGGGAGACACTGACCGACACTCTCCCTCTTCAGGCAGCGCTTTCCCCAGGCCGCAAGCTTGGGGCATTCCTGTTCAACGCTGAACTCGGCTATGGACTCCAAGCTGTAGAACCAGGAGGTGAAAGGAACTAGTGCGATGTCGAGCCAACCCAAAGTCTCGCCTCCGAAGTATGTATTCTCCCCCGACACCGCCTCAAGCGTTCGCAGGTACTGTATGAACTCCTTCTTGGTCTCCTCAAGTTCCTCGCCCTTCCTCAGCCTTGAGAGGCGGATAGCACAGTCGAAGGTCTGTTAAGCCAAAGTAGAACACACAGTATTTGATCAAATGTTTGTTTAAGCGAGAAGACGATATGATAGGGAATAGAGATTTATTATTGATTACCTTTTTGTCAATAAAGTCGGCCCAGAAGCGGGCAATGGCGCGGGCGTAGGGATCGGAGGGGAGGAGCGGGCCTTTTCCTCTACTAGGGAAGGCCTCGTCAATGCACTGGACTATGATGAAGTTCGCAAGACAGCTTTACCGTGGTGGAGCAAGACGGGGATCTTCTTGTGCACCGGATTTGATTTAAACGAAGCTCACTCTTCTCCGTGAGATTCTCCTCCTTGTACTCGTACTCCAACTCCTTTTCCGCCGGTGAATCCTGCATCTGGCGCTGAAGCTGATCGAGAAACCCAGAAGCTTCCAATTCCTTCTCTGCAGCCCATTGCTCCTTCTGCTTCTCTCCCTATGTCTCTCAAAAATTGCTTTGAAGATAGGATGAAGATATAATGCGAGTTAGGCGTTGGTATTTATAGAGCTGGTCCTCCAAGAGAGCTTCCACACATTTGTCATCGCTTGCGTCAGAGAGGTTGCATTAAAAAAATATTTCAGTTTAAGTTCAACTTTGCTTTATTATTTAAACATTTCAGGTTAAAGTTCAACTTTTGATGGTCAATATTAATATGACTAGATTACTAATTGGAGCAATTCAACGAGCAATTGATTTGGGTGACAAATTTCATCGAACTCTCATTCAGATCTAGATCTAGAATGGCTAGATTGCATTCTTCAAATCTATTAGATCAGAAAAAATAGAAACAATTTTTTTAATCTATTGGATCAGAAAAAAAAATTACAAAATTTTAAAACTCAAATTCAAAGGTAATAAATGGGATTTTTTTTTTCAGGGATTGTTATTTTTGGTTCCGTTTTTTTTATTTGTCGATTTTGTAGGGTCTTTCATATAGTTGAGGATCATCTTTCTAAAGATCTTGGATTGATTGTGGTGTGGAGATCAATTGTGGCTCAGCTGTCTCTAATTTTAGTTTCTTTTGTTTTTTTTATTCTTTTGGTTGCCTCTCTTTTGGGCCTCTTACCTTTGTCTATGTTATATTTTGTTATGATTTTATAATGTGTTTCTGTTTATGAATAAAGCTGAGCGTGACACTTATATATATCTTTAATAATAAATAAAAAATAAACTCAACTAAAAGGTTCAGTCCATATTAAAATGTATGAATTTCGCTCTTGAAATTCAACGGTTTCAAACAGGAGGCATGGAATTTTTGGAGTTATTTCTTTAATTTAACCATCAAAGTTTTTTACTTATTATTACTAATGTGCATGCGAGATCTTGGTATATTTAAATCACCAATTGAGGATGTTGATAATGGGTTGATACCATCAAATCACTACCTTTAGCCCTCCACAATTGCTCACGTATGGTAGAATATACTCATGTACTAAGAAAAAAAAGGAATAGTGGTAGTACAATACTAAATAAAATAAATTTTGAATTAGAAAAATTATTTGTTCTCTCATGTTAAACTTAAAATTCTAAAATCTCACTGTTAATCTCACAGTGACGGCAAATTAAAGTGCATGCGTCGATCAAATAATATAATGTATTTGATTAGGTGATCATTCCCATGAAGATAATTGATAAATTTTAACATGTCAATTTAACCACTAAACGAAAAACCCTACTTATATTCAAATTTAAAACTTTTTGAAGATATAATTTTTATCTTTTCTTTTTAATAATTAAGCACCAAAATAATTAAATACCATAGGAATTTACAGTTTAATAAATCAAAATTCATGATAACGTTTTAAAAAAAAATTACCAATCAATTAAGAACAAAAAATGATTTAATGCCTCTCTTGAGATCATAAAACCCTTGTTTCAAAAACCCATAATGATTTTAAAAATTGAAATGTTCATTTCCCATAATGATTTAATGCCTACTCAAACGTCCAAATCCCATTACATTCAGATTGACTATGCTATGTCTTCCATGAGCTTAAACTGGGCCCCCATTGCCTATAAATACCCCTTAAGTTCCTTAATTGAAGATTTTTAAGTGTTGTTGAACATGTGAAAACTTACAGACCAGTGTGTCAAACTCCTTCAATTTGATCAAAGACTTCCCAAAACCCTTGAATATCCCGAGCCTAGTCACTCCAAATCCTCCATTAATTCCCACCATCTAAGACTAGGATCAAGTCAATTCACCCAATCCACTAATCATTTCTTCAATCCAATTATCCTAAACACTTTCTTGATCTAAATCTATTTCATCATCAAAATACCCTCCTTCTGACCATTTTAAACCATCCCTTTACCAACTCTAGCACCAACGAGATCCATTTCTTGGAGAGAGCTCAAGTCAATCAAATTCAAGCTCAAGGGCTCTCGTGGACACTTAAAAAATCAGTTTGAGCTGTTCAAATTAATGGGAAACACTTGTCTAATCAATGTAACATACTGAATAGTAGATATAACGCTTGATGATGGTCGTTCATGAAGCAAAGTTTAAAACCATGGAGTTTTAACTGTTAGATATAAAACTTAGGGCCCAGTGATCCTTTGAGAAGAAAAAGATTATAGAAATGTAGGGTGAATTGCATGGATCATGCTCCTTTTTTGAATAGCTTCAGTCCATTATTCCGTTTGGGACGATGATTAAATGTCATCCATTTTCCTATATTTAAAGCGGATGATAGAGATTAAATCATATGGTCCACAAAATGTTCATTATACTATTAGATCCATTTCTTGGAGAGAGCTCAAGTCAATCAAATTGAAGCTCAAGGGCTTCTCGTAGACACAGAAAATCATTTTGAGCTGTTCAAATCAATGAAACACTTGTCTAATCAAGGTAACACACTAAATAGTAGATATAACAACCGATAATGGTCATGCATGAAGCAAAGTTTAAAATTATGGAGTTTTAACTATCAGATATAAAACCTGGGGCCTAGTGATCTTTTGAGCAGAAAATGATTATAGAAATCTTGGGTGAATTACGTGGATCGTGTGTCATTTTCGAACGGCTTCAGTCCAACGTCCCGTTTGGGATAATGATTAGATGTCATCCATTATCCTGTATTTAAAGTAGAAGATAAAAATTAAATCATATGATCCACGAACTGCTCTTAGATCACTAGATCTATACTGACATAATGCAAAATCAATGCCTCTCAAATCAAAGAGCACTAGATCTATACTGACATAAGTGGCGTACTAGTCTCTGATTACAGTGACTTCCCTATTTTTTTTTCAAGGATAGAAAAGCACACAACGTTTAGAAATCGTAGTTTCAAGTAAAAATGATCATTTATTAATAAATAACAAAAAATCAAAAAACTAAAATGAGAATTTGAAGAAAACATTGCAAACACTATTATAAGTAAATATAAAAGTAAATTCACACATTCAAATGCAATAAAACAAAGTAGTTATGTGTAAGGGCATACTTGTAAATATCTTATTTACACAATTACCCTTTTATTTCAAATTCATCTTCAGAATAAGAGAAATTCATGCTGTAATCTACAAGAGTAAGTTTGAATAAGTAGATCGAATGAAATGATTAAAAGAAATCTTAGTTTGAAAAGCTAATTTCATGAAATAACTTATTTGTAATTTTTACAATTGTTGAGAATATGCCTTTCATAGTTTTTTAAAAATTCTAGTTAAAGCAAATTTATGAGAAATTAGTGAAAACTTCTTAAGATTGATAAGATTATCAAATAAAATTTAATGTGAATTTAATGAAAATTATGTGAAACCCTAAATTTTTTAAATTTACCTAACCATTAAATTGAATGTTTGAAATCTTAAAATTTGATAAAATCTGATTCGAAGCTGTTAATGAAGAGGAAAATAACAAAAATTTTAGTAAAAAATGTGTAGAAAAGTATTGATAGGTGGGCGATAAATTTAAGTTTCTTCATTAAATAAAATAACATATTATCTCCCTTATTTATTATGATATATTGGTTTAGAAAGATAATTTTGTTGTGATGTGCAAGATACAAAATTTGTCACTTAGGGATGGAAATAAAGTAATGTTTGAAGCAAAAAGGATGAAAATCAGAATTTCGATCAAGAGGCTCTGCATTTGTGCGTACTGTGAGTGCATTTAAGTGCATGCGCACATGCGTGTGCACGCCTGTACTAGCTCACGCACGCCCTGTACCTGCACACGCACGTGCATACCTATTCGACCTTGTGTGCTCATACTTACACGCCTTCAACCTCCGCTCCGCGCACGCACCCACAATAGCACCCCTTCGTGAACTATGTGCCTCCAACACGGCACATCCACGCACAAACATGCATGCCATAGTTACCCCCTCCCCCTCATCCGGTCCTATACACTAGCGCCCACATCCAGCTCTCGCGGCGCCGTGGCTGCGCACCTGCAATCGCAACTACACTTTTGTAACTACGACTACGGCTTCTAGCTTGCATGCTCCATCCCACACATCTTTAAGCACCCCGCGCAAGCATGCACACACTAGCGTGCGTCTGCACTCCTGACGCACTACTTGCTTGCCCGTTCGTGCACGCGCGCGCCACCCGCATCTTCCCCTGCACTTGCACCCACCGTGCCGGACTTGTGGGATCTCGACTTGTCACCGGTCCGTCACCATCGGGGATTCCCTCGTATCGATGTAAGATGTGAAATATCAATGTCGTTGTTTGAGGGAGTCGCCACTCTTGTTATCTAGCATATCACCCTAGTCTTCAAGAGATCTTATTTCTTCGGATCATGTAAAGGATCCTCAGATGTTAAGAATTTAAGAAAATAAGGGCTGATAGAATAGAAAATGATAGGAATGAAAAATGATAGTGATAATCCTTACAAAGGGGATCTAGATTGTCTTATTCTATAAATTTTTATATAAGGAGGATCACGTATGCAAACCATAGATTTCTAGATGTGATACTTTTCTGAGTTCTTAAATCTCTTATAAAATGACTCATAGTTTATTACATCTTAGACAATTAGGATTGTCTAAGAAAACTCCAATACAATGTTAACATTTATATTCTAAGAAATTTCTAGAACAAAGAAATAAATGTCAATGTCCAATCCTATGGGTAATATGTTTCTAAGTGCTACGTACTACCCTAAAGGTTTTATTTTGTCAACGTCACTTGTTAGGTCATTTTTATATTGTTGTTTATCATTTTATTATCGTTTTATTTCGTAGTTCGTTATTTTTTTGGCGACTATCCTAAAAGTTTAGGTTTTGTGATTAACCTAAAAGTTTAGGTTTTGTTTCATTGTTTGTCTTGATTATGTCATTTTAGTTTTGTTTTAATGTCATTTTAGTTTTGTTTTAATGTCATTTATGTCGTTTTTTATTTTGTTATTTGTCCAGTCTTCAGAAAGTCGTCCTGTAAAAATAAAGTTAGCATACCCTAATAACATACAAAATAAATCTAAAGCGAAACTTGTCTTCGACTGCCAAAAGAAAAACATTATCGGAGTAATGTCAATTTTATTTCTTCGAAGCTGGTTAATTTTTACTTTTCAGACAACCCGATTAAGATGTCGATGGCTCCGTCGTCCCAAGGTCGTTAGTTGCCTTAATCTACTTAGTCGAAGGTGTTTAAAAAACGAGGACCGAGAAGATTTTTGTCAACAACCAAGATTGCATCGTCCAACAAATCTTCTTAGATTAAGAATGTTGGGGTTCAAGTTGCATTTGATGATCTTTGTACATTAAGTTCTCATTTAACTTTGATGTCTTTTTCAGGATTTTAGGTTGGAAAATTTTAAGTTGTTTACGATTTATTAACCAATTAAAATTTTCCATGTGCCCTTTTGATTGATTTTTATATGTCAGTTTTGATTTGTTTATTTCAGTCTAATGTAATTTATACTTAAAGAAAAGAGTCAAGTTTATTTAGATCTAATGTATGCAAGATCTAATTTGACTTGACAATTTTAGAGTTACTATCGCTTGAATCTAATGATTTTGAGTTAAATCTAATATGAATTAGATTTAGGAATTTAGATTCAATATCTTTTGAATCTAAGGGTTTTACGTCTAATGTAGATTAGACTTGAATAAAATCTAACATAAGTTAAACTTTAAGATTTTTGATTCGATGTCATTTAAATATAAAGATGTTAAGCCTAATGTAAATTGAACTTAAATTTGACTTTAAGCTTCTAAATTTGATGTCTTTTGAATCTAGAGGTGTTTAATTTTAAGTCTAATATGAATTAGACTTGTTATTTAGATAAAATCTGATATAATTTAGATTTTAGTTTCGATGTTGTTTGAATCTAAAAATTAGGTTGAGTTTAGATTCAATATTGGTTGAACCTAAAGATTTTGACTTAAATATATTGAACCTAAGTAAGATTTGAACTAGGTTCAATGTGGGTTGAACCTAATTAATTATGGATCTGGTTCAATGTAGGTTGATCTAAGTTAAGTTGGAATTGATTCAAGTTGGGTTAAACTTAAGTTTGGCTTGAGTTAGTTTCAAAGTAGATTGAACCTAAGTTAAATTTGAGTTAGGTCAATGTTGGTTGAACACAGGTTGAGTTTAAGTTAGGTTCGATGTAGGTTGAACCTAGAGTTTGGTTTAAGTTGAACTTAAGTTTATAGGTTTGACTTTAAGTTCAATATGAGTTAAACTTAAGTTTAAGTTTGACTTAGATCAATATAGGTTGAATCTAAATTTTGATTAACTTGGGTTCAAGTTAGGTTTAATCTAAGTTATGGGTTTGACTTAAGTTCGATATGGGTTGAACTTAAGGTTATAGGTTTTAAGTTGATATGAGTTGAATTTAAGTTTGACTCAACTTTAAATTCAGTACGGGTTGAACTTAAATTTGAGTTAACTTGATAGTCATACTCAATGGATCTACTTGATAGTCATACTCAATGGATCTACTCGACAGATGCAATGCACCATTTAACATAGTGAATCCACTTAGCAGGTCTAGTCGACCAATCTTTTTGGTTGATCCCTCAATATGTCAATTAGTAAATCTAATTGATAGATCTTTTCAATAATTCAGAGACAGATCCATACAACATAGAATTGCAATACAATTAGATGATTTTATTCATTCATTTTTTAGATGGCATCCTTGGCTATCTTACTGCCATGTTTTTTTTTTTTTTTCTTTATGTAACCATTCATGAGGTTAAACCAAACTTATAATTATGAGAAGCCCTTCATATGATAGATGATGAAAAAAAAAACTTTTCAGTAATTCTAATAGATAGACAAACCTTTTCAGTAAATCAAGGGAAGACCCATGCAACATAAAAATGCGATAGAATAAGGAGATCTTATTCATTTACTTTTTAGATGGCACTACAAGGCTACCTTACTTCTATATTTTTTATTTCTTGTTCGCGTAACGACTTATGTAATCATTCACGAGGCTAAACCAAAATTATAATTTTGAGAAGCCATTACAGGATAGATGATGAAAAAGAGAGACTTCGTCAAATTTTAATTTATTACTAATTGCCACTTTATATGTGATGACAAAAGTGTATTGAACATTTTTTTTTAGTTAAAATATTGATATTTTTGTTTTGATAAGAAATATTTTGTTAACATTAATGTAAGAAAAAAAAAAAGGAGTAAAGCTAGGTATGTAAAGTCTTTTATGACTTGATTTTGGGATGGGGAAAATCATTTTCTTAGAAGCCAAATAAATTGGCAACTTTGGTAAGAAGCTATAATTAACTTGAGTAATTTAGTAATTTTGGCAAGTATCAAAGGAACATAAATCATAACAATTCTTCATCATGAAATGTAAGACGACAGCTTTATTTGGATAACAGTATCACCCTCAATCAAGTTCTAAAAGTGGCATTTGACGGAATAAGCAGCCAACGGTGTTACCAGCTGACGGTAACACATTTATATTCTATTCAACGCCAAGCTTCTTTCTTCTTGCGCTGAAAAACTCGTGCACTTTCTTAGGATCAGGGAGACACTGAGAAGCGACACTCTCCCTCTTCAGGCATCGCTTTCCCGGAGCCGCAAGCTTGGGGCATTCCTCTTCCACGCTGAACTCCGCGAAGGACTCGAAGCTGTAGAACCAGGAGGTGAAAGGAACTAGCGCAATGTCGACCCGGCCAAAGTCCTCCCCTCCGAAGTATTTATTCTCCCCGAGCACCCCTTCAAGCGTTCGCAGGTTCTCTATGAACTCCTTCTTGGTCTCCTCAAGTTATCGCCCTTTCTTGACCTTTCTTTATAGCGCATTTCTATATTATTTCTCATCCCTTCACGATATTGAAATTAATAATCGTCGTCATGCTTATTATGAAAATTTGAGAGTTCAACAGATTTGTCATCGCTTGCGTCATAGATTTGATAAAAAAGCATTAAAGTATAAAGTTCAAATATTTTATTATCAAATGTCTCCCAAATCTGAGATAAAAGGAAGGTTTTGATGGTCAATATTAATATGACTAAATTACTAATTGGAATGATTCAACCAGTAATTGATTTAGATTTGGCCCAACTCTCATTCAAATTCGACGACTAGATTGCATTTTTAAATCTATTGAATCAGAAAAAATAATTACAATTTTTCAAACCTATTGGAAATAAAAATTTACAATTTTTTAAAACTCGACTTAAAGGTAATAAATGGGAAATAATTGTTTCAAATCTATTTTGATTTTTACTTTCTGCTTTGTCTTTATTTTTTTTTTCATTTTATTTTGATTGTTGTTTTGGTTATGTTATATCTATTTGTCTGTTTTGTAGGGTTTTTCATATGGTTGAGGATTATCTTTCTAAAGATCTTGGATTGGTTGCGGTGTGGAGCTCAATTGTGGCTCGGCTCTCTCTAATTTTTGTTTTTTTTTTTTTCCTCTTTTTTAGGCCTCTTTTCTTTGTCTTTGATGTATTTTGTTATCATTTTGTAACGTTTTCCTATATTCAAATAAAGCTGAGCATGTCCCTCATATTTTCTCAAAAAAAAAAAAAAAAAAAAAAAAATATCAACTGAAAGGCTTAGTCCATATTAAAATGTCTTAATTTCGCCCTAGAATTTCAATGGTTCCAATCAAGAGGCATGAAATTTTTGGAGTTATTTCTTTGAATTAGCCAACAAATTTTTTACTTATTATCATTAATGTGCATGCAAGATCTTGGTATATTTAAATCACCAATTGAAGATGTCAATAATGGGTTGATACCATCAAATCACTACTTTAAGGTCTCCACAACCACTCACTTATGATAGAATACAACAACAACAACAAAGCCTTATGGTAGAATATACTCGTTTAAAAAAAAAGGAATAGTGATAATACAATACTAAATAAATTAAATTTTGAATTAGAAAAGTTATTTGTTCTCTGATGTTAAACTTCTAAATCTCACAGTTAATCTCATATCAGACAAACTAAAATGGATGTGTTAACCAAATAAGATAAGGTATTTGAGTATGAGATCATTCCCATAATTAGTAAATTTTAAATTGTCAAGCCAAGTGCTAACTCAAAACCCTACTTTCTATTCAAAATAAAAACTTATGAACATATAATTTTAATTTTTTTTTTAAATATAAGCACCAAAATAATTAAGTATCCTATGAATCTATATTTTAATAAATCAAAAATCGTAACAACATTTTCAAGAAAAAATTAGCAATCAATTAGGAACAAGAATGATTTGATGTCTCACTTGAAACCATAAAACCCTTCTTTCAAAAACCCTAATGTGATATGTCTAAGCAACTAATGATTTTCAAAATTGAAATGTTCATTTCGAATAATAATTTAAAGACTACTCAAATGTCAAAATCCTAGTACATTCAAGATTGACCATCATGTCATTCGGCCGCAATTGATATGCAGAACCTTGAGCTTAGAATTGAGCCCCGTTTGCCTATAAATACCCCCTAGGTCCTTGAATGAAGGTTGTTCAACAGTTGTTGAACCCTTGTGAAAAATTGCAGTTTAATTGTACAAACTCCCTCAATTTGATCGTAAAGCCTTCCCTAGTTCCATGAGCATCTTTTCCCCACATCATCCCGAGCGTAGTCACTCCAAGAATCCTACATTAGGCACTTACCCCGGACCGGGACCAACTCAATTCACCCCTTCCACCCTTCAATTCTTCAATCTAATTATCCTAAAGAATTTTCTTGATCCCTAAACCTAATCCACCCCAAAATACCCTCTTTCGACCACATTTGAAACCATCCCTTTACCAACTTTGTGACATCGTCGAGATTCATTTCTTGGAGAGAGCTCAAGTCAATCAACTTGAAGCTTAAGGGCTTCTCGTGGAAACTAGAAAATTATTTTGAGCTATTCAAATCAATGAAACACTTCTCCAATCAATTTAACACACTAAATCTTAAACATAAGGCTCGACAATGGTCCTCCATGAAGCATAGTTTAAAACTACCGATTTTTTACTGTCAGATATAAAACCTTGGGCCTAGTGAACGTTTGAGAAGAAAAAGATTTTAGAAATGTAGGCTGAATTCCATGAATAGTGCACCTTTTTTGAACGACTTCAATCCATCATCCCATTTAGGATGATGACTGCTATCTATTTTCCAGTATTTGAAACAGATGATAGAGATTAAATCATATGGGCCACAAAATATGTGTTAGATCTCTAGATCCATGCTAACTCAACACCTAATCAATGCCTCTCCAATCAATGAGCACTGCATTTTTAAGTGGGTTACCAGAGGATGACACGTATAAAGCTAAAACAGTGGCGCTAACAGTGGAGCTTGATTGAAAATTCTTTTAATAACTAATTATGATAACTCATTCAAATGGAAAAATTAAATACAAAGCTTTAAATTTTTTTTTAAAAAAAAATGTTATCATGAACTTAGAATAACATAAATTAAAATAAAATGATTATTATCATTTTTCTAATCAACTAAAATCCAAAAATCAAATAAAAATTCATAAAAAATTAAATAAAATTTGTCATATGTGGTCTCTGATTAT
Organism: Papilionanthe hookeriana x Papilionanthe teres; assembly: GCA_022702705.1. Taxonomy (NCBI): domain Eukaryota; kingdom Viridiplantae; phylum Streptophyta; class Magnoliopsida; order Asparagales; family Orchidaceae; genus Papilionanthe; species Papilionanthe hookeriana x Papilionanthe teres. Next base: position 137,584,894 of record CM040426.1, read on the forward strand.
AATGACTTCCCCTAATTTTTTTCAAGGACAAAAAAGCACATAACATTTAGAAATTGTAATTTCAATTAAAAATGACCATTAATCAATAAAATAAATAAATAATCAATAAAATCAAAAAGCTAAAATGTGAATTTGAAGAAAACATTGCAAATAGTATTACAACTAAATAAAAATGTAAATTCACACATTTAAATGCAATAAAACCCATAAGTTATGTGTAAGGGTATACTTGCAAATATGTTATTTACACAATTAACCTATTATTTCAAATTCATCGTCAAATAAGAGAAATAGATGTTGAAATGTACAAGAGTAAGCTTGAATAAGTAATAGGAATGAAATGATTAAAAGAGAACTTAATTTGAAAAGCTAATTTTGTATGAAATAATTTATTTATAATTTAATGAAAAATATGTAAAAACCTAAAATTTGTCAATATAACAAACCATTAAATTAAATTTTTAAATCTTGAAAATTGATAAAATCTGATTCGTAAAGTGGTTGGACTTGGTCCTAAAGTGGTTGGACTTGGCTAAGGTCAATGGCTCATGCTCCTAAACCATAATTCCATCTCAAATCACTTCTACTCAATCTTGACCCCACTAAAATGGTTCAATTATTCTCTATTTGAAGCCCTCTTCTTTTTTCCAAAATTTCAAATTTTGACCTTGGGCCCCTAAACTTAACCAGAATTACCGAAATTACCCATATAACCACCAAATCACCGAAAAATTTTCAAAAAAATTACCCAAAATTCCTCAAAATCTTTTCAAAACACTTCCCACCTCTTAAATCCACCAAAACACCCCATTACACTCCAAATAACCTCCATATACCCTAAATACCCCTCTTGGCTCAAAATTCCAAAAATTCAAAAAATTCTCCAAAAAATTCAAAATCTCCCAGATATTCCCAATTTCATTTTCTTCAACTACCACATACCTCAATTTTATCAATTTAACCCAATTTAACCAAAAGCCCCAATTTGACCCATTTAACCCAAAAGTGTCCAATTTAAATATAATATCTACCCAATTGACCCCAATCTTGCCCAATTTCAATTCCAAACTTTAATTCAACATCTCCAATACCAATATAAACCAAATCCAAGCCCAATTTGACCCACATTTGAATTCAATTCCACTTGGCATCCAAAATCCCCATTTTTTCCTAAATGATCCAAAATCCCTAAAGTCAACCAATTCCCCCAAATTTCAATCCTAAATTCTTCCTAACATCCCCATAAATAAAATGCCACATCAATTTTACCCTAATTTAAACTCAAATTTCACCCAAATCTGACCAGGCAAAATACCCAATTTTTCCCTAAATTACCCATTAACCCAAATATGCCCAAATCCAATCCAATTCAACTTAAATTCCCTTCAAAATTGTTCTAAAACCTTCATAACACATTCCTACACCAAACAAAATATTTATTTGACCAAAATTTTGACCAAATCCCGTGAAAATTTGAACCAAAAGCCCCAAAATTGTCCACAAAATTGCCACATGGCCCAATTCCCAAATTGAATCCCCCTAACCAAAAATTTCCAACCAATTTTTATCCAAAACCCTTCATGAATATTACTTGCATCAATTTGAACCATTAATTGAACCCTAGCCAAGCTCTAGCTTAACCTAAACCTAAGACTAACCCAAAGTGACCCAAGTTGACCAAATCATCCAATTCCACCAAATTGACCCTCCAAATCACTCCAAAAATTGCTCCAATACTTCTTTCAATCATTCATAACAATGATTTGCACATTTTTGCTCAATCAATTTGATTCAAACCAAACCTAAACTCAAGTTAGCCCAACTTGAACCAAAACCAACCCAATGGGACAAATTATTCAAATTGATACAAACCAAGCAAAAATTGACCAAACCAACTTCATGGCAGCCAACCTAGACCTCTGGACTGGTTTGACCTGACCCAACCTAGCCCATTGAGCCATGGACCAAGTTCCACCACTTTGGACCATTGGGTTTAGCCACTTGGCTAAGCTTAAGTCCCTTCACCAAATCCTCCTCGAAGCCTCTCTTGCCCCAATTAAAAGCATAAACTCCTCCCCCACTCCTCCTCGGCACATGACCCTGCCCGATCCTTGCCGAGGGCGCCGGGGCTGGGCACGCCCAAGCCCCCGTGGGTTTAAAACCCAAATTGGTATGACAGTGAGCAATCCCTCCGCTGCCCTGCTTCTCCCCAACTCGCCTCACCACTAGCGACGGGGCACTCATTGCCGGCCACTGAGCTCAACTCTCCGGCGAGTTCTATAAAATGGCTCCTCCATGACTGAGATTGAGGTGCTGAAATTTTCTTCACGAATCCCTTCGAAATTGCTTCTAGACCTAATCCCAGCCAAGAGAAGAAGATCCTCACCATTCTCCGACCACACAGGCACTGCCACCGAGCTCGATTCTCGGTTGAAATTCGGGCTAGAAACGGGACACTTCTGAAACTTCCCACCAAAATCAAATTAACTTCACCCTGTATCCCGCACCAAGAGAAGGAGTTCCTCGGTGAAAGCCCTATCACGGTACCCATCTGTCTTGCTCTGTTGAAGACTCACGAATCGGCCTTGGTGAACTTGGGTGTAGGCGATCCCGACCGGAGGGCTCGGTCGTAGGCTCCTTAGACCTCCACAAGCATGTCGAGCATCTCGATCGAGGCCTCGCCTCTCGAAGCGAAAATTATTGAACTCCTCTCCCGAGCTTCCATGAATTCTCCATTTCATTATACTTAATTTCAATGCATGTTAGCTAGTATAGATGTGTTCTTAGGCTAGACACATCGATAGAGGCAAACCTCACTCGATTTGGTTAAGTCGAGCGAGATGTGTGGGTACGGAAGGTGGACGGCTCTCGGGTTGAACCGGACGGGGACGAAGCTCGGCGACCGTCGGATGGCGCGTGTAACCTTTGGACGACTCGGATGAAGTCACATGGGAGCCCTGTCTGTAAAGTGCGATGACTTGGACGGCGGCGTCAAATGGGAGCACGCCGCGTGTGCTTTCGGCTTCGTGCCCGAGGATACGGTCGGCGAGTTGTTAAGTAGAAATGGGATTTTCTAATTATTTAAATCACAAAAACTTTAAAAATTAATATCTTTGCATAGAAAAATCATAAAAATAAACTAAAAATACCCCCTTGCTCAGTGAACATAGGAGAATAATGTGGAATTGAAATCAAAATATTTTGTTATATATCTGATTTTTAATTGTTTATTTTACGTTACGAGTATTTTGATTCTCCATTCACACACATAATTCACCATGACATGAGGCCTTAGGGCTTTTGGTAGTCTCTGATCTAGGGAACATTCTCTGATTTTTCCAAGGTCAGAGGCTATGTCTAGAGGGAGTTGTCTATTTTCTAAGATTAGGGTAATGTTCTTGAAAATTAATTATGGAAATTAACATGTTGATTATGAAAATCTAGAAAAATTAAGGGAAGTGTGAAATGCTTGGGGCAGGAGGACCACAATAAAATTATGGTTTGATTTAATTCACTAAGAATAACCCTAATTTAACCAAACACTCGAATGAACTTAAAATAATTTGGAGCAACCACACATCAAAATAACATAAAATTAATTCTTCACCGCGCTGTAGATTAGGAGAACCTTACATAAAAATTTCAAGTCAATTGGAGTTAATTTAACTCATTAAATGAATTACCTAAGTGACATAACTCCATAATTAAAACAAAATTCATAAAACCCAATATAACTAAAAAATTTACCAAATAAATTTTGGGAGTTCTACGAGATCGAGAGGAGTCCGGGGAAAATTAAAATTGGAGTTTCATAAAATTTTTATTTTTAATCATTTTTGAATATTTTAATAATTAAAAAATCATAGAAATATTAAAATTCACGAAAATGTCATATTTGACCTTCTAATCACTTGGGAACCAACAAAATATTTTTCCTAAGTCTCTAAGTAAAGATATTAAATTTTAAAGGCTTGGACAAAATTTTTAATATTAAAAAATAGATTTTTCAAACCTTTCACTAAAATAATTCTACTAATTCACAGAAAAAAACGAGAAAAATACAAAGTTTGTTTCTCGAGTTCCTTGAGCTCGGAGAGATTTGAAAAACTAAAACCTAATTTTCCCCCTCGATTTTTATTTTATAATTAATTAATACTCCAAAACTTAAAATAAATTAAAATTCAAAAAATCACCAAAATTGGTCGAAGGAAGTGTTCCTCAGTGATGGGAACCACTTCGCTAATTCTTCTAAGAAATAGTTTCACCTTGGTCATGTTGTTGAATTTTCATTGAAAATCCGTATTTTCCCTTCAAATAATTATATGAATTAAATTAAAAATAGAAAAATCACATTTTCTCCTATGATGTCTTAATTGACATGTGATTGAGGTGACATAAAAATTTGAAATTCATTTGAGATTGATTTAGTGAATTATGAGATGAACAGGCTTAAGAGGGCATAAAGGTAATTAAAAAACTTTAGCCTTAACTAATATTTAGGCTTAACCAAATGGGGGAGAATTAACATTTGATCTTGATTTTCCTCTTGGATAATTGAAACATGGGGAACTAAGGGGTAGAGCAGTAATCACCTCTAATGTTAAAGAAGAAATCCCAAATTAATTCGGTGATTAAACGCTAGAAGTTAATTAAAGCATAAATTATTGAGGTTATGAGATGTGATATAGGAGGATTTTTAGTGCTTTGAAATTGAATCTTCTTGATAGGTGTCCAGTACCTGCTCTTACTAATGAAACCATAAAATGATGATTGAAATTAATAATTAAAAAGGGCTGATTTGAAATCTTAAGATTAAATTAAAGCAATTTAAAATATTAAAAATTAATTTGAAATAATTTAAAAGTAAGTTTAAAATATTAAGATTAATTTTGAAATAATTTATAATTCATAACTAAACTAAATCAATTTAAAATATTAAAATTAATCTGAAGTATTATAATTAAATTAAAATAATTTAAAATATTAAAACTATTTGAATTAAATGATTTAAACACTTTTCGATTGAAAATAATTTAAAACATTTAAAAAAATCAACCAAAACTTTATAACTAAATTAAATCATTTTAAGTCACTAATTCAACTTCAATTAAGTATGGTTAAGTTCCTTAACAAACTAATTTTCCCCCAAAGACTTTTATCATTATAACTCTTAAATGAAGTGTCAAATGAAATGTCACTTTACTCATAGGATAATCGAACATCCAAATTGGTGGCAGGCAAAACACGATTAAACCCCGGATGATCAATTCATCCACATAATGAAATTCATTTGGACTCAAAATGATCCCAAAAGCATTGAAAAGATGTTCGGGACTCATCCTAAGCACTTTCTCGATCCAATGAGATGTTTTAGAAGAACAATTGAACTTCATTGTTCTTTGATGAAGAAAATCATCCTCAAACACACCTTAGGGATTGACTAGAGATATGATAAGAGTTTGGTGATAACTAAGACCCTCCTTTAGCTTTACCTACATGTTTTCCTTTAAATATTTAAATGCCCTAATATGTGTTTTAAGTGCAGTTGGAAATGACGAGAAGACCCGCCAGGTACGCTTTTATTTTATTGCAATTCTTACCATGATACTATATTTCCTTTCTTGCAAGTTTGCATGTTAAAACAACAATGTCACCCTATGTAGAAAATTAAACCTTTAGGATTGCAGAAACTGAAACAAAGTCAAACTAAAATCAAAACTGGTCGCTCACACTTCCTGACATTGAAAATATAAGACAACTCGAAATTTAATCCACAAAACGATTAACACTGCAGTATAGTACGTTGGATGATCGGGAATACCTTAGATTATGTAACATCGTGTTCTTAGCAGATTTTCATGATCTAAAATGAAAGTGTGGAACTCATTCGATTAAAGTCAGCAAATTCATTTACTAAGTGAATCTGATAAAAATAGTGAATTATTAGAAATGATGGGCTGAATCTTTAACCGGTTCCGCTTAATTAATTTTAATATTTCCCCGATAAAACTTAATACATTAATTTGTACATGACCCAAGGAAAAAAAGTTCAAGATTTTCATGCTTATTTTATAATGATTTGATGATATTACACTTTAAAGAAGGAGTATTTTTGGTGTTTTTCTATGAGTATGAAGATTTGAACAAAAGAGTGAAAATATGTAAAAAGGAGCGAATTTGGAAGAAAAAGGACCAAATTATGCAAAATTGACTTAGGGCGCCGATGGTGAGGTCGATGGCGCCGACGGAGTGATTTTCCTGAGAGTTCAGAATTAATTCCAAGGAAGGCCGCCGACGGCGAAGATCGAGCTGCCGAAAACGTGAATACTCGAGAAATCGTCGAATGTGGACGATTTTGAAGGGGAGTGCCTGCAAAACTATAGAGACTCTTCTACAACTTTAAAAAGAATCAAATTAGAAGACAGAAAAAGTGTCTCCTCGTGATTACTAGTGAGTCTGAGAAGTGTTCTAAAGTTTATTAGTAGTCATTAGTGTTGTTGTTAGTGAGTAGTGAGTTCGAATAGAGATTTTAGGAAGTAATTCTTGAGGATTGCAAGAGTGGAAGGGAAGTGAGAGATCTCTTCTACATTGCCATTTCGAAGGAGAATTTAGGTATGTTTGTAAGAAAGAAAAGAAATCTGGAAAGCTTCAAAAAGTTTGCTTGGGAGGAATTTGGAATAAGTAGTGTTTATTCTTATAGTTGTAGAACTTTGCTTATTATATGAAATACAAGCTTTATTACATCACTTATGAATTAAGTGCATTGTCTTTCTCCTTATTTTTAATGTTTTTGTGAATTGATTAAATGAATTAGTCTATTAAACAAAATATAAAGAAGTTGTGGTATTTTTATACCTAAAATTACTTTACTATACGGTGGTCATTTGTATTGTTAAAATACGTAAAGAATTTTAAGACACAATAGTGAGTTAAGAATTCTTAACTAGTATGTATCACATTTCTCTTTAAAAGTGAAAACGGGTAAATCATGCAAAGGAGAAGTACGAAATAAATGAAATAATATTAAATGCGTAGAATTGGGGGCTGATGACAGGCTAAAATCTGCCAATTCGGTCTTATCGTTTGGGTGTTGAGTGTGGGTGTGGAAGGCACCAGACGGGGAATATTAGAACTCAGTGAGGATCGGTATCCTCTGACCTATCCGCAAGTTCAATAACCAAGCATAGGATTAGTCGATATTCTTTATACCTCGACCAAAGGGTAAAGAATAGGTGTCTCTGTTAGCTGCCACATATAAACTAATTCTAATTATCATTTCACTTAAATACCTTAACAAAGGAGAAACATTCTTGGTAATATATATATATTTCAACTTAACTTTAGTAGTATTAGTAATCTGTTAGTATAACTAGTTTAGATATAAAATCTTTATTATTGATTGCATATTAGTGACAGATGGGCAAATTCTATTTAGTTGTAATTTTGACTTGGGTTTATATAATCCTAGTCCGTAGGCTTTAATATTTTTTCGTGTGGGATCGATAACCATGACTTCACTAGAGCCCTGTATTACTTGAGAGATACGTATACTTGTGTTTAAAGGTAACTCTGTGATCAAAAGTTTATAATATTTAATTGTTACTAAAATTAAAATTATATACGAATGAAGTTTTTGGCACGATTCTTGAGGATTTATATCTTTTAATAGTGGTGTCAAAATCTTAGATATACGAGTATATTAAAATCGCGGTTGTGTGGCCCAGAAAACTTGACCTACAATATGACACTTCTCTCCATCTCTTCATTGTCACTTCTTAAACTCGGCCCTGCACCAATAGGGAGCTTGGAGAAAGCGCGGCAGAGCGGCACGACCATCTTCAGCAAAACGAATCTTCATCAACTTAATCCTCTCCTTAGAAATAAATGTAAACCCATAGGATTTTGAGGTAGTTTACTAGCGCAACATAAATCCTCACTTCATCCTATAGGCATTTGCATAATCATAATATGCAATTTAAGCCCAAAACTCATCTTAGGATTTTGAGGTCGTCGTTCGTTACGACATAAACACTCATAACTTCCCGGCTATTTGTATGATTATGTCATACAAATATAAGTCCCAATTAATTAAAATCAGCAAGATTGAAACATCAAATAATCTCTCTCTAAATCGAAGCCAAATCATAGGATAGTTGGGAAGTCGTGAACTTCGTTTCGAATCCGTGATATCCCCTACCATTCTTCTTTTGGATTCCTAAAACAATTATTCCTAATTTGATCTATTCCCTTTTGAATTTCTAATATCTAAAATCTGTTGATCTAAACTTTACAATTCTTGAAAACGAACCAGTCTTTATCGAGGTTTTCTTCGGTGATTCCGTAATTTAAGATATGATAATTAACTATAGGGTTTGCCCTTATAGGAAACTTCAGAACCAAGTAATATAAACTCACAAAATTTAATTCCTTTGTATTAAATAGGAGAATTTGTCGATTCGATATAAAATTGGTTTGCGAATAGAACGGATGTCATAAATTTACCGGTTTATTTAATCGACACCCATTATTAAACGATGCATCTATTCCTCGGGATAAACACATAGTTTATGGTGCGGCGTTCGATTATTTAAACTATTAAAGATATGGGATCGGTTTTGGTATCGTATTTTCGAAAAATCAAAATATTATTTTGTATTTAAACTATATATATGATAAATTTTAATGCGATAAGACGACTAGTAGTAGGAATATTAGTACTCTACTTCCTCCTCTCTATAAACTGTGAGACTCATAAGTACGAATATTGGCCGCAGTAATGACTCAGTGGATGGAAAAGCTCCTCATTGCTATCAAACTCAACTCCGGGCTTGTACAAATAATGTATGAATCGGGCGGGGATGTCTGTCACCGGTGGTTTCTGTTTTGCGGTAGATGGAATACATAGAGATAATAGATCTAATATCTATCTACTTCATATTCTAAATGCAATAGTTAAAAATAACTCTATCTCTAGTAACTTCGTTGTGATGATAAGAAGGTAGTAATCTAGTAGAGATGAAATAGTGTTAGGCTTTAGATGCTACATTTAAAATAGAAGCAGGGAAAATAATCATTTGTCTTTTGCTTTCACATTTTCCATTCCCCTTTTCCATAAGTAAGAAAGCCAATCACTTCATTCAGCCTAGCATCCATCGTACCAAAATTTTCATATTCACAAAATGATGTTCCCCTTAACTTATAAAAAACATAAATACGTTTCGGAGTAAATTCTACCATTAAATATGGTTTCAGTCAAGGCATGTTTGCATAAAATTCTTGGACTGTACCCATAATGTCAACAGTAAAATAACAAAAATATTTTAATTCGATCAAAATTAATTGTTCTACTGATCAGTTCGGATTTTATTGCTCCGATATTGATGCACTTTGTGAATATGGACAGGTGAAACGAAATTTTGCTTTTAGCATTTATAAATCTATCCTCATTAAAATCCATTTTCTCTTCCCTCTACTTGTCTTTGGAGCCATATGAAATTTTCTGAAATATGAAAGGAAAATCCAATAAATTCCAAAAATCACAATGTAGGAAACTCCAAAAGCAAATCTAAGTAAGAACTTCAAACACCACAGATAATCTCAGAAAACTTCGTAAAGTCAAATTTCAGTTGTTCTGTGATATTTGGGAGATTTCCATGGTAAAAATAAAAAATATATAGTTTAGAGCAGAGCTCTTATCAATACAAGACAAGATCTACACTTTTAAGCCTTGCAATCTCTTCAAATCCCCAATCTAGCAAGCCTAGATCTCAATTTGGCAATGGCTGGAAGTTAAAGACAATGGAAATGGCGAAAATGGCGGGTCCCAGGGAAAAAATGACGAATTTAAGAGGTTTCGGGCCTTTTCTGTACTGGCGCCGACAGTATGGATAGAGCACCGTCGGCGCTCTGTGCCCCACTAAAAAATAGCCCAACTCGTTATGCTTGGGCAGGGGTGGCGCCGATTCTAGCGTCGTTGATGTCATTCAAATTTTGGGTCATAAAATTTTTGTGATTTCTGTCTTTCAGTTTCACCATCATATAATCAGCCTTTTTAAGCATCTATTTCATAAATTATTAATTAACTAACATAAAATTTACACAAAAACATAAAATATCACTTTAATATATAAAATCCACATCTAAAACGCCACATCTAAGCACTTACCGTATGATTTCATCAAGCCATAAAACATAGGAATTGACATCGCAAACACGCTACAATACTATAATGCTGATAACTAAACACAAACACAAATCCCAAGCATACTAAGTCCAAACACATATTACATAGTCAATAAAGCCATCACCGGCACCAAAGCACACATTAAAATATGAAATACTAAATATAAAGCGAGTGCTACACTGATCATCGGTCTCAGTATTATCTTCTCCTCTGACTTCTCCCATAGATTGACGATGCATGAAGAAATTATAAAAGGTACGATACAGGAATTCATCAGTCGAACCCTCTGCAATCACAGCATTCTTCTTCATCAAAGTTATCAAATTTTCTTCAATTCGACCAGTGTGATCAAATTGTTCTTTCATCCTCCAATCCAAGTGATCAAATAAATCAGATATATTGTTAATAGCATTCATAAGATATTGTACTTCTTTCTCCAACTTCTTAATCTTCTTCAAAATCACTTGTGAAATTTCAAGAAAATAAGGTTGAATAGGTTTTGAACTTTGAGATGGTTGATCTGCAATGATGCTCATATCATTTTCATATCTATTGCCTGACAGTCATATATATTAGTTGAGTCAAAGGACTTCCAAAGAAGAATCATTTTTCCCAGCTTTCATATGGCAAGCATGACTGGCAGCGAGAGAAGAAATATAGTGGAAGGAGATGTCGAAGCTCATATTTGAATCCATAAACAATCGATCCGATACGATTTCACAATTATAGAGTCAATATCGATGAGCCTTCCCATTTGAATACAATAATTCAAAATCGCACTTTCCCTTTATCACTTTGCTTATTTTCATTATTGGGAGTAACTTTGTAGATATAAAGAAATGTCATTGATTTCGACACCGGATTTAAAATATAGTAGAAAAACTTACAATTATGTTGTCTCTTATCTTCCATCTTCACTTTCATAATCAAATATCGATCGTCTCATTCTATGTGTCTCTCGTCGCATCAAAGGTCGTATAATGGAAGATATGCATGTTTTCAATGCAAACAAGTCATTAATCTTTGAATGAGTGACTGGTGCAAACCTGCCTCGCACATAGACGAATTCTTGGTCGATTCCATGAAGATTTGCATAAAACTCTTTCATTACAGGAATAACTACATCGGCATAGTGTAGCATAACCCTTCTTAATGCCTCTACACAATAATCTCTTCTACTCGAGTACTTGGAGTATCCAAAACTCTATTCACAAAGCCTCTTTCTTTGGTAATCTTCATCATCATCAAATGGTTGAACAATCTGCGCTCGGCGATGAACTTTCGTCGGTTGAAAACTCTAAATCTCAGAGTTTCTACGGAGTTGGAATCCATTGGGTGCAAATTTGGAATGAATCCTTTAGTTTTTCTAGAGCTTAGGAGTTGAAAATCGAATTTGGGAAGTTAAAAGGATGAAAATCTTGACTAAAACTGCCAAAAACTGCAATTTGAAACTTAAAAAACTGTCACCTGTTCATCGGCGCCGTCGGCGCTGGATAGGACGCCGTCAGCGCCCAAACTCCACACTTTGGTGCTGCACTCTGGACTTGCACACCGGTGGCGCTCATTCTGGCGCCGTCGGCGCCAGTGTTTATAAATGCACCAAACTTCATTTTGGTTTGAAATATTCCAATTCTTCGATGTGATCCACATATTTCATTTTTTATGATATTTATGAGTGAGTAGGACTCGAATATGACTAGCTACAATTAAATCTATCAAAATTAATACAAACAAGCTAATATAATAAAGATAAATATGGGTTGCCTCGCATCAGCGTTTGGTTTAACGTCGTCGATCCGACAAACATTCGATTATTCAGGATGACTTAACATTAAAACTTCTTTAAAATTTGGTCGATACTCTTAAAATATGGTTTAATACATGTCCCATTAACTTTAAATATTCTTCTCAATTTCAACGGCTCAAAGAATAGAAGAAAATTTTATGACGGTTAGAGATCCTATCCACATGGACTTAGTTTTCAAAATAATTTTAATATTGTATTATAAAGTAAAATTTTTGTCAGGTTCAAATTTCTTTCTTATAATCTTCCGATCATGCCATATTTTCATTTTCTCTTATAATTTTTGTCATTATCATAAGATTCATTTCTAATTTCTTCCAATTCATTCATTTGTACCGTCTCTTCTCTTTTGCATCCTTGAAGTTAAAATTTAGCTAGTTTGTCGCTCGATATGCTTTATGTTCGATTTTACGGGTAAGTGACAAGTGCTTTCCAAATCTTCAGTCTATAAGGAGACATTCCTATTAGTGGTCTTGTAAGGTCCTATATAACCATAATGTAGTATCTAATCTCTGATTAATCTGATTGTGAAGATTCACAGTTTCTCAAAATTCTTCTAATTTCACGATTAGACGAATTACGGTAAACCACTAGTTTGGAGATGACAAGCTATAGAGATTATTATGAATAATAATATATTTTTCAAACGTCTACGAGATCGGATATTTACAAAAGTAGGTCAATGCAATGAGTTATGATCCTCTCGGCATTTCATACCTTGTAAAACATTTTCATAAAAAATTTTGAAAAACTTCGACGTCACATCTAGGTAAATTGCTTGATGTTTGAGACATAATCGACGACAACCAATATATTTAACTTTCCATACGAAGGAGTAAATGGTGCCATAAAAGTCCAGAAATCCCATACATCGAATATCTGACTTCTAATGTAAAATTTAGAGCATTTCATTTTTTTCTAGAAATATTACCTACTCTACGACATTGATCACACGATTTGATGTGTCTGTATCCCCTAAAGAGTACGAAATGATAGGATTATAAAATCTTAGAAGCGATTTTATCGATACCAAAATATCTGCTCCAGTGCGAATCGCTTTGACATCTCACGAATAATTGGTTCAATTTATTCATATGCTTTTATATTCTAATAATATCCTTACATTTTTTATAAAGGTATGAATCATTCAAAAAGTAAAATTTATCATATATAAATTTCTTTTGTTGTTGTTTTGTTAAATCAGGTGGCAAAATATCACTAAGCTATAAAAAGTTCGCGATATCGGTATCTGGTAAATTCGTTTTCTTAATGTTATAAAGTTGTTCATCGAAGTTTACATAATTTTCTTCTCGAATTTGGATCGTTTACTCCGAGTCTAGACAAATGATCAGCAATTTGATTATCGGTTCCTTTTCTATCAACTATCATAAAATCAAATTCTTGCATCAAAAGTATTCATCTGATTAATCATGGTTTGGCATCCTTCTTTTGTATTAAATATTTGATAGTCGAATGATCTGTATGTACTATACATTTAGTTCTGCTCAAAGAATCCGATTAAAATTTTAAAGCATACACAATGGCTAATAAATCTCTTCTGTAGTGGTATAATTAATTTAAGCTTCATTAAGTATTTTACTAGCATAATAAATAACCTAAACATTTTATCGTACCTTTGCTCTAAAGCAACTCCGATCGCAAAATCACTAGCATCACACATAAGTTCGAATGGTTTCTCCACGATCGGAATTGGAACAATTATAAAGGGCGGTGATTAATTTTTTCTTTTAATAGTTCAAAGACATTTAAACATTCTTCGTTAAAGTTAAATTTCTTATCTTTTTCTAAAAAGTTAGCACAAAGATTTAGTAATTATTAAACTCTTTAATATAACGTCGATAAAATCTTGACATGTCCTAAAAAACTTCTTGTAACTCTCCAGCATGTTAGGAGGTGGTAATTTAATAATACGAATTTTGTGAGTCTCTTATCAATACCATGCTCAGGAATTTTATAGCAGTACAATTCCTCTGCTGACCATAAATTGACATTTTCTCGATTTAAAACTAAATTTGTTCTTTCGCAAAATTCCAAAACTTTTTCTAAAATATTCAAATGTATGTCAAATGAAGTTCCAAATACATAAAAATCATACATAAATACTTTTATTCCTTTATCAATTAGATTACTAAAAATAAGCATCACACATATTTAAAATGTTATAGGTGCATTACATAATCCAAATGACGTTAACAAGAGTAAAGTTCATGTCTTCAGTAAATGTAGTATTTCTCTTGATCCTCAAGAGTAATTGATATTTGATGATAACCAGTTTATCCATCCAAATAGCAATAGTACTTATGCTCAGTTAGTTTATCCAACATTTGATATAGAAAATGAAGAGGAAAGTGATCTTTCCTAGTGGTGGCATTTAATTTTACATAATCGATACGGTTATACGATAACTGACTTGTCTTATTGGCATAATTTTCATTTCGTTCATTCATCGACTATCATTTCCTCCTTTCTTAGGGACACAATGAATTGGACTTACCCGAAGCACTATCTAAAACAAGATAAATAATTCCATCATTAAGTCATTTAAAATTTCATTCTTAAAAAACTTCTTTCATCATTGGTTAGTCTCCTTTGCGAATCGGCTTTAGGTTTATGTTGTTCATCTAACAAAATTCTATGCATACGGATACGAAGGAGTGATTCCTTTAATATCGGTAATGTCAAACCAAAAAGGCCTTTTGTATCTTTTTAATGTATCCAGTAATTTTGTTCTTGATATTCATTCAAATTCGAAGATACGATAGTGAAGTGGAGTAGATAATTCTCTTAAAAACATGAATTTCAAATGGTTAGGAAGAATTTCATTGTAAAGTTCGGGGAGGTTTTATGATAGATGGAAAAATTTTTATCATCACTTTCCATAGTATCTGACATTTAGATCATTCTGAAAATAATCTAAGTCTTGATTCTTCATATCATCCAAATTATCTTATTTCATTATCATCCTCGCATTTAATTTTCATATTCTATTTTCTCTTCAATTTTTTTAAATGATCATCTCGGAAATAATCACAAATTTCTATTCGAAAGCATTCATCATCTTTTTCTGTTGTGGGAAATTTCATAGATTTCAAATCAATAAATGTCACCTCTTGATCATTAAATCTCATAGTTAATTCTTCTTTTTGAACATCAATCATAGCTCTTCCAGTAGCAAAGAATAGTCTTCCCAAAATAATTGAAATTTCTTTATCTTCTCATATCTAAAACGATAAAATCCATAGAAATATAAATTTTGTAAACCTTCATTAATACATCTTCCACAACTCCTTTAGGATAAGTAATAGAACAATCAACTAAATGAAAAGTTACGAAGCGAGGTGAAATTTCTTATTCCAGTATTAAAAGTTGATAAAGGCATAAGGTTAATACTAGCTCCTAAATCACATAAGACTCTTCCAAAAACATTTTAAAAACTTTATAACACGAGGAATAGTGAAAGTTGCACGTCTTTAAGTTTCGGGAAAGCTTTTCTGAATAGTACCTTACAGCTCTCATTAGTCTGTGATCTCGTAATCTATGAACTTCTTGCCATTTAAAAACATATTAGACATCTGTTCTAATGCTTCAACAAATGGAATATTATTTGTTAATTTCTTAAAGGATTTGAAAAATTTCATAAATCGATTATCTCTATTTTTTAATCTTAGAGGAAACGGTGGTGGTGGTTTTTCTACGGTAAATTTCATTGGTTCAAGATAATCTAAGTACGGATATATTTATTTATTGTCTCTTTCAATTTCCACCTTCTTTTCTGGATTCAATTTATTTTTGCACTCTCGTTTTTAATTCTTTTCTTTTCCTTAATTGTATAGCCTTAATTTGCTCTTTATTTTGATCTTTTGGATTGAACTCGACATTCTTGGGAAGAGTTCATGAGGTATTACTACGCGTAGTGAAAATATGTCATAGTGAATTCTCAATGTCTAGCCATTAACTCCTTGTAGGTTTTGTAATTGATTACCCATGTTCCCAAATTAATTCTTTTGTAGACAATTTCTTTTCTTTAAATTTTAGTTCTTATTAAAATCTGGAGGAGAAAATACATAATTTGTGTTTTCTTGGTTGTTCAAAATTTCTAATGGGTTCATTGAATTGCTTCCTTATTGCGGGTTAATAGTAGCATTGTTATTATTTCTCTAGTTTAAGTTCAGGTGGTTCTTCCAACCAGGATTATAATAATTCGAATAAGGATTGTTGAGTTTATTATTTATATCATTTAAGGTCTCATAAGATGTTTTAGATTATATTATCTGTCTTAATGAATTTTCCTCTAACACTGTGGGTGTTTTGAGAATAGTTCATTTCGTATTGATTTATTTTATTTGAAATGGAAACAATTTGAGAGACTATTATAGTTCCTCAGCACGAATCATGAATACTAGCCTCTCTTAGGATTTACCCTTTAATTGGTAAATTGAAATTATTAGTAGTCATATTGTTAACGAATATGCTTCATCAAAATGTTTTAACATTAATGATCCACCATGAGCATCATCTATAATTGATCTAGCGAATCCTACTAATCCATTATAAAATGTTTGAATTAACCAATCTTGTAAAACATGATGTGGACATTTTCTAAGGAGATCTTTAAATCTTTCGAAGCTTCGTATATTGATTCCTCTTAGTAAACCAAATGATGTAATATAGTTTATTAGCTTAGCGAGTTTTTAATGGAAAAATATTTTAACAAAAATTTTTGTGAAAGTTAACGAGTTCGATAGATCCGAGTGCTAATGAGTTTAACCACGCTTTAGCTTTATCCGCAATGAAAAAGTAAAAGTCTAAGTACGACGGCATCATTCGACACTACATCATACTTAAAAGTAACACACATTCTAGAAAACTAGCAAAAAGTAAATTAGGATCTTCATTAGGTGTTCCTCCAAATTGGTTATTTTGTACCATTTGGATAATAACAGGTTTAAGCTTAAATGAATTATTAGCAACATTAGGATTTTGGATAGTTAAGTGAATTTCATCTAGTGTTGGGTTAGCAAAATCTCATAAAGGTCTTAGTATGTGTTATTTTCATTTCTTTGATTATCTATATTGTTTGCCATTTTGTGAGGATTTTCAATTTTTTTTTGTTGTTTTCAAAACTTTCTAATAGTAAGCTTTATTTTTAAATTGTAAGACACTGAACCTATGGATCCAATTCTAAGCACATAAAATCACACTAAACAAACTTAAAAAGAAAGCTAGCACACACATAAATGTAAATTGTAAAGTAAATGTTTCAAATACTACAAATTTGACGAGTTACCGTTTTATACATTCCCCATCAACGGCGCAAAAACTTAATCGGAATGCATTAAAATAACGTAAATATTCAAAAGATAATTTCAGTTTAGTTTCTCAATAAGATCAATTTAATAATTAGGAAGTCACTCGTATACACAAGTACATGTATCGTTCAAGTAATACAGGACTCTAGTGGAGTCCTAGTTGTCGATCACGAGAAAGGTTGAAACTATTCAAAGTATAATATAGAAGTGAAATCCCGATACTAAGTTCCTGATACGAGTTCAGGTAATAATAAAGTTGCTAGTGTAAAGATGACTAAAAATAAATTAACTAAAATTACTTTCTAAATTCTAAATAGAATTAAATAACACATACTAAGTTTTGTATTGAAAGGTTCAAATATGAAAAAAAGTCTTTCCCCTTATAATGATTTTATGATGAGTGAGTGATATAGATTGATAACAAACTTATATTGTGTCAAATAGGAGCATTCATATTCTTTACTCTCTTCAGAGTACCCCCTCTTCCAAGTTATGTAAAGAATATTGAAAAATCCTAGGCTTAGTCCCTAAATCCGTGGATAGGTTGGGAGGATACTGGATCTCACATCAGGTTCCTTCCTTCACACGAAGGCTAACCCTAGCTTTAGTGACCAAACTTTAGAACGAATTGAGGATTTCGGTACGTAAGCTCTAAAATCTCGATTTGCGGCCATCAAACAACATTTTCCTATTTGTATACTCAATTCCCATAAACTATATAATTCATTCACGGGCATTGAATAAATTCTCCACTATTGATGTAGAACACTCAGTCATCTCGGATTGAATGTTTCACAATAAGTTTTAACAATTGAATTGGCCATATCGAAAAGTAAATAAAGTTCAAAGTGAAAAATCATCTCAATTTCTTAACATTTTAATGACATATCAAATCTACATCATCACTTCACCACATCTCATTACAAGGAGAAAGACAAAGTAATCTACTTAGAATTCATGTGGAAGATACAACAAAATATGGATTTTATATATAGATGCAAAGTCATATAAACCATAAGAAGTAAATACAACTTATCTGTTCTTCCCCCGAAAAATCCTTGAAGTTCATTTGAATCATTTTCTCTCTTCATAACAACACTCAATTCTCTCTTTAGAATAGTGAGAAAGAAATAAACTCTCACTTCTTATTTCTCCTACACTTTTTAAGAAAAGAATCCCTCACAAAGCAAGACTTCCCTCCTCTCCCACAAACCACGACACACTTTTCTCACTAAAAGACACCTCTCCTGTCTTCCCTCACTTTCTTGGTGTCCAAATTTGTTAGAAATAGTTTAGAAATGAATTCCCCAAGAGTTTCCTCGTGACCTTAAAAATCGTCCGAGTGCATTGAATTTGACTTCCATAGACATAGGGTGTCGTAGTGACTGGATAGGTCGCCCTGTTGCTTTCTGCTAATTATTGTATGAACTCTCTAGAATTGGGTGATGGTTGCGCCCATTCTAGCATCGTCGGTGCTAGCAGGCTGATTTTCCCATTTTACCTTTTTTGCTCCAAATTTGTCCTTTTTTCTTCCTTTTGCTCCAAACACCTAAGATCATCATACCTGTAACAAAACATGAAGAATACATTCCTTTAAA
The DNA here is from genome assembly GCA_022702705.1 of Papilionanthe hookeriana x Papilionanthe teres. Taxonomy (NCBI): domain Eukaryota; kingdom Viridiplantae; phylum Streptophyta; class Magnoliopsida; order Asparagales; family Orchidaceae; genus Papilionanthe; species Papilionanthe hookeriana x Papilionanthe teres. The sequence continues at coordinate 137,603,809 of CM040426.1, forward strand.
GTGTAATATCACAAAAAATTAGTACAATTTATATTACAAAAATCTAATATATTTTTGATGCATCACTAGTATCTTTCCTAACTAACCCGTTCTCAAAACTATTCAAACTTTAAACTGCTTGATATTCTTTATAGCATCTCTAGTAAAGGTAAAGAATAAAATTGCTCCTATTTGGCACAACACTTTTTGAATACTTCCACAGTATAACTCCTTTGCTTATTACTTATTCATGATAAGAGGAAAAGATATTTTCATCTATACTTTTAAATCTTACAAAAATCTCATTATAGTTAGTAAATTGTTTACTTTATTTCCTGATTTTAGAAAATACCAAAAAATGCGAGTTTAAAGTTTTTTGTTATGTTGCTTAAGTAAGTGTCTTTTTCTAAATAGAATTTGTAATCTAAAAAACTTTTTATCTTTTAAATTTCCATAATTTTTTTCGTGAGATCGATATTTCGGGCTTTAATCGAGAAAGTCTTATATTGCGTAATGATACATATACTTGCGTAGAATCTCTAAATATAAATATCTTTATTTGCATTCTTATTTACATTAGAATCAAGTTTTTGGTGTTGTTGTAAAGAAGAAAATTTTATATTAAATATATAAGTATAATCGTTATCCATGAGCATAATTTTATCAGTATTCATCTTGGTAGTCGAAAATTTGGATCATCCAACATGTGTCGTGCTTTGTTGCTGAAAATGTCATTTGCAACAAAAGATAACAAATATAGTGAGGAAAAGATTACTCTTCTGTGTGAGGAAGGTCTTTATTTTACCTCTCAAACTTGCCAAAAGTGTGATCTTAAGATGCGAGAAAGGGTCTTAGAACCAGAAATGTCAATGTCATTATTCTTTCATTAGAAAGGAATGTTGATGGACTTATATCCTTACTAAGGAAATAATAAAATGTGCAAGAGGAAGGCAGTTATTTCATGTCAGGAGGGCTAATATTTTATTAGCAATATTGAAAATTGATGTTATATTCCATTTAAGGAGGTCTTATTTCAATTTTCAAATATGTTGAATGCCATGTTTCTGCTTTGTTAGGAATGAACGTCAATGGGCTTATATCCTTACTATAAGAACAGGTAAACTAGATGAAAGCCATAAATCCATATAAGGAAGGTTGTAACTCTTACTAGTAAGAGTGAATGGATGTTGTATTCTATTAAAGGATGTCTTATACCGATTCTCAAAGATGTTGAATGTCACACATCCCTTGACTCGTTGGGAAGGAATGCCAAGCTGGGAGTACATTATAACCAAACGAACATGTAAACTAGAGAAAAGCCATAATTCCATGTCGGAAAGTCCATAACTCCTACTAGTAGAGAGAATGGATGTTGTATTCCATTGAAGGAGATCTTATGCGGATTCTCGAAGATTTGAAATGTCGTGTTGATGTCTCGTTAGGAAATAATGCCAATGAACTTACATCCTAACTAAAAGAAGAACGGGTAAACTTGGGGGAAAACCGAGTTAAATTAGGTTGACCGGAAGACTCATATGAGGCTGGGTTATTCGGAGTTAAATCGGGTTAACACTTACATTCGGTTGAACTAAGGATTCTTTGGAGTTAGGTCGAGTTGATCCGGAGATTGGTTGATCTAGGTTAACCCGTGTTAGATCGGGTTGACCCGGTGGATGGTGAATCGAGTTATCTCGAGTTGACCGGTGATTTGGTTGATTTGGGTTAACCTGAGTTAGGTTGGGTTGACCCAGTGAATCAATTGATTTCTGAGTTAGGTTAGATTGACTCGGTGATTTGGTTGGTTTGGTCTAAGTTAGGTTAGACACAAGAGAACTTATGTTTGACTAAGTCAATTTAAGCTCAAGGAAGGTTCTAGGCACCAATTATTTGTGCTAGAATGACATAGCATGAGTAAATCTTGAATCTGATGGAATTTGGACATTTGAGTAGGCATTAAATCATTATGAAAAATGAACATTTCTATTTTTAAAATCACTCATTTCTTACACATCACATTAGGGTTCACGAAACAAGGGTATTATGATTTCAAGAGAGTTGATAAAATATTCTTGTTCCTAATTTATTGCTAATCTTTTCATGAAAACATTATCACGAGCTTTGATTTATTAAACAATATATTCATAGGACATTTAATTATTTTGGTGCTTAATTATTAAAAAAAATAAAAAAATTATATTTTCAATAAATTTTATTTTGAATAAATGTAGGGTTTTGAGTTAGTGCTTAACTTGTTAAAATTTACCAATTATCCTCATAGGAATAATCTCGTACTCAAATACATTATAACACTTGATCAACACATGCACTTTAATTTTCCCAGCAACGTCACCTGTGAGATTTTAGAATTTGAAGTTTACCATCAAAGAACAAAAAAATTTTCTAATTCAAAATTTATTTTGTATTGTATTATATTAGCACTATTTTTTTTTCGAGTATATTCTACCATGAGTGAGTAGTTGTGGAGAGCTTAAAGTAGTGATTTGATGGAATCAACTCATTATCGACATCTTCAATTGGTAATTTAAATATACCAAGATCTCGTATACACATTAGCGGTAATGAGTAAAAGCTTTGCTGGTTAAATAGAAGAAATAACTCCAAAAATTCCAAGCCTCTTGATTGGAATTGTTGACATTCAAAAGCAAAATCACACATTTTAATATGGACTAAAATATTTGAGGGTTTTTTTTTTTTGAGAAAATATGAGTGTCATCAGCTTTATTCGAAAACAGAAAAACATTATAAAATGATAACAAAATACAACGTAAACAAAATAAGAGGCCCGAAAGAGGCAACAAAAAAAAAAAAAACAAAAATTAGAGACAGCCGAGCTACAATTGAACTTCACCACCGCAACTTGATTGAAAATCATAGAAATATGATCATCAATCATATGAAAAACCCTACAAAAAAAGACAAAAATAACGGAATCAAAACAATAATCGAAATAAAATGAAAAAAAAACAAAGGACAAAGAAGAAAGTAACAAACAAATAGATTTGAAAAAATTATTTCCTATTTATTACCTTTTAAATTTGAGTTTTAAAAAATTATAATTTTTTATCTGATCCAATAGATTTGAAGAATGCAATCTAGTCGTTCTAGATACGAATGAGAGTTCGATCAAATTTGTCACCAATCAGTGTGCTAGTTGGATTCTTCCAATTAGTAACATGTTAATATTGAGCTGAAAATAAACTATTTTAACTGAAACTTAAATGCTTTTTATCCAAACCTATGACGCAAGCGATGACAACAATGTGCGAAACTCTCTGGGCGAAGACAATAAAGACAATATTGATGACCGGCTCCACTCTATTAATACCAACGCAACGTATTGCATCTTACCCTATCTTTCACAGCCGGTTTCGAGAGAGAGAGAGAGAGAGAAAAGCGAGAGAGAGCAATGGCGACGAGAGAAGGGTGAAGCTGCAGGTTTACGAGTCGACCCTTTTAACATCCGATGCGAGATTGCCTTTGAGCGGAAAAGGAGTTGGAGTAAGAGTACAAGGAGGAGAATCTCGCGGAGAAAGTGAGCTTCGTTGCTTAAATCAAATCCGGTGCACAAGAAGATCCCGTCTTGCTCGCACGGTAAACTGTCTGCGAGTCCTCGTCATAGTCGATTACATTGACGAGGTCTTTATTGAGAGGAGAAGCTAGCTCCTCCCCATCGATCCCTACGCCCGCGCCATTGCCCGCTTCTGGGCCGACTTTATTGAGAAAACGGTAATCAAAAATAAATCCCTATTTGTTGAAATTTAAACTTGATTTTAGTTGTTTTAAAAGTCTTATAAGAGCCTCATCTAGAAGCTTATTCTAGAATGTGTGGTAGGTATTGGTAGGTGTAGAATTATTGTATGGTAGGTGTTGAATTATTGTGTGGTATGTGGGGAATTATTGTAACCATTGGATTAGAATTATGGTAGCACAATCCTAGCCGTTAATTTAGGAGGGGTGCCCTAGTATAAAAGGGATGGAGTCTTTGAGTTTGTATCGAAGCAAAGAAAATAAAGTGAAGCTTCTTCCCATAAATTTCTAGCCTTTGCCAAATCCCAAAAGCCTCTCCATTCCAACAATGAAACCATCGAGCCTAAGGTTCTTTATATAGCAATGGCAAATGGTGGTATGGTTTCTTTCCAAGTCCGTGCGCAGGAAAGCATACGACGATTAAGGTATCGGGTGGAAGGCACTTCTTGGAGCGCATGATGTTTGGGAGGTTATGGAGAAAGGCTACGATGAAGACGAGCGACGAGTCGGCTCTATCCACAACACAAAAGGAGAGCTTAAGAGACTTGTGAAAGAGAAGAGAGAGATAGAAGGCTCTCTTCCTCGTATCAAGCTTTAGATGAAGATGGTTTTGAAGATCTCGGAAGTCTTCCTTGACGGCTAGCATGGAAGAAGCTCGAGGTTTCGTATAAAAGGAGAAGAAGGTTAAAGGTACGACTTCGAACTTTAGAAGTCGATTTGATATTTTGCATATGAAGAAGCGAGTTGGTCTCAGGTGCTTTTCTAGAGTCATTCTGATTTCCCGATCAATAAAAAGAAATGGAGAGAAGTTAGAAGATGTGGTATCATGGAAAAGATTCTTCGTTCATTAGATTCAAAATTTGATAGTATCACAACTATTATCGAAGAAACCGAGGATTCTATTATGACGATAGAGCGACTTCTTGGGTTCGTGCAAGCCCACGAAGAAAAGAAGAAGATGAATGAAGAGAGATTGTTGAACAACTTCTGAGACGAATATTCAACCGACTCTAAAAGATGAAAGCTTCAACAATATTAGAAGCCAACATGGAAGAGGTGGTGGACAAGGAGAAGCCGAGGTCATGCTAGCAAGCAAGGGTGGGGTTGTAATGGCTATGAGAAAGGAGAAAGATACGAAGGGACGTGGTCGAGGCGTTCAAATTTGAGGTACGATAAATCTCAAATTAAGTGTTATAATTGTAACAAGTTCGGGCATTATGCAAAAGAATGTAGAGCTCCTACGAACAAAGTTTATGAAAGAGTCAACTACATAGAAGAAAAGAGAGAAGAAAGATGGCGAAATGCTGCACTAGCATACAAGGACGATGAAAGAGGTAAAGATGGTACATGGTACTGGTCACCGGTGCAACTGACCATATGTGCGGAGGCGAAGCATGTTCGTAGAGCTTGACGAATCGGTAAGCGGCAATGTGTCGTTTGGAGATGAGTCCAAGATAGAGGTGAAAGGCAAAGGTAACATTCTCATCCGCCGGAAAAATGGGGAAGCATCAATTTATTTCTAATGTTTACTTTGTACCGGATATGAAAGAGCAACATCTTGAGTTTGAGCCAAGCTTATTGGAGAAGGGATATGATATTCACTTGAAAGAAAATACTCTCTTTTTAAAAGACAATATTGGTAACTTGATTGCTAAGGTGCCAATGTCTAAAAATAGAATGTTCTTGCTTAACATTAAAACGATATTCTTGAATGTCTCGAGACCTGTTATAAAGATGCTTCTTGGCCTTGGCATCTTCGATTTGGGCATCTCGGCTTCGGAAGGACTCGAATTGCTTTCAAAGAAAGAGATGGTGAGAGGCTTACCTTGCATCAACCACCTGATCAATTATGTGAAGGATATTTACTCGGAAAGCACTTGAAAAAGCATTCCAAGGGAGTCGAGTTAAAGAGCTTAAAGCCTCTTGAGCTCATACATACGGATGTGTGCGGTCGATAAAGCCAAACTCACTCGGTAAGAGCAACTATTTCCTTCTCTTCATAGATGATTTCTCAAGAAAAACATGGGTGTATTTTTTAAAACAAAAATCAGAGGTTTTGGAATGTTCAAAAAGTTTAAGGCAGATGTAGAAAAGGAGAGTGGTCTCAAGATCAAAGCTATGCGATGCGGTCGAGGATGAGAATTCACATCAAAAAAATTTCAAGAGTGCAGTGCGAATACGTCGACTTCTGCTTGTTCAAGATCCCCCCAACAAAATAGAGTAGCGAAAGGAAGAATAGAACCATCCTTAACATGGCGAAGAAGCATGTTAAAAGCAAGAAATTACCGAAGAAGTTTTGGGCGGGAAAGCGATGCATGTCTTTTGTTTATTTGGCTAGCCGTCCACCGACGAAGTGTGTGGGGAAAGACACCACAAGAAGCATGGAGTGGAAGGAAGCCCGACATCTCTCATCTGCGAGTTTTTAAGGATGCCAGCTCATGTACACATACCGAAGCGAAAAAGAAGCAAAGGCTGGATGATAAGAGCGAGAAGTTCATCTTCATTAGTTCTGACACCAACTCGAAAAGGCTACAAGCTATACAATCCAAATACGGGAAGTCGTCATCGAACGAGAGATGTCATATTCGATGAAGGAGGTTTTTTTATGCGGAGATGTCATATTCGATGAAGGAGAATGGGATTGGGAATCACATGACGAGGACTACAACTTTTCCCATACTTGCAAGAAGAAGACGTAGAGCAGCCACGGATCGAATAAACAAGAGACTAGCCTACTCCACAAACAACGTAACTACAAATACTCAAAGTGACTCATCGCCATCAAATTCAAGTGAGAAAAGTACCACCTTCAGGAAGATTACAAGATCTTTATGAGGTAACTAACAATCGAATAATCTTACTCTTTTTGTCTCTTTGCCGGCTTGTGAGCCCATGGATTTCAAAAGAAGCCATACAAAGCAAGAAGTGGAAAGATACGATGGATGAAGAAATCAAGGCAATCAAGAAGAACGACACATGGGAGCTAGCTTCACTTCCAAAAGGGCCTGAGAGCAATTGGTGTGAAATGGGTGTACAAAACGAAGAATTCCAAAGGAGAAATTGAAAGATACAAAGCAAGATTGGTGGCAAAGAGGCCTACCGGTCGAAGAGCGAGGCATAGGTCATGATGAGGTATTTGCCTTTTGCTCGATTAGAAACTATTAGACTAATCATCTCTTTGGCGGCTAAAAATAAGTGGAGAACATCGATTGGATGTAAATCTGCTTTTTTGAATGGAATACTTGAAGAAATAGTCTATATTTGGCAACCACCGAGGATATGAAGTCGAAAAGGGCCAGTAGGCAAAGGTTAAAGCTAAAAAAGGCTCTGCGGGTTGTAGCAAGCACCAAGAGCATGGAATAGCCGAATAGACAAGTATGTCTGCAAGAGAAGGGCTTCATAAAGTGTCCTTACGAGCATGCTCTTTACATCAAGAATGATGATGGAAATGTCTTGATTATTTGTTTATATGTTGATGACTTGATCTTCACAAGAAATAATCCAAGCATGTTTGAAAAGTTCAAAGATGTGATGAGTTCGAGATGGCAGATATTGGGCTCATGGCATATTATCTTGGCATTGAAGTCAAGCAAACGGAAGATGGGATTTTCATTTCTCAAGAAGGTTATGCAAGGGAGTTGAAGAAGTTCAAGATGGATAATAGCCGGCCCTATAAATACTCTGTAGAATGTGGAGTAAAGATATCGAAAGTATGATGAGGGGGAAAAGAAGAAGAAGATTGATCCAACGTTTTTGAGTTTGGTTGGAAGTTTCTGTTACTTGACATACCTGAGACGAGATATCGACGCTATCTTTATTGGATTTGTTGAGTAAATTTACGTAGGTTTCAAAACGCTACCCACATGAAGGAAACTATTTAAAAGAATTATGCGCTATATCGAAGGTACGATTGATTTTGGCTTACTTTACTCATTATCTAACAATTTGAAGCAGGATATAGCGACGGGGTGGGGTGGAGACATGGATGATCGAAGAGCCTTTGCGGGAGTTCATGTTCTTCATAGGGATCTTTGTTTTCACTTGGATGTGAAAACAACCAGTTGTCACTCTTTCTACGTGTGAAGCGAGTACGTGGCTACAGCCTCGTGTGTTTGTCATGCAGTTTGGCTTCGAAACTTATTAAAAGAGTTAAGTTTACCACAAGAAGGCGATCAAAATTTTTTGTCGATAACAAGTCTTTGCAATAGCGCTAGCAAAGAATCCGGTTTTCCACGATAGAAGCAAGCACATTGATACGCGCTATCACTTCATCGAGAGAATGCATCGAAAGAAGTCTGAAGTGCGATGCGTGAAGTCTCAAGATCGAGTTGCTTTGATATATTTACCAAACCACTCAAAAGTGAAGACTTTATTAAATTGAGAAGTTTACTTGGAGTCACAAAATCAAGTTTAGAGGGGGTGTTGGGGGTTCGCTTGATTTTAGTTGTTTTAAAAGTCTAATAAAGAGCCTCGTCTAGAAGCTTATTCTAGAATGTGTGGTAGGTGTGGTAGGTGTGGTAGGTGTAGAGTTATTGTATGGTAGGTGTTGAATTATTGTGTGGTAGGTGGGGTATTGTAACCATTGGCTTAAAATTATGGTGGCACAATCCTAGCCAGATTAATTTAGGAGGTGCCACTAGTATAAATAGGAGTGGAGTCTTTGAGTTTGTATCAGTAAAAGAAAATAAAGTGAAGCTTCTTTCATAAATTTCTAGCCTTTGCCAAATCCCAAAAGCCTCTCCATTCCAACACTATTCCCTATCATATCGTCTTATCGCTTAAACACTTTGTGTTACGCACACAGCTTATCAGACCTTGACGTGTGCTATCCGCCTCTCGAGGGCGAGGAAGGCGAGGGCAGGGAGACCAGAAGGAGTTCATAGAGAACCTGCGAACGCTTGAGGGGGTGCTCGGGGAGAATAAATACTTCGGAGGCGAGGACTTTGGGTTGGTCGACATTGCGCTAGTTCCTTTCACCTCCTGGTTCTACAGCTTTGGGTCCTTCGCCGAGTTCAGCGTTGAAGAGGAATGCCCCAAGCTTGCAGCACAGGGGAAAGCGATGCCTAAAGAGGGAGAGTGTCGCTCGGTGTCTCACGATCTAAGAAGGTGCGGGAGTTTATATACTCCCGAGAGAAAGAAACTTGGCGTTGAATAGAATATAAATGTGCTACCGTCGTAGTGCCACTTTGAGTTTCGAGAGTTAGTTAGCAGTTGAGTGATACTATTATCCAAATAATGCTATTTGTAATGCCTTCTTACATTTCATTTCATGATGAATAATTGTTATGATTTATGTTCCTTTGATGCTTGGTAAAATTCATGGTTACTATCGAGAGAAATTAAAGTCGTGGCACCATGTGATTGATATTCAATGCAATTATTAGATTACTTTAGTTAATTATAGTTTCTTACTAAAGGTGTCGAATCATTAAAAGATGTGAACATTTTATATATCTCGGGTCTCTTATTCAAAGTGATGGTGATATAGATGGTGGTGTTATTAGTGGAATTCAAGTTGATTAGTTAAGTTGAGGAATGCTTATTCAGGTCTATTGTGTGCTAGAAAAGTACTGCTTAGGCTGAAAGGAAAATTTTATAAAATGGTGGTGAGGCACTTAACGATGTTTCTGTAACATAATGTTGGCCTTCAAAAGGGAAGCATAAAAAAAAGTTAAGTGTTGTTGAGATGAAAATGCTTAGGTGGATGAGTAGCTTGACACTAAAAGAAAAAATGTGAAATGAATATATATGTGATAGGGTTGGTGTTGCTTTAGTGTGAGCAAAGTTAGAGAGAGTCATCTCAGATGGTTTGTTCGCATTAAACATCAACCGTTTGATGATACGGCTAGGAGAGTAGATGTTTTAGACTTAACATATACTAAGAAGGGTGGGGATCTACCTAGAAAGAATTAGGCATACTGTATAAAAAATGATCTCAATTTATTAGAATTAGATTAAAATATTACAATCAATAGGACACAATGGAAAAAAAAAATATTCATGTAGCCGACCCCACTAAATGGTATAAAAAATATCCGACCACATCCTAAAACACACCAATCCAAACCAAAAATCATTCTCATTAGGGCTGTCAAAACGGCTCGTTATTTCCAAACAGCTTGTGTTCACCTTGTTCAGAAGCTCTTGTACGACGCGTTCGATTCGTTTTGGCTTGAAATTTCACTCATCAATATATATATATATATATATATATATATATATATATATATATATATATATATATATATATATATATATTTATATATATATATATTGATGAACTAGTATTTTTAAAAAATTAAATTAATTACAAGGCTATAAAGATTTATAATCAATTAAAAGTATTAATTAAGAAAATAGAATGAAAATTATTAAATTAGATTCAAATGATGTTTTAATATAAAAAAATAATTTTAAAATCTTGCACCCCAACCCTTAACACATTATGGCTACGTGATTAGAGTTTGTCAAAACGACTCTTTGTTAGTAAACAACTCATGTTCGGCACGCTAAACAAAACGAGGCGAGCAGCGAGCAAGTAACAAGCTCGAAATATAAACGAGCCGAACATGAGTTGAGCCTAGGCTCGCTCGTGTTCGGCTCGTTTACACCCCTAATTCCCAGCCCTCTCCTGTTTACAATCATTCACCAAACTCGCTAAACCTTTAAAATTGAAAACTCCCCAATCACTTGAAAAATTTCTCAAACCACTCTCAAAATATACATACAACCAAACCCATCATATGAACCACTTTATTCTCCACCACAACCATCCAAATATCACCTTCTTATTGGCTGAATCCCAAACCTCTTTACACCCACTTCAAACCATACAAAATCAATTTCAAAATAAGTCAAACTTAATCTAGATCCAAGCAATATTTCAACATCGGACCAAGCCAATCCACCTTAAGCCTTCGAGCTAAGCCAAGCCATTTGCCCTTTGGCTCAACCTTTAAGCTCACCTTGGCTCCTTCCAAGCCAACCCATATCGAGCCAATTCACAACCCAATTTTGATCTCCTTGCAAGAATTCAACAAGCCAATCAAACCACCTTTTCTCCATTGTAATCAAGCTCAACTTGAGCCCAACAAGTGGAAATACCTCATTGGCCCGCTTTTCCAACTACCATAGTTCACTTAACTGCCATTTTGAGCACACTCAATGATCCACCACAGTAATTATCACAATAATGTAAGTCTCGGCAATGGTGCCACACACTTGATCTACTCCTTAACAAATTAATAAAGTTCTTAAAATCATGTTTTCTTGCACACCGGGTTTCTCACGTAAGTATACGTATCATTTTAGTAATATAAGGCTCTAATGAGTCTGGATTGTTGATCCCACAGAGAACGAGATAATGAATCCCTTAGGCGTTCTAGTCTATTATATTCAGGTCTTAATTTGGAATGTAAATTAATGTGATTTTTCTAACAATTACTCCTAAATTACATCACTAAGAAACTTAACTATAAAAATTGATCTGGTGAATATCAATATATTAAGTGGATTGTAGGATAGAAGACTAAGAATTGCTAGTGGTTAGTGACAAATAGGAGCATAAATCTTGTTTACCACTTTAGAGTGCGTCAAGAAGTTTGGCTAACCTACTTTTAATTCCTTAAACCCTAGATTGAACCCATCAAAGTCTATTTTCATATCTATTTGCATCACCATATGGACTACTTTTCCTTCACCCACTAGTTCGATGTAATACTCTAATTGTTCCTCAATCGCTCTTCCGAGTCCTAATGTATCACAAAAAATTTTAATAACTTATATGGCCAGTACGAAAAATAAATGAAGCATAGAAGAATACTCATCACATTGATATTAAAAACCAATTCTAAAAGCATTCTACACATCCTACAAATCCTACTTATTCATCACAAAAGAAAGGTAACTAAAATTTACTCACAAATCTTGAAGAACAACATATAAATTATCATCATTTAACAAAGCATATCCACTAAATAAGTGTTTACAAAAAATACAGAAATACATAGTTTTTCTCCTCTTAAAAAAGATGAAAAGTTCATCTAACAATGTATCCAAGTGCTCCCTGTAATGTTGAAATGGTCCCCTTATAGATTTCTCTCAAAACCCCTCACTAATCTCTTAAGAAAGTGGAAAAATATCAAACCCTAATTTTTCCTACGAATCCTCTACCTTTCTCCACTTCTCGAGAATTCACCATGCACCGGAGCCTCCCGTCGAACTGTTCATCGGCCCCTTAACGCTCAAGATCATGCTGAATAAACTGCAGAAAACTGCTCCAGGTGATTCGGGCCTTAGGCACAACAGGGCTGGCACCAAGAGGCTTGAGTGGAGTGCCTTGGAGCCCCAAAGATTGGCGCCTAGACGTCCAGCTCTCTGTCTTGGTCGGATATATTCTGGTTTCTAGGCGCCAAAAGGGTGGCGCCAAGGTGCTTGGGTGGAGTGCCTTGGAACCAGTACGGTGCCTAGAGGCGGAGTTGCTGAGCTATGAGATGATCCATTTCAGCATCATTTTTATCATTCAGCTTTAGCCGCTCCGTGTGTCATGCCAGTTATCTCTGAGAAAAAAAAAAAGAATATATTTCATTAAAGTCTCTTAGTTTCATTCAGAAAACAACTGTAAAATATAAAGAAAACCAAGCAAGCTTTAGGACACATCACCCAACCTAGCCTAACTAACTCCGTTCCTTTGAAAGGAAGTAAACCAAATGTTGAAGCACACAGAGGCAACCTATTGGTCACACTCCATTTTTACCATCCACATGTCCAAATCCCATTGGCTTAAAAATTGGCATTGCCATGTCATCCTGATCTCAATGATTGGTGCAAGATTGTTGAGTGAATCACATGGATCATATACCTTTTTTTTTTTAGAAAGCTTCAATCCATAATCCCATTTGGGATGATGACAATTTGTCATTTATTGTTGTGTATTTGAAGCGCATGACAAAGATTAAATCATACGGGCCACGAAACACACATTAGATCACTAGATCCATGCTAACTCAACAGTTATGCCTCTACAATAAAATGACTTTGTGTGTTTTAGTTTCTTACGAGAGGATGATGCATGTAAAGCTAAAATGGTTGCGTCAACTGTGGTTTTTGCATGGAAATTCCTTTAATAAGTAAATAGGATATTCATTTAAATAGGAATATTAAATATAGAGCTTCAAAAATTCATAAGCAATCAAATAAAATCTCAAATATTAAAAAATTTATGTGAACTCAAAACAACATGGAGAATAATATGGAAAAATATAAAAATAAAATGATTATTATAGGTGTTATGAATAATTAAAATCCATATATCAATTAAAAATTCATAAAGTTTAAATGAAATTCAAAATTAAATGAATTTTGTGTTTTGTGTGATCTCTAATTACAGTGACTTCTCCTAATTTTCTCAATGACAGAAGAGTGCATAACATTTAGAAATTGTAATTTCAGCAGAACATGACCATTAATGAATAAAAATAAATAAATAAAAACATATAAAATAAGTAAAATTAGATTTCAAATAAAACATTACAAAAAGTAACAAAACTCAATAAAAGAGTAAAATCACCCATTCAAATGCAATAAAACCCATAAGTTATGTGTAAGAGTATATTTCTAAATATGTTATATACACAGTTATATTTTACTTCTAATCCTTGAACATTTCAGAGAAATACTTGTTCAAATTTTCAAGATGAAGCTTGAATAAGTAATTGGATTAAAGTGATTAAATTTTCAAGATGAAGCATAATAATTGTAGCATCTACTCCTTGCACAAGAAGAAAATCCCTGTCATAAACATTGACTGGAGTATAGTTTAAAAGATAAAAAAATGCAAAAATGATACCAAATAGTCTTAAATTCAAAAGAAAATTTTGAAATATATCTAGAGATGGATAACAATGCTGATAAGTTTTAGCACATGCAGACGGGGGCAGCAGAGTCGTCAGTGTATTGAAGATCAGCAAATACATGTATATTTTAACTATAACCCCCACTATTCTCAGACATGATTGAAGGGTTGAAATTTAAAGAAGCACCCAGAGTCAATGAGTGTATGCCGCAAAGGTTCTACCAAGTTTCATCATTCTTAAGATTGATGTAAAACTAAAAGGGAGAACCCTTGTAAGAATTGATAGAACTTACTTTTAATTTTTATTCTCCTAATGTCCATAATTTAATAAAGAAGGTTTTGATGTGGTGCTTCTGGTCTTAAATGAGAATCACACCACATCAACAGCTTTGGGACAATAGATTAAAAAAAATATGAGTTGAATGCCAATATTGAAAATATGTACGATAGACCGATTTATGATATAGACTACTATTTAGTTCATCACTAACTACTTGGAATCCAATATAATCAACACTTAAATTCAATTTTTATACGCATTGCATTAAATATTTTGGGTGATCATATAATTATTTTTTCTGATTCAATAGATTTAAAAATGCAATCTAGTCGTCGAATTTGAATGAGAGTTGGGCCAAATCTAAATCAATTACTGGTTGAATCATTCCAATTAGTAATTTAGTCATATTAATATTGACCATCAAAACCTTCCTTTTATCTCAGATTTGGGAGACATTTGATAATAAAATATTTGAACTTTATACTTTAATGCTTTTTTATCAGATGTGACATAAGCGATGACAAATCTGTTGAACTCTCAAATTTTCATAATAAGCATGACGACGATTATTAATTTCAATATCGTGAAGGGATGAGAAATAATATAGAAATGCGCTATAAAGAAAAGGCTGAGAAAGGGCGAGGAACTTGAGGAGACCAAGAAGGAGTTCATAGAGAACCTGCGAACGCTTGAAGGGGTGCTCGGGGAGAATAAATACTTCGGAGGGGAGGACTTTGGGTTGGTCGACATTGCGCTAGTTCCTTTCACCTCCTGGTTCTACAGCTTCGAGTCCTTCGCGGAGTTCAGCGTGGAAGAGGAATGCCCCAAGCTTGCGGCCTGGGGAAAGCGATGCCTGAAGAGGGAGAGTGTCGCTCAGTGTCTCCCTGATCCTAAGAAAGTGCACGAGTTTTTCAGCGCAAGAAGAAAGAAGCTTGGCGTTGAATAGAATATAAATGTGTTACCGTCAGCTGGTAACACCGTTGGCTGCTTATTCCGGCCAAATGCCACTTTAGAACTTGATTGAGGGTGATACTGTTATCCAAATAAAGCTGTCGTCTTACATTTCATGATGAAGAATTGTTATGATTTATGTTCCTTTGATACTTGCCAAAATGCTTTTCCCCATCCCAAAGTCAAAGTCATAAAAGACTTTACATACCTAGCTTTACTCCTTTTTTCTTTTTCTTACATTAATGCTAACAAAATATTTCATATCAAAAAAAAAAAATATCAATATTTTAACTAAAAAGAATGTTCAATACACTTTTGTCATCACATATAAAGTGGCAATTAGTAATAAATTAAAATTTGACAAAGTCTCTCTTTTTCATCATCTATCCCGTAATGGCTTCTCAAAATTATAATTTTGGTTTAGCCTCGTGAATGATTACATAAGTCGTTACGCGAACAAGAAATAAAAAATATAGAAGTAAGGTAGCCTTGTAGTGCCATCTAAAAAGTAAATGAATAAGATCTCCTTATTCTATCGCATTTTACTATGTTGCATGAGTCTTCCCTTGATTTACTGAAAAGGTTTGTCTATCTATTATGAATTACTGAAAAGTTTTTTTTTTTCATCATCTATCATATGAAGGGCTTCTCATAATTATAAGTTTGGTTTAACCTCATGAATGGTTACATAAAGAAAAAAAAAAAAAAACATGGCAGTAAGATAGCCAAGGATGCCATCTAAAAAATGAATGAATAAAATCATCTAATTGTATTGCAATTCTATGTTGTATGGATCTGTCTCTGAATTATTGAAAAGATCTATCAATTAGATTTACTAATTGACATATTGAAGGATCAACCAAAAGATTGGTCGACTAGACCTGCTAAGTGGATTCACTATGTTTAAATGGTGCATTGCATCTATCGAGTAGATCCATTGAAAATTGACTATCAAGTACTTAACAGATCCATTGAGTATGACTATCAGATTAACTCAAATTCAAGTTCAACCCGTGTTGAATTTAAAGTTGAGTCAAACTTAAATTCAACTCATATTGAACCAAAGTCAAAACCTATAACCTTAAGTTCAACCCATATTAGACCCAAAGTCAAACCCATAACTTAGATTAAACCTAGCAGACCCAAGTTAATCAAAATTTAGATTCAACCTATATTGGATCTAAGTCAAACTTAAACTTAAGTTTAACTCATATTGAACTTAAAGTCAAACCTATAAACTTAAGTTCAACTTAAACCAAACTCTGTTCAACCTACATCGAACCTAACTTAAACTCAACTCCAGGTTCAACCAACATTGGACCTAACTCAAATTTAACAGGTTCAATCTCTTTGAAATAACTGAGAGGAAACCAAACTTAAGTTTAACCCAACTTGAACTTGACCTAAACTTAACTTAGGATCAACCTACATTGAACCAGATCCATAATTAATTAGGTTCAACCCACATTGAACCTAGTTCAAATCTTACTTAGGTTCAATATATTTAAGTCAAAATCTTTAAGAGTTCCGTAATATTGAATCTAGCTCAACCTAATTTTAGATTCAAACAACATGAAATAAAATCTAAATTATATCGAGATTTTATCTAAATAACAAGTCTAATTCATATTAGACTTAAAATTAACTACTCTAGATTCAAAGACATCAAATTTAGAAGCTTAAAGTCAAATTTAAGTTCAATTTACATTAGGCTTAACATCTTTATATTTAAATGACATCGAATCAAAAATCTTAAAGTTTAACTATGTTAGATTTTATTCAGTCTAATCTACATTAGACGTAAAGCCATGATTCAAAGATATTGAATCTGAATTCCTAAATCTAATTCATATTAAGATTTAACTCAAAATCATTAGATTCAGCGACGGTAACTCTAAAATTGTCGAGTCAATTAGATCTTGCATACATTAGATCTAAATAAACTTGACTCTTTTCTTAAGTATAGGAGAATTACATTAGACTGAAATAAACAAATCAAAACTGACATATAAAAATCAATCAAAAGTGGAAAATTTTAATTGGTTAATAAATCGTAAACAACTTCAAATTTTCAACCTATAAAATCCGAAAAGACATCAAAGTTAAATGAAGACTTAATGTGCGAAGATCATCAAATGCAACTTGAACCCCAACATTCTTAATCTAAGAAGATTTGTTGGACGATGCAATCTTGGTTGTTGACAAAAATCTTACGGTCACCCCGCTTTAAACACCTTTCGAGACTAAGTAGATTAAAATGACTAATGACCTTGGAATGACGAACCATTGACATCTTAATCGGGTTGTACGAAGAGTAAAGTAACCAGCTTCGAAGAAATAAAATTGACATTACTCAGATAATGTTTTTCTTGCAGGCTGAAGACAAGTTCCGCTTTAGATTTATTTTGTATGTTATTAGGGTATACTTTGCTTTTTATTTTTACGGGACGACTTTACGGCGGACAAATAACAAAATAAAAAACAACATAAATGACATTAAAACAAAACTAAAATGACATTAAAACAAAACTAAAATGACATAATCAAGACAAACAATGAAACAAAACCTAAACTTTTAGGTTAATCACAAAACCTAAACTTTTAGGATAGTCGCCAAAAAAATAACGAACTACGAAATAAAACGACAATAAAATGACAAACAACAATATAAAAATGACCTAACAAGTGACGTTGACAAAATAAAACCTTTAGGGTAGTACGTAGCACTTAGAAACATATTACTGGCCAAGTTAGACATTGACGTTTATTTCTTTGTTCTAGAAATTTCTTAGAATATAAATGTTAACATTGTATTAAGGTTTTCTTAGACAATCTAATTGTAAGATGTAATAAACATAGGAGCTTGCTTATAAGAGATTTAAGAACTTAGGAAAAATATCACATCTAGAAATCTATGATTTTACATGTGATCCTCCTTATATAAAAATTTATAGAATAAGACAATCTAGATCCCCTTTTGTAAGGATTATCACTATCATTTTTCATTCTACTGTTTTCTATTCTATCAGCCCTTATTTTCTTCAAATTTCTTAACATCTGAGGATCCTTTACATGATCCGAAGAAATAAGATCTCTTGAAGACTAGGGTGATATGCTAGATAAACGGAAATTGGCGACTCCCTCGAACAACGACATTGATATTTCACATCTCGCATCGATGCGAGGGAATCTCGATGGTGACGGGCCCAGTGACAAGTTGAGATCCACAAGTCCGGCACGGTAGGTGCGGGCTGCGGGGGAAGATGCGGGTGCGCGCGTGTGCACGTACGGGCAAGCAAGTAGTGCGCTTGTGAGTGCGGACGCACGCCGGTGTGTGCACATGCTTCTTGTAGTGCTTAAAGATGTGTGGGATGGAGCATGCGGTTGTGAAGGGCGTAGTCGCGATTACAAAAGTGTGGTTGCGATTGCAGGTGCGTGCTCGCTCGCGAGAGCTGGATGTGGGCGCTAGTGCATAGGTCCGGACGAGGGGGAGGGGGTAACTATGGCATGCATGTTTGTGCGTGGATGTACCGTGTTGGAGGCGCATAGTTCACGAAGGGGTGCTATTGTGGGTGCGTGCGCGGAGCGGAGGTTGAAGGCGTGTAAGTATGAGCACACAAGGTCGAATAGGTATGCACATGCGTGTGCAGGTACAGGGCGTGCGTGAGCTAGTACAGGCGTGTGCACACGCAAGTGCAAGCGCATGCACTTAAATGCACTCACAGACGCACAAATGCAGAGCCTCTTGATCGAAATTCTGATTTTTAAATGTTTTGCTTCAAACATTACTTTATTTCCATCCCTAAGTGACAAATTTTGTATCTTGCACATCACATCAAAAATTATCTTTCTAAACCAATATATCATAATAAATAAGGGAGATAATATGTTATTTTATTTAATGAAGAAACTTAAATTTATCGCCCACCTATCAATACTTTTCTACACATTTTTTACTAAAATTTTTGTTATTTTCCTCTTCATTAACAGCTTCGAATCAGATTTTATCAAATTTTAAGATTTCAAACATTCAATTTAATGGTTAGGTAAATTTAAAAAATTTAGGGTTTCACATAATTTTCATTAAATTCACATTAAATTTTAATTGATAATTTTATCAATCTTAAGAAGTTTTCACTAATTTCTCATAAATTTGCTTTAACTAGAATTTTTAAAAAACTATGAAAGGCATATTCTCAACAATTGTAAAAATTACAAATAAGTTATTTCATGAAATTAGCTTTTCAAACATAAGATTTCTTTAATCATTTCATTAGATCTACTTATTCAAACTTACTCTTGTAGATTACTGTGAATTTCTCTTATTTTGACGATGAATTTGGCTCAAAGGTAGTGTGTAAATAAGATATTTACAAGTATGCCTACACATAACTACTTTGTTTTATTGCATTTGAATGTGTGAATTTACTTTATATTTACTTATAGTACTGTTTGCAATGTTTTCTTTAAATTCTCATTTTAGTTTTTGACTTTTGTTATTTATTAATAAATGATCATTTTACTTGAAACTACGATTTCTAAACGTTGTGCTTTTCTATGTGAAAAAATAGGGGGAAGTCGGCGCAATCGGAGACTAGTAAGCCACTTATGCCAGTATAGATCTAGTGCTCTTTGATTTGAGAGGCATTGATTTTGCATTATGTCAGTATAGATCTAGTGATCTAAGAGCAGTTCGTGGACCATATGATTTAATTTGTATCTTCTACTTTAAATACAGGATAATGGATGACATCTAATCATCATCCCAAACGAGACGTTGGATTGAAGCCGTTCGAAAATACCGCACAATCCACGTAATGCACCCAAGATTTCTATCATCATTTTCTTCTCAAAAGATCACTAGGCCCCAGGTTTTATATCTGATAGTTAGAACTCCATAATTTTAAACTTTGCTTCATGCATAACCATTATCGGTTGTTATATCTACTATTTAGTGTATTACCTTGATTAGACAAGTGTTTCATTGATTTGAATAGCTCAAAATGATTTTTTGTGTCCACGAGATGCCCTTGAGCTTCAATTTGATTGACTTGAGCTCTCTCCAAGAAATGGATCTAATGGTATAACGAACATTTTGTGGACCATATGATTTAATCTCTATTATCCGCTTTAAATATAGAAAAATGGATGACATCTAATCATCGTCCCAAACGGGATGATGAACTAAAGCTATTCGAAAAGAGAGGGGGGGGGGGGGGGGGGGGGGGGGGGGGGGGGGGGGGGGGGGGGGGGGGGGGGGGAGCATGATCCATGCAATTCACCCTACATTTCTATAATATTTTTCTTTTCAAAGGATCACTAGGCCCTAGGTTTTATATATGACAGTCAAAACTCCATGGTTTTAAACTTTGCTTCATGAGCGACCATTATCAAACGTTATATCTACTATTTAGTATGTTACATTGATTAGACAAGTGTTTCATTAATTTGAACAACTCAAACTGATTTTTTAATTGTCCACGAGAGCCCTTGAGCTTCAATTCTATTGACTTGAGCTCTCTCCAAGAAATGGATCTAGATGGTGCTAGAGTTGGTAAAGGGATGGTTTAAAAGGGTGCAGAAAGAGGGTATTTTGACGGTGGATTAGGTTTTAGGGATCAAGAAAGCATTTAGGATAATTGGATTGAAGAATTAATTGGTGGATAGGGTGAATTGACTTGGTCCTAGTCTCAGATAAGGGAATTAATGGAGGATTTGTAGTGACTAGGCCCGGGATATTCAAGGGTTTTGGGAAGGCTTTAGGATCAAATTGAAGGAGTTTGGACAATTGGTCTGTAAGTTTTCACAAGGGTTCAACAAAACTTGAAAAAAAATCTTCAATCAAGGAACTTAGGGGGAATGGGGGCCTAGTTTAAGCTCAAGGAAGGCTCTAGGCACTAAGTATTTGTGCCAGGAAGACATAGCATAGTTAATCTTGAATGTAATGGGATTTGGATACTTTAGTAGGCTTTAAATCATTATGGGAAATGAACATTTCAATTTTTAAAATCATTAATTTCTTTGACGTATCACATTAGAGTTTTTGAAACAAGGGTTTTATGATCTCAAGAGAGGCATTAAATAATTTTTGTTCTTAATTGATTGCTAATTTTTTTAAAAAACGTTATCATGAATTTTGATTTATTAAACTATAAATTCCTATGGTATTTAATTATTTTGGTGCTTAATTATTAAAAAAAAAAGTTAAAAATTATATCTTCAAAAAGTTTTTATTTTGAATATAAGTAGGGTTTTGAGTTAGTACTTAAATTGACATGTTAAAACTTATCAATTATCTTCATGGGAATGATCACGTAATCAAATACATTATATTATTTGGTCAACGCATTCATTTTAGTTTGCAGTCATTGTGAGATTAACTGTGCTATTTTAGGATTTGAAGTTTAACATCAGAGAATAAATAATTTTTCTAATTCAAAATTTATTTTATTTAGTATTGTATTACCACTATTCCTTTTTTTTTTTTTTTTTTGTTCACGAGTATATTCTACCATAAAGGTAGTGATTTGATGGTATCAACCCATTATCGACATCCTCAATCGGTGATTTAAATATATCAAGATCTCGCATGCACATCAGTGATTATAAGTAAATAAACTTTGATGGTTAAATCAAAGAAATAACTCCAAAAATTCCATGCCTCCTATTTGAAACTCTTGAATTTCAAGAGCAAAATTCATACATTTTAATATGGACTGAACCTTTTAGTTGAGTTTATTTTTTATTTATTATTTAAAAAAAAATATGAGTGTCACGCTCAACTTTATTCGTAAACAGAAAAGCATTATAAAATGATAACAAAATATAACATAGACAAAGTTAAGAGACCCAAAGAGAGCAACCAAAGAATAAAAAACAAAAGAAACTAAAATTAGAGACAGCCGAGCCACAATTGATCTCCACACCACAATCAATCCAAGATCTTTAGAAATATGATCCTTAACTATATGAAAGACCCTACAAAAACGACAAATAAAAAAAATGGAACCAAAACAACAATCAAAATAAAATAAGGACAAAGAAGAAAGTAACAAACAAATAGATTTGAAAAAAAAAAAAAAATTCCCATTTATTAACTTTAATTTGAGTTTTAAAAAATTGTAAATTTTTTCTGATCCAATAGATTTAGAAAATTATAATTTTTTTATCTGATCCAACAGATTTCAAGAATGCAATCTAGTCGTTCGATGAAATTTGTCACCCAAATCAATTGCTCGTTGAATTGCTCCAATTAGTAATCTAGTCATATTAATATTGACCATCAAAAGTTGAACTTTAACCTGAAATGTTTAAATAATAAAGCAAAAGTTGAACTTTAAACTGAAATATTTTTTTAATGCAACCTCTCTGACGCAAGCGATGACAAATGTGTGGAAGCTCTCTTGGAGGACCAGCTCTATAAATACCAACGCCTAACTCGCATTATATCTTCATCCTATCTTCAAAGCAATTTTTGAGAGACATAGGGAGAGAAGCAGAAGGAGCAATGGCCGCAGAGAAGGAATTGAAGCTTCTGGGTTTCTCGATCAGCCCTTTCAGCGCCAGATGCAGGATCGCACTGGCGGAAAAGGAGTTGGAGTACGAGTACAAGGAGGAGAATCTCACGGAGAAAGTGAGCTTCTGCTTAAATCAAATCCGGTGCTGAAGATCCCCGTCTTGCTCTACGGTAAACCTATCTGCGAGTCCCTCATCATAGTCCAGTACATTGACGAGGTCTTCCCCAGCAGAGGAGAAGCCCCGCTCCTCCCCTCCGATCCCTACGCCCGCGCCATTGCCCGCTTCTGGGCCGACTTTATCGACAAAAAGGTAATAAATAATAAATCCCTATTTCCGATCGTATCGTCTTCTCACTTAAACAAACATTTTATCAAACACTTTGTGTTCTACTTTGGCTTAACAGACCTTCGACTGTGCTATCCGCCTCTCAAGGCTGAGGAAGGGCGAGGGCAGGGAGACCAAGGGTTCATACAGAACCTGCGAACGCTTGAGGCCGTGCTCGGGGAGAATACATACTTCGGAGGCGAGGACTTTGGGTTGGTCGACATCGCACTAGTTCCTTTCACCTCCTGGTTCTACAGCTTGGAATCCATAGCCGAGTTCAGCGTGGAACAGGAATGCCCCCAAGCTTGCGGCTTGGGGAAAGCGCTGCCTGAAGAGGGAGAGTGTTGCTCAGTCTCTCCCTGATCCTAAGAGGGTGCAGGAGTTTATAAGCTCACGAAGAAAGAAGCTTGGCGTTGAATAGAATATAAATGTGTTGCCTTCAGCCAATTGCCACTTTAGAGTCTTTGAGAGTTCTGACTTGATTGAGAGTAATACTATTATCCAAATAAAGCATTTTGTAATGCCTTCTTACATTTCCATCATGATGAATAATTTTTATGGTTTATGTTCCTTTGATATTTGCCAAAATTCATGGTTACTTTGAGAGCTATTAAAGTCGTGGCATCATGTGATATTCAATTCAATTACTAGATTACTTTGAGTCATTGTAACTTCTTACAAAGTTGTCAATTTGTTAGCTCTAAGAAAATGTTTAGTTTAGCCTCATGAATGGTTACATAAGTTGTTACATGAAGAAAAAATAAAAAATATAGAGATAAGGTAGCCATGTAGTGAAAGATGTCATCTAAATAATAAGTGAACACAATCCCCTTATTCTACCACATTTTTATGTTGCATGGGTCTTCCCTTAATTTACTGAAAAGATCTATCTGTTAGAATTGTTAATTGACTTACAAAATGATCAACGAAATAGATTCTTCGAGTAATCCTGTGTAGACTTGCCCATTGGATCTGTTCAA
Organism: Papilionanthe hookeriana x Papilionanthe teres; assembly: GCA_022702705.1. Taxonomy (NCBI): domain Eukaryota; kingdom Viridiplantae; phylum Streptophyta; class Magnoliopsida; order Asparagales; family Orchidaceae; genus Papilionanthe; species Papilionanthe hookeriana x Papilionanthe teres. The sequence goes on from CM040426.1 coordinate 137,627,462, forward strand.
GTATATTCATTGAGTATGACTATCAGTTAGATCAACCAAAGTAGGACTGCGGAGCACATTTGTTGAGTAAATCTACGTTTAATTGAGAAAAATACCTAAAATTTAGCCTAAAATATTTATTTTTTCTACATATTTTTTATATATTCTACATAATTTTATATATTTTTGCGAAGGAAAACCCTTATAAAATATTTCAAATACTTTTGGAGAAAAGTAATACATCATGCTTGTGCTATGCTCATCATCTAAGCATTATTTTGGGGTTTTCCAACAACATTTTCCTGAAAAGAGATAGTTTAGTGCTTCAATGAAAAATACCCAGTGTTGTAGTATAATGCCTCAATTTCATCTACCAGAGCAAAGCAACTAAACCAAAACCAAAATAAAAAATCCAAGGGCATTGAGTAGCACCGTAGTGGCCGAACTTGAGATCCGTAGCACTGTCCCAATACTGCAGTGACAGAACTTGAGATCCATAGCGCTATCTAGTACTGCAGCACCACAACTGTAGCGTTGCGGCATGACGGCCGGACATGGCTGAGAACTTCCTATATATACTTGTAATCGATAAATTAATTCTTATGCTCATTTGAGTTTCTTCCAATTTCAGTAGTTTAAAAATTAGTGTAGGTTAATAATGTAGATAGTCTTAATTGATATCAGGAAGATTCGCTACCAAGCTTCAAGAGAATAGAAATATTAACTTTAAATCATAGAGATTATTATGAAAATGAAACTTTCAATTTTTTAAATCACATACATTAGGGTTTATCAATTTTTAAACCAATTTTATTCTAATTGATTGCCAATTTGCTCATGAAAACTTTATCACAAAATTTTATTTATTAAATAAAAAATTCGTAGGATATTTAACTTATTTGGGTACTTAATTATCTTCAAAAAAGAAAAATAAAATTCATATTTTTAAAAAAAAGTTTATTTTGAATAAAAAATAGTGTGTTGAGTTAGTGCTTAACTTGACTATATAATATTCATCGATTATCCTCATGGGAAAGATCTTGTACTCGAATACATTATATAAATTAGCCTATACGTGTGTTTTCGTTTGTCCGACACCGACTCTTGGGATTAATGTTGAGAATTTGAAGTTTAAAATAAGTGAGCAAATATCTTTTCTAATTTAAAATTTTTTTATTTATTTTATTTAGCATTGTATTATCACAATTCCATTTTTGATGTTCATGAGTATATCCTCCTACATAGTGTTCTTTTTAGAATGTCATATTACTCCTATAATTATTGAAAAAAATTGTTTTAGTGTCGCAGTGTCGATCGTATTTTTAAAAATCATTTATATTGATGTTATATAATTTCTTGGAGATCTATGCAAGAAATTTTTAATTTAATCTTCTTGAACACTTTAAAGTACAAAGATGTCTCTCGTGATGTTATTAGACTCAGGTTGTTCTCATTTGTTGTAAGGCTTAAGAGTGGGAACAATTGAAATATTTGCCTAGATCTAAAAATAAGATAGAAAAGAAGAGGCTTGAACATGAACCCGAACTTAAAATTTATCCTACATCTAGAAATCAGAAAGTGCCTATTGACTTAGAAAATTCAACAGAAAATTCAACAGACCATCTTATAGAAGACAAGGAAAAAACTGACTTGAAGCCTATAAAAAAACCATCACCACTGTTTCTCCGATGATTATTAAAAAATAATTTTGATAAATAATTTTCTTGATTTTTAGAGGTGTTCAAGAAGCTCACTATCAACATCCCATTTGTCAAGGCTTTAACAAATGCCTAGCTATATAATTTCATGAAAGATGCATTAATTAAAAAAATAAATTAAGAGAATTCAAAACAGTGTTCCTAAGTTAGAAATGTATTGTAACTATCTAAAGAAATTTTTTTAGGAGGTGAGTTCTTTGAAAAAAATCTTTAGTGACTTAGGACTCAACAATAATCTCATCTTTTTATCTATTTCGAGAAGGTTGGGCCTATGAAAGGTACAACCTACCTCTATTACTTTACAACTAGTTGATATATACTTGACTTTCCCTAAGGGAGTGATTGAGAATATACTAATTCATGTTGATAAGTTTGTATTTTATTAAACAAGGAAGAGGATATAGAAAAGGCTTTAATCATAGGCGGCCATTTTTAACTAATGGAAGGAGAAGGTTAGCATTAATATAAAGAAAAATTAACTATGAGAGTGAATTAGAAGAGTTTGTGTGTATAAATTTTTCTAATTTAAAACTGAGGATTGGGACACGATTGAGAGTTATGTTATCAAAAAATGCTATTTGTGATGCCTTCTTAATATTTCATGATGAATTATTTGATAGTGCTGTGTAGACGTTTTAAAATACGAGACGACTCGATAAATATAACTAAACCTTAAAATTTACTTCTTTTAACATTTACATTACCTAAACATTTCATATCCCAGCAAAAATATCACTATTCTAACTTTTAAAAAGTTAAAGACACTTTTGCATGCATAAATAAGGTAGAATTTTAAGAGTTAGATATGAATATATTTAGGAATTAAGGAGCATATATGTAAATATACTTTGCCATTTGCTTTGACTGTCATGAGTTTTCTTTGTAAGCAAATATATGTCAACTATTGCTAGGCTGTGTTATTTATATATTTCAAATGTTGGTTGCTTTTTCTAATGATTGTTTTGGCATCAACATAACCTAAGAGAAAAGGGGTGATAGGGTGAGCAACAGATATTTGAGTAAATACATTAATCTTGCATATATTTGCAATATAGTAATATTTTAAAGCTTTTCTCTTCAACATTTTTTTTCTCTCTCTCTCACTTTCTCTTATTTTTATCCATACATTAGTGAAGCTTTTGGTTTTCTCTCAAGGATAAACTTCAATTCAACATATATTTCATATTTATTGTGAATAGTTGTGTATCTTGAATGCTGAATTATTATTCCAATTAGATAGAGCTTATCTTTGAGAAGAGTAAAATAAGTGAAAAGAAACATAACCTCTTAATAAGATAGAGAGTACAAATGAAACTTTCCTTTTTCATCCTTTATCACGTGAAGGGCTTCCTATATTTATAGTTTGGTTTTGTATTATGAATGATTACATAAGTTGTTACGCAAAAAAGCAGAACAAAATATTGAAGTAAGATACCCATGTAGCAAAGGAAGACATGTGAATAATAAGTGAATAAGATCCCTTTGTTCTACTATATATTTATATTGCATGGGTCTATCCTTGATTTACTGAAAAGGACCATTGACTAAATTTGTTAATTAACATGCCAAAGGATCTACAAAATACATTTGTGGAGTAGACCTTATAGTGGATCAACTAAGTGTAATTTGTCAAGTAGATACGTAAGTAGATCCATTGAGTATGACATAAAGTAGATCAGCTAAGTTGGAGTACCGAGTATATCCCTTTAGTGGATTTGTTGAGTACATCTATGTTGAGTGAAAAATACCAAAACATACCTAAAGTATTTTATTTAATACATATTTTTTTATATTTTACCAATTTTATATACATTTATGATGGAAAACCTGAAAATATTTCGGGAATACTAGAGCGTGATTGTGCCATGCCCATCACCTTGGTGCTATCTTAAGGTTTTCCAACAACATTTTCTCGTGAGCTAAAAATTGCAACGCTGGGTGTAGAGCATCATAAAATTGGATTTGAGAACCCTATTACTAATACTTCAAGTTTTACAGTGATATTAGAGCTTTATCAAGGAGTTAGAAGACAGAGACCTCAATAACTGATGCAAAATAACCAATGATGCAATTCCAGAGCATAGTCCCTCAGTGCCATCATCTAGAGCATCGAAAGCCTATCAAAACCATAATAAAAATAACCAAAAGACAAAGATTATTGAACTGAAGTGGTTGACCATGAGATTTGTAGCACTCTCCCAATAATACCGACCTTTGGATACAACATGATAGCCTACAAGAATAGTTGTTCATTTATAAATTTAGTTTCCAAAGCCTGATAGAGAATTAGATAAGTGAAACTAATTTAAAAGAAGTGCAAGAGTGTGGTCTAAGTTGGAATGGTCTAAGTTAGATAAGTTTGATTCAAGTGGAATAAGAGAAGAAGCAAGTAGGAGGAGAAGGAGAACTTGGCAAGTAGAAAATTCAGACTTATTTGCTTTGAAAAATTGGGTTCTTTATTTTTATTTTCTTTTGAAATCTTACGGTAGAATATGAAAAACTAAGAAGAGATAAAAATAGTAACTACAAAGATATTCATATAGAAAATTTTCATAACATAAACCAAAAGTGAATTAAAATGTAATTGACCGAAAATGTCTGAAAGATCTTTGTAACCAAACCAAAATGAAAAATTCTCATAACGAGGATCTCTTGATGATGTATCCTTGTGATGAGTTATATCTGAGTGAATACACTGAAAACTCTGTGATAGAAGAAGTTGTGTTTGCTTAAAATAATTGAAAAATAGGTAGCAATATTGAATTTTCACACATGCAGGTATTGGCATCACTTTAGATGTCGTATATGTTTGTGTCCACTTGAATATTAAGAGCTATATTTTTCTCACTCCCATTCTTTTGTAATCGAGGCATTCATCGGGACCTTTCAGTCGTGTCTCGAAGCACAAAACCGGGGATTAGTAAATTCCGGCCCTGCACAAGTGCTTACAATTAGGTGATGATAATTCTAACATGGAAAATATTTAATGTTCATTTAGTGTTTAGAGACAATGCTCCATTTATTTGAATCAACTTCCTGTTGAGGGGATTCATGAACATACCATACATTGTGAAGAAATCGAGGTTTAGACAGGCGTGCCCATGTGAGGGTACGAGACAATTGTTAACCTTTATAATTTATCGAAAACGACCTTGAAAATGTTTAATTTTAATTTATGAGTCATATTTCGAGTGTTACATTTTTTTCATAGCTTACAAATCCACAAATCTATAATTGGGCACTTGATGGCAAATTTATGGATTGGTAAATGGTCGTATATGGGCAAAGTTCTCATCATACAATGTTATTCGTTCAATTTGTCACATCCCAGGGATCATCAAAATGCATAGGAATAATATTCAGTGAATGGAGGGACTCCGACAGTCCAAAAATGCATAAAAACATACCCATGCGAACTTCAGTACCTCGATTAACAACTAGCGCAAACACTCCTGGGTATGAGCGCATAGATGCTTAAGCACCCACTTAACAGTACTATGGGCGCCTATACACCAAAGTATGGGTGAATATGCACCCAAGACATGGAGGGAGCATGAGTTAGATGGGAAGAGGTGCCTCTGCACCAACTTGGGTCGCTTATGCACCCAAGCACATAATGGAGCATTGTTCTCTCCTTTCCAGACGGAGTAAATGGTGCTTTCTTGCTGATTATGGGAGCTTATGAAACCGACTTAAAATAGAAGAACCAGCCCAAATGACCAAAACATATGCGCCAGTTAGGGGGAGCATATGCACCCCATGCCCCAACTAACGTGGGATTCTGCTTTCAGCCCCCTAGGTAACTGAAAATATAAGATTGCTTTGATAAAGGACTTGCCTTGAGAGAGAGAGAGAGAGAGAAGATGAAAATAATAAGCTTATTTTTAAGCCTTTTAAGAGGAATATTAGAGAGAGGAGGCTGCACCCTATGAATCAATAAGTTAAGGAGCCAATTTTCTTTGATTGCCCCTTTAGAATCCTTGAGTTTCTTTCTATACCCTTAGCACATTGACCAAATAGACTGGGAACCTAGTAACCCGTGATTGTTTAGTAACTTCATCCCTTGGTAAATGGGATAATGCCACCATGACCTGAAATTCCTTTGATTATCATTCCCTAGATTGCAAAGGCTATGTCCATGAGAGAAAACCTTCATTTTCATGAAGGTTTGTAAATTTCCTTCGAGTTTTTTCAAAAAATTAGAGGTAGGCCCACTGTTACATTACGTAATTGATGATTTCTACAACTTTACCCACACCCCATATCCTATGTGAGGTCGATAAGTCAAGTTTGATCTACCATATAGCTACTTGAGTTATGTTGCTTGCATGTTAATTCATGACATTTCACATGTGGCATTTTGATTGTATGATTACTTAGGTCTGATCACCCATCCTGGCCCAATCGACTAATCACTTTGGTTTAATCAGAGATCCCAACTCGATTGACTGATCAATTAGGTCTGATTAGCTATCCCGACCCAATTAACTGATCACTTTTGTCCAATCAGCCTCCCTGGCCTGATTGAATGATCACCTGTGTTTGATCGGCCACCCTGGCCAAGTTGACCGATCACTTTAGTTTAATTCGTCAACCAAGTTTGATCGTTCAATCACTTTGGTCCAATCGGTCGACCTAGTCTGATCAACTGATCAATTTGGTTTGATCGACTGTTCTGGATTGATCGATCGGTAACTTTAGTTCGATGACTATCTGCAGGCAGATCAACTTTATCACTTTTAGTTTGAACGATCACCCCAGGCCATTTATTGCAATGATCACTTTGGTCCATTTGACATTCTCGACTCGATTGACTGATCACTTGGGTTTAATAGGCCACCCCAGCCTATTCTACCAATCATTTGGGTCAGATCATCTGCCCCGACCTGATTGGCTGATCACTTTGGTATGATTGATCGTCTCGACCCGATCGAACGATCACTTCGATCCAGTTAGCCATCTTAATCAATTTCATGTGATCGCTATGTGTTTACATGCATTCTTCCATTAGCTTGTTTGTTGTATTTTCTCGTTGCATGCATCTTGATGTGTAAGAAATTTTTTTCTTTTGATGTTATGTCTATATCATATTACATTGCATGTGAAGTATATTTTTGTCTTGTATATTGTTTAGCATTCGATAAGTTTGGGTGTCTCTTTGAGCACCCACGCCTACATGTATCTCTTCCACACACATCACCGTATGCACATGGATAGAAGCTTGTACACTTCGTGAGGAGGTGGCTCACATATAAAGACACTTGTTTCATGATTGATTTTAACGAGAGTCGTTGTACTTTACTTCTTGTGGCATCTTCTAAGAGTGTCATAGGTATCTCACATTAGGCCTAGTATGAGTCACGTTTTGTAGCCATTGAACTCGTGCAAGGTATAATGTGTTAGACATTTTAGATTCAATGTCCTTTGAATCTAAAGATATTTGGATTAAACATAATATAAATTAGACTTAAAATTGGGTAAAATCTAACATAAGTTAGACTTTAGGATTTTAGATTCAATGTCTTTAAATCTAAAGATATTTGGGTTAAGCCTAATATGAATTAGACTTAGTTTGGTAAAATCCAGCATAAGTTAGACTTTAGATTTTAGATTCAATGTCTTTTGAATCTATAGATATTTGGATTAAGCCTAATATAAATTAGACCTAAAATAGGGTAAAATCTAACATAAGTTAGACTTTAGGATTTTAGATTCAATGTTGTTTGAATCTAAGGATATTTAGTTAAGACTAATACAGATTAGTCTTAAGATTCAATTTAAGTTGAATCTGAGGTTCATAATGACTTAAGTTTAATTTAGGCTTCCCTAATTCCTCCCAGAGACTTTGTGGTTCACCATGTTGCACGTTGTTAAGCTTTTATCTTAACATGATTTTCTTGCAAGTTGAGTCTTCTCTAAGCAATATGTACATTTTCGAGTCCTTAGCAGAGTCTATACTAAAGTAAGGTAAATGCAATGGTTTTAAGACACTTAACATGGGAACCCGTAGGGGGACCAAAGGCCGGTTAAGTACCACATACCTTAATTCTAGATTTTTTACTTTGTTTATAGCATTAGGACTAGACATGTATATGTGAAGCCGTGTTGCCTTTTTATTTTCTGAAATGCATTGCGGGAACCAACGAAACTCGACTTTATTTTATTTATTTTTACTTAGCTTGATTTACCAATCGCAGTGTGTTGTTATCTATGCTTTCTTTGATTGCGGTTTGTCTAAGAATCCTACGATATGCAATTTAGGCTCTTCAAAGACCTAAAATAATTTGTTTGATAAAAATCGTAATAAAAATATTAAGATTAATCAAAAAGTAAGATTAAAATGTTTCAACTATTTAAAACCTGCACTTTACTTTTTTAGTGGGCCTTCATGTCATTTATAAAATGGATTGTATAGCATGACTTTCTCCCAATTCATCCCTAATAGAGCCTCTACGCTTAGAACTTTAGATAATTGCATCTTTCTACATGTCCCAAGGAGAAGCCCCAATGCTTCTTCAACACAAACTGAGCCAAGTAATGTTTTCTTCTTGGTGAGTTGTATAATACAATTAAGGTGTTAGAGGCTTCCTCTACCCGATGGATGTTGACCTCACTTTTGTTGAGGTCTGGTCTTTCTTCTTTAGAAGCCTAAGATCTAGCCATAGAACTTTACTATTGACTATCCTAAAGGACTACTGATGGAACCCTACCTCATTAAAAAAACACTTCTATACTCTTCTTGGAGTTTCACATGTTTGGTTTTTACCTCTAGCACTCAGTAGGATGAAACCAACATAAGGGAGCTCAAGAGGAGTTGCATAAGACTGTTTGGCATTAGGTTAGCCCTTGGTGGTGTGGCCTTAGTTAGTCTTGCAAATACACACCCGAAACCCTCACTTTCACTCACAACCTAAAATGCTAAACCAAGCATCCTTAACGTGGTTCCCCACTCTTTTGGAAACTCATGTGGGTGGTCCCTCTAACCCTTAGTCTTTGGCTAAGGTTTGGCTATGACCAATATATGGAGGATCCAAAATAGGGATTTCCTTGGTCTCATGGCTCAAAAACGGGTAACATTATGGTTAACATCCTCAATTGATCCCAATTCCACCAAAATCCCTAATTTTGACCTTTTAGCCCTAAATTTTTCCAAAAATACCAAAATGCCCATGAAACCCTATTTTCTTAAAATTGCCCAAATTCTCAAATTCTCTCCAAAAATCATATCAAATCATTTCAAACCATCAAATTGAACAAAATACCCAATTTTTCTCAAAATTCCCAAAATACCCCTCCAAATTAGCCAAAATTTCCAAAATGCCCCTCATGCACTAAAAATTTCCAAAATCTCCAAATTCACTCCAAATGTCCCCAAAATCAATTTGAACAATCAATTCGAACCGTTGACCTCATTTGTGCTCAAATCCACCAAAATTGGCTAGAAGTCCCAAATTGCCCCTAAGTGCTTAAATTCCACAAATCACCCCCAATTTCCACCAAATTGATTTCAAAATCTCACAATTCCAAATCCAAATCAAATTTCATCATGCATAAACCCAATTTGAACTAAACCCAATTGAACCCAATTCCAAACCCTAAATTCAATTCTAAATGAAATGGCCAGTCGCATGTCAAAATTCCACATAATTGAAACTTGCAATCAATTTAATTCATTGAAATTTGTTTCTCGAAAGCTTCATGACATTCTCCTAAACCAAATTAAGCTATCATTTTGTTTGGATTCAAGCCCAAAACCAATTTTAAGCTTAAAGCCCCATTTAAAACCTAAATCCAAATCCACCTCAAACCTTTTGAATTAATTAAACTTACTCATTCCTGCCATACTTAAGCAACCTAGGATGCTAATGACATCACTTAATGACCCTAAATTGATGCCATGGACAAAGGGTCCCCCAAATTGGGGAACCCATTCTTAAATTTGGCTAAGCGACCCAACCTTGTCATCACCTGATTAAACCTCCATCCTGATCACCTTTAAACTTCTCACTAATTTCCCTGTACTATCTAGTTGCCACCTCAGCCCTGGTGAGTCAACCTAGTGGGCGGAAATCAAAAATTGAGAAGTCACCCCCATGGAACAAGCTTAAATTTCACCCATCTAATGTGGCTCATCCCCATTTGTCACTTGCGCCGCTCAGCCCTCCACCTAAGCAGCCATTTGCACCCCCTAGCCTGGTCGATTAAGCCCTAATTCCATGGAAATTTAAACACCACCACCACACAACCAAGTATATGAAATTAAACGGCCAGAAACCTAAATGAAACTTCTGACAAAATTCTTGGAACCTCCGGCAACCTAGAGCACTGCCCTCGGCTTGTTCCAGCCCTGTTCCCTTACTTGAGCTCAATTTCAGAGCCCAAAAACAAGGCATTTTCATGGCCATCCCCCCAAACTCCACCAATCTCCAAAGTGAAGTGCTCTTAAGCTTCACCCAGGAGCTTAATAACGCTTCCCGATCAAAAGCTCCTTCTCCGAGTCCTTGACACCGGACTTTCGCATAGGCAGAACCACCCTTAGGTGGTACTTCTACACAAACTCAATCTCTGCTCGAACTAATGCTTAGAGAATGTTTGTGGACTCACAACGAAGCTTCAAAACACACCCAATCGAGGCCTCACCTCTTAGGGCTAATGTATGATCCATTTCCCCCAAATCTGAGCTCGGTTTGAGTCTTTATGAAGAAAAGTTTAATTTCATATGCATATGACTGTATAGATAGGTTTTTCTATGACCATATAAATAGGTTTGTCTGGACTAGATGAAGGTGTAAAAACAAACCTTATGCGATTTGGTTGAGTTTTGAGTGAGATATTAGGGTTTTACAATGGACGGTTCTCGGGTTACACCAGTTGATGACGAAGGCCAGCAACCGTTGGATCGCGCATGAATTCAACGAACGACCTAGATCGCGCTAGACAAGCTACAGTTCGTGAACCGCGAATTGCGTATCAAATGACGCGGAAGGCAGCGCCGAATAGAAGTGTGTCGCGTGTGCTTTAGCATTCACCGAGGTTGACGTGGATAAGTAGTTAAAAAGGATATTTTTTATTTAATTTAATTACAAAACTTTAAAAAATCAAAACTGGGTGTAGGAAAATCATAAAAATAAAAGAAAAATACTCCTATACTCAATGAATAGAGGAGAATAATGTGGACAAAAAATTAAATTTGTTATATTTATTTTAAAATTAATTAAATACTCTAAAATTTATTTTAATTATAAATATGTAAATACTAATCACAAAATTGAAAATTTTAGGAGATTCATTCTCACATGCTGTGGATGTTCTTTGATGTTTCCAAAGTTGGAGAGCATCTTTAACATGGAAACCCCTAATTTTCAAGGAAAATCACCATTATTTTACATAAAATAATTATATAAAATAAAATATAAATAAAAAAATTATAAAAATGAGTTTGGTAGGTTCATTGTGGTTAGAGGAACCTAGAAAAAATAAAAATAAAATTTTAGAAATTTAAAATCTATTTTTATTTTAAAATTAAAAGAAAGTAAATCAAAAATTAGAAAAATATAAAGTTATTAAAATAATTACCAAATTGGGCCAAATTGAAGCTTACAAGTTCATAAGACTCCTATAAAAGTCCTAGCACCATTAAAATTATTTTTTTATATAAAGATAAATTTTCTAAGTAAATTTGAATTTTATTTTAAATAATTATATAAATTTAAAGAAAAAATAAAATTTAAAAAACGTCCCAAGGTGTTCCTTATGACGGAAGGCACCTAAGAAAAATAAAAATAAAGTTGAGGTGAAGATAATTAATTTATTTTTTGCATATTATTCATAAAAATTAACAAAACAAAAATGAAAATGAAAAAATATAAAATAATTTTCTATCTGCATTCACGAAATTCGAAGAAATTTATGAAAAATATAAAATTAAATTTTTAAAATAAAAATATTTTTTACTATTTATTTATTCCTAAAAAAATGTCATTTTATAATTATAAAAATTAAAATGTAATTCAAAAATTCATGAAAGTTATTTGTAGTGAATGTAGGCTAAATGAACCTCAATAAATTTTCTAAGGACATGACATATTATGATTAATATAATTACCATTCAAAAATCCTTATTTTAAAATTAAATAAATTCAGAAAAATCAAAAATTATATTGATGTTTCTTAACCTTGAATGGGGTAATAGAAAATTCAATTGTTGCAGTTAAAAAACTTAAAGAATTTTGAGATCGGAGGCTACATGGGCAAAATGGTAATTTTGGAGATTTCATATACTCATTAAGATTTAGGATACAATAGAAGGAAATGTGTAATTCTGATTATAGTTAACTTCATAGGATGAATGAAACATAAGAGGAGATAAGTGTAGAAACTATGCCACCTTTATTAAAGGATATAATTACGGTGTTAAATTAGTAAAGTATTGAAGATAGCTAGTTGAATCCTAGTGTGAGGGGCTTATGTTGGGAAGATGTTAATTCACTAATGAAGCCGCAAACTAGTGTTTGAGTGATGATTCAATATTTGATAGGAATTTACACAGATGTTTAAATTACAAATACATGAGAAATTTAAAAACTTGGTAGTGAATTCAGGGCTGATTTAAAAGATCATCCAATGAGATTTAGAAGAGAATAACATGATCAACTATAGGATTTGAAAACACTGCCGCTTGTAGCATTATGGAAGGTAGAATTACCTCAGTGATTTAGATTGCCATTAGGCGTCCATTATAATTTAGCAAATAGAACATTGAATAGGTAAAACTAGGTCACAACTCATTGAATAATTAGAACATTAAGGTTCATTGAGCTTGGGTTAAAACATCACCACTAAGTCCTAACTTAATATGGAATGAATGATTTACTGACATGATAAGTTCAGAAAAACTTGAAACGATTTAAAAGATTTTAAAAGTTGTTTATAACAACACCTGAAATACTTTTGCAGTCTCTTGGATGTTTTGAAGGACAATTGAACTTATTGTGCTTTGATGAAGAAAATTATCCAACATGTGGGAACTACCAAGTTATGCCTCGGGACCCATTAATTCACATAAATCAATAGAAATGCCACAAGTGCCCATCGATATTTATTGATATAAAGGACTTGAGTCTTCTCTAAGGTATTTGAGTCCTTGTGAGCAACTGGGGACATTTATTTCTGCCACATATGAATCATCGAACTTGTATAATTCTAAGGTCTAGATGGCTAGGGCGATAATAATAATGTTAATATGTGCTAAACGAGGGATACGATGTGAGAATTTTATAATATTATCTTCCCTGTTATTGTAATGAGGGAAGAGGAAAGGACCAATTATATTATTCACTGATTCTTGGTGAGATTGTTTCCCCCGGCGCTCTTAGTTTGTTAGTGATCTGCTTCGATTAAGTCCTAAACATGACTACTACTTTACAAAGCCTAAGAAAATTCTCTTTTTCTTATTAAAATAAACTTTGCATGAAAACTTAAACAACAACTTTTTCATGAAAATTAAAGAATTTTGATGAAAATTTGTAAAGGTCCATGGTTAGTCATTTGGATCAAGATTAGGACTACTCTCCGTTGATTGTCAGGTTGGTAGTTTTTGTTCAAGGTCGGGAAGCATACAGCCCAGCTTTGAGCCCCCACCTTTACTGATGTCTTATACCTAGTTTTGGTCTTCCGTATGTGACTACTTATTTTGCTTTGCATGTTCATATTTTTTATGACTCATTTTGCTACTTTGGTACACTAGAGTTCATGCTTTCTTTTTCTACATTTTATTTAAAATTCCTGCAAATTAGATTATGTTTTATGAAACTAACCATGCAGCGGTAGCAGAAGTCTAAGTACGCATTTTATTTTATGCACTGCAATTCCTTTATTTACATTACCACATTTTCTTACCTGCATTTACTTACTTTACATGCAAAACCAAAACCAAAGTCAAAACAACAACAACAACAACAACAACAAAACCAAAGCATTTAAAACATAAATGGTAAGACCTTTTGAACCTTGAACCTCAGACGCCATGACAAGGAGCTTGGAACGTATACGGTGGAACGCCCCGATGAGGACCTGCAGAAGAACATCTCTGGGAGAGAAAACAAGTCTACAAGAACAAATCTTTCCTTAGAATTAAACAACAAGCCATAGGACTTCGAGGTAGTCTGACTGGTACAACACAAATCCTCGAAGCTTATCTGTTTTAAAGCATTTGTCTGGCTGATGACATGCAGTATAGCCACAACTCGTCTTAGATTTTGAGGCCTTTGTTAGATACAACATAAATTCTCATATATTCTAGGTTATTTGCATAATCGATATCAGGTAAGTGTAAGCCCTAAAATAATAAAATTAGCAGGATGAAACATTACATATTATCTCTTTGAAATTGAAGTTAAATCATATGATAGTTTGGGAAGTCGCCGAGGCTCTCCTCAGGATCCATGACATCCCCTACCTTTCTTCTTTTTGATTCTACAATAAATGTTCCAATTTAATCTTTTCCATTTGGATTTCCTATGTCTGACCTTAAAAGCCCTAAACTTTGAATTCATGAAGACATCTGCTCCGATCCTAAAATCGAGAGTTTTCTTAAGTGACTTCGGTTGTCTAAGATTATGAGTAACTATAGGGGTTTGCCCTTATAGGAAACTTTAAGAATGCATCTTAATATAAACCCTATCTAATCATTTATATTAGATAGGGGAACCTTTCCATCAACATAAAGGTTTCTCATATCAAAACAAATGTCATAAATTTCTTTAGTTTGATTAATCGAGACTCACTATCAAGCAATGTGTCAGGGTGTCTCAGGATAGGCATGACTTGTGATGTATTGCTTGTTTATTCAAACTATTGAATATATGAGATCAGTTTGATCTCGTATTTTCAAAATTGAAAAACTACTTTTCAAAATTATATGTATGTGTGTGTGTGTCTATATATATTAAATTAAACATATTTTCAAAGAAACTGACACCTTCCTATTTAATGACCGATAGGAGTATAAGTCCTTTATGAGAGTTATTTCAACTTTGTAGTTAAACCTCTCTTTTCTTTTCTATTACACTGGTTTCCTTGCTGTTTTGGCGGGTATGTCTCACCTTTACATACTTTCTGGAGGTCATAGGACTTAGTGTTTTCCTTCACTTGCCCTTAACATTATCGGGATTCCCTTGATTTGACACAAATCATGGGTTAACAGTAAAGGAGTCCTTGCTTAGTGGAGTCCAGCCTTAGCGTGCATTAGACTTAGGGTCCTAATAGCTTGAGATGGCAGATCCATGGTATCCTGATCTAACTATCTCTACTCGATTAAGATTTCTTCACCTGTCTTTTACTGAACCCCTTTAAGCTCATTCATCCTTTTATGAAATCTTTGACCTCATCTTGACGATCCCTATTATCAATATTTCGCAGCTCATTTAGGATTTGGTGATTCACCCTCTGTCCTTATGCATGGGTTAGATTTTAAAGCATAAGGAAGTTCTTGTTAAGTCGGCGTGGTTATTTCCTAGGCCTCACTCATCCACATGTTGTCATCTATTATGGATACGAGTTCCACCCTCCCAATGTGGCTCGGTATAGGCTTCTTACGCGACGAGATGCCCACCTTCCCAGTAACCATCTTTTGTGACGACATATCCACTAGTTATCGAGAATTAAGTATCAAACAAGACTCTTTTTTATCGAAAGTATTTTTGGGTATCACCAATGATATAATTGACGAGGATACATTCTTTGGGAGTGCACTTGATACTGAAACAAATGTTCTTATTGGTTCTTTAGTTATGAGTGAAACGGTAGGGATTCTCTTCATAGATATTTTTTGAGTTTGTTCAATCCTATTTAGTTTTGATGTATACTCTTAACTTATCACACTGGGATTACCATTCATAAGTCTTTCATATTTCTTTTTTAATTTTTTTGTCTATTTTCGTCGTATATGCTTCTTTTTTATTCCTCTCATCTTTGAGTCATTTCTATGATCCGAGAGGGAGATTTATTTGGAAAAGAGAATTATATGACGATATAGAATTAGCCAATATGGCGACTGTGAGTTCCTTTAAAAAAGACGAAAACACGAAAGTAAGTGAATTCATAGTCGATGGTTAAAAATAAAGCCTTAAATAACGGGCGAATGTGCATGTCAACGACGATTTTAGAGTAGTCATTTACCCTGCACTTTTACTGGTGTACGTGTCGATTTTAGATTTACTACTACTCAGCACATGTTTTTACTACTTGTACCGGTATTGTTTCCATGTTTAGAGCCCTTATATAATTAAAATTGTTAAAATTTTCTCTCTTAACACTTGTTATGTAATTTAATGTTTTACCTTTATTTAAAAATTCAAGTTTGGGGTAGAGAGAAAAACATTTAAAATAAATTTTATTTGTCCTCAATAAACTATATAATATTTTAACATAACTTGTGGTATGTGATGTTTTTTTAAAAGAACTATATTTTTTATTCTGAAAATGTCATAGTAGACTTAAGCAAAAATTTTCTAGTAATAAAGGGGAGTTTTAGAGTCAAGATATTTGGTATAAGAGAATAAGGATATGTTTTAACTATTCAGAGTAAAAATAAAATTGTATTATTGATATACTTTGGATCTTGGATCTACACTTCTAAAAGAATAGACACTTTAAGAAAATTTATTTTTGTACTAATACACATTATCAAGTAAGGAAAGGTGTGATGCTTTTAACTTTAGGAGGAGGATGGTGAAGTTCAAAATCATTAAAAGTTATCCATATATAATAATCCTCACAAAAAAAGAAAAAATAATTAGAAAATATCCTAAAAGAAAAGAATAGAAAAATCAAAAGAAAAAAGAAAAGTAAAAGGAAAAATATTTGGGGAGAAGCTTGAGGAGATGCCTGTTGACCACATTTTGATGAGGTCTTCTCTTCTTCTCTTCGAAGTGCCAAGGATCTAGCCTTAGGCTTTTCCTTTGACCATCACAGAGAGGATTAGAATTGGGACCCACCACTTGAGAAATTCAAACCACTTCTTAACTCTAATAGCTCCACAAACTTGACTAATAGGCTCCTAATCACCTAGGGTTAGTAGTGGAAGTTTGAGATGAGTTATAGAATCTTTGGCGCTTGGACGCCTCCCGGTGGCCTGATGCAGTGAGCGGACACACACACACACACTACACCTATACACTACACTTTCACACACATCCTATTTTGCCACCTTGACCTCCTGACTCATGAAGGTGATTCACATGGATGGTCCTTAACCCACTAGCGCCCAGGCCAGGGTTCAGAACCTTGGCTTGTAGTGGATGCCTCGAATGAGTCCTTCATGGCTCATGTGGGCTTGATATGGCTTCATGGCTCGGCCAAATGATTTCATACCCATGATTATAAATACTTGTTTGCAAATTTTTGATTTTTGCCGCGGAGACCTCGCACTTTTAGCTGCCACGACGCTTAAAATTAAGATAAGCAAAATTTTCAAATCACCCAAAATTCCCCAAAATTAACCTTGAACATTTCCTCACCAATCAAGTTGATCATCCATAGCCAATACCTAATTCCAAAATACCTCTCAATACCCTCCAAGAATACCATCCCTATTTGACCCAAAAATCCAGAATTCATAAAATTCCCAGAAAATTCCAGAAAATCCAAATATTCCCAATTTCATTTTCAACTACCCCATGGAGCAATTTGTCTGAATTTTACTTTTTGTTAAAACCCTGAGTTGACCATTTTGCTTAAAAGTGAACCCAATCGTAAAGCCAAACCTACCCAATTGACCCAAATTCTGGTCCAATTCAATTCTAAACTTCAATTTATGCATTTAACACCAATCAGACCAGATCAAGTCTGATTTGATTGACATTTTGAGACCAATTTCACTTTTGGCCTTAAAGCCCCGATTTGGACCCATGACCCAAACCTAACCCAAACCAACCCAATTCAACTCCAATTAACCCCAAACCTTTTCTAAACCTTCCCTAACATCCCCACAAACAAAATGCTAACATGATTTACCAAAATTTGAGCCAAATTTTCAATTCAATCCAAGCGAAACCCGATTTTGACCTAAACCCAAACCTAACCCAAATAAGCTCAAACCCAAATTAAAACTAGCAAAAGTCAAAACCACTGAAACACTCCCATAAACATTTCCCAACATTTATTTTACATCAATTTCAACCCTAGCCCAACATTGGCCCAAGTTAGCCCAATTTGACCAACATTGGCCCATTTACGAAGAGGTCCAAATCCAGCAATTCAAGCCCAAACCACTTCAAATTTATTACAAATCATTCATGAAACATTCCTAAATTAAATTCAAAACTTATTGGATCCAATCCTTTGCAAAATTCTCATCCTAAAATTTGTTTTGAAATCTAAAAGCCCACTCTCTAAACCATCTTGAAAGCCCATCCAAAGTGAAATCCAAAGCTGGCCTGACAATTCCCTCTCATCATCCCTTTAATTGGGCTCAATTCCTAAGTCTAAATCAATCATCAAGAAATCAACCTAGTCAAACACCATCTAGAATTTTTCACTAAATTTCCAAAATCTCCAAATTCCTTTTTCATATAAATGGATCCCTTTCTAAGTCGAGGATGAACCAAATGAAGCCACATGCAAGCCATGGACAAGCCACATGAAGCCATGGAAGGTTTGACATGTGACGGAAGCCATTAATGGCAAAAGAAGGAGCTACTAGCCCCCTTAAAAAGGTTTTAACCCTTTTTATGCTTCACCTTAATCCATGATTGCATCGAAAATATTCATGGATGGTGACTTCTCTACCCTTTCCAAGCTGATTCATCTGATCCTCCTCGGCCCTAAAATCGGCCATGGGGAGGTGAGCCAGGCCATTTCCATGGAGTTGACCAAACCAAGTGCAAAGAAGCCACCTCTCCATGCCATTTGATCCAACCACTTCCCCATGTAAGGCTTCGGTGAATTCACCAACCCGACCCCGGCCTCCACTGACCTTGAGGGTGACCCTTGCTGCTTAGGCCGGCTACAGGCAGCGGGCTGCCATGGCGAGACATGGGAAGGAGCTAAGCATTGAAATTCCACCTTGCTGGGCATGCCCGATGGCCACCATAGGCACATTCTTCCTTGACTGCTTGATGGCGACTAACTCCCGGAGAGCCTCGGCTTGACTCGGCCCCCAAACCCACTCTCTCGGCCATGGGAGAGGTCTTGAACAACCTTAAGGAAACTCTGCCAAAATCATTCCAGACCACTCTCTACACATAGAGCATGATTCCCCGCACGGATTCCGAAGCCCGATTCCGCACAGGCGAGCTCGATTTTGAGTTAAACAATATGAAAACAGGGAGACTTTTCCACAGTGGGCAATCCCCAAATTGATTGGTCCTACACCTTCACCAGACCGAAGAAGTTCACCCGCGGCCCTCACCGAGGGCCAGCCATTGCTTCCGGCCTCAAAGCTTTGTGATCGGGCTTGGTCGAAATCACCGATAATTCACGGAACGAGGACTTCATGCGGGAGCTGCTTGGACCCAATCGGTGAGCACCAACCCTCCGTCAGCCACACTTCTCTCGACACAGGTATGAGCTAACTCTTTATCCGACAGATTCTGGTTGAATATTAATTTCGTGTGATCTTAGTATAAATGTATTCGTCTCTTGAAGACGAATCCGTAGAGCAAAAGAATACGAAAATCCGTTAAGTATTGAGTGAGATATTAGATTTAGTGTGGATGGTTCTCGGTGAGAGGCAGGAGCCGATGAACGGATATCGTTCATTTAATACACGCTGACGCGGACGGACGGACGAGGATCGCGCGGGATGAAGACAGACGATCGGAGGGCCCACCAGGCCAGAGTCGATGGCGGCGCCGAATCGGAGAACAACGCGCTGTGCTTTCGAACGCCAAGGTTGAGTCAGCGCCGCGTGGATAAATGAAAAATAGGTTATTTATTTATTTAATTCCTAAACTTGAAATGCATAACTTTGTGCAGAAAAATCGAGGAAAAATAAAATAAAAATACCCTCTTGCTCGGTGAAACAGAGAAGAATAATGTGGAGAAGAAATCATTTAATTTCATCATAGTAGTACTTATTTTTAATAATTTATTTACCTCTCTGCACATTTCAATTCTCCATGCATGTATACAATTCACCATGGCATGAGACCTGCTATTTGAAGCCTACGAGATTTGGGAGCATTCCTGGTGCCAAAATCCAAAGGCCATCCCTATGAAGAATTCATGATTTTTTAACTCTGAGTTGCTAGTTTGAGTATTTTGTTAATAATTAACATATTGTGAAATAAATTAAGAAAATTTGGTGATGTTTATTATGACCGGAAAGGAACCTAGGAAAAATAGTTTTGAATTAATTCACTTGGAATAACCCTAATTGGCTGAAACACCCAAAATAGGTCCAATTAATTGAGCTAATCATACATCAAATTGACTTAAAAATCAATTCTCCACTGACCTTTAGGATTAGAGGAACCCACCATAAAAATTTGAGGTCAATTGGACTTGGCTAGCCCTACTAAATGGGTTGATTAAGCCATTTAACCAATTTAAACTTTAAAAATTATAACTTTCAAAATACTTTTAAAAAATTCACTAAATTGGTTTGGGAGGCCTCTCTGATATCAGGGAATTTAAGAAAAATAAATTACAATTTTCTAAGAAAGTTGATTTTGTATTATTTTAATATTTAATAATTAAAAAATAATAAAAATCACAAAATAATAAAATTCACCAGTATCACATTTGAATTTTAATCATAAGAACGAAATCCCATATTTTTCTTAAGTCTCTAGAATGAGAGATATTAAATTTAGAAAGCCTTAAGGTAATTTTAAGAGTAAAAAATGTATATTTTTAGCATTTCCACTAAAATAATTCTAATAAATCAAGAAAAAATCATAAAATTATAAAATTGTTTCTCTGGTTTCCTTGATATCAGAGATTTTTTGAAAAATATAAAATTCATTTTCAGCCTTTATTTTATTTTTAAATTAATTAATACTCCAAAATTTAAAATAATTATAATAAAAAGAATGTATTCAAAAATCACCAAATTGGTCTAAGTGATCCTCTGGTCATTAGAAATGTCCCATAATTTTCAAGAACAAAAACTTTCCCTTTGTCATATTATTAAATTTTCTTGAAATCACATTTCCACCAAAAATAATTACATAAATAAATTAAATACAGAAAAATCCATTTTCTCTCTCCTTTTATTGACATATATGAGTGAAGTCACATAAAAATTTCAAGTTCATTTAAGCTCGATTTAGTGAATTATGAAATTATTAAGGCTTGAAGAAATGAAATGGTAATTAAAATTTTAACCTTTAATTAAAACTTTAGGCTTAATAAAATTAAAAGTAAAGTATTTGATCCCTAATCTGATTTGGATGATTGAAATTTGAATAATAAGGGTAGAAACACAAACGATTTAAAATAATTGAAATAAACCTTGAGTAAATAATTGATTAAATTTGGAACAATAATAAAATTGGAATTATTAAAATAAGGATATTATTGGAAGGAATTTATTTCTTTAATTTAAGAATCCCTAAATTAATCATCTTAATAATATTTAATTCTAATTAAAATGATAATCCAAATTTAAGATTTAAAATGCTAAAAAAAGACTTAATCATTAAATTAAAATTAAAGTCAAATTATTTAAATTAAATCCTTTTAAAATTTCAATTAAATTAATACTTTAATAATTAAAATTAAATCATCTTTAAAACATAAAAAATAAATAAATAATAAAATATTAAATTAAAATTAAAAATAAAATTAAATTAAAATTTAAATTAAATTAAGTTAAATTAAATTAAATTAAATTAAATTAAATTAAATCAAATTAAATTAAATTAAATCAAATTAAATTAAATTAAATTAAATCATATCAAATCGAATTAAATTGAATTAAGTAAAATAAATAATATGATCAAGTTAAAATTAAAAATCAATTAAATTAAATTAAAATTAAAACTAAACCAAATTAAATTAAATTAAAAGTTAAATTAAATTGAATTAAAAATAACATCACCTAAGACATAAAGAAATTCAAAAATAAATATTAAGCAACTTGAACACTATTCCGAAATTTAAGCCGTTAAGCGAAATTAGAATTAAATCACAAACCGTTTGAACATCGGTGCCCTCAAAAGCTTTTTGTTGTCATAACTCTAAATAGAACATTAAGTGAAATGTTACTTCCCTCATAGGATATTCAAATGTCTGGATTCAGAGTAAGATAACAACAAAACTTGAATTCTAGGACGATTAATTCATTTGTATGATTAAATTCATTTGGACTTCATGATTCTAGCAATATTGAAAAGATATTTAAGATTCTTCTTAAACACTTTCTCAATATGATAGGATGTTTATGAGAACAACTGAACTTAATTGTTCTTTGATGAAGAAATCATCATAAACCAAAAGCAAGAACCTAGACGTCATAGGAGATGACTAGATGGGATTAGGAACTTGGCGAGAAAACCATAACCCTTCCCTTAGTTTTACCTAGAAACTTGTTCTAAATGCTTAAATATTTTAAATTGTGTTTTGAGTACGCTTGGGATGACGGGAAGACCCTCCGGGTATGCTTTTATTTTGTTGCGAATTCTTTATTGCAATTTGCTTTTAATCAACGTCGCCTTTCACTAACTGCCGTGATAAGCAATGTTGCATGAAAACCCACACTTTATTATAGTCCCTAAAACTGAAACCAAACTAAATTAAAAGTCATTGCAAGATAAAATTCAACGCAAACATTTAAATATAAAACAACTCGAAATTTAATCACAAAACGGAACACAAAAACGACGATTACAACTAAATTAAATCGTCTTGTTGGATGATCGGGAATGCCTGGATGGTCGCAAAACACGTGTTGCTAACGGGATTTCCGCAGTCTACAAATGAAAGTGTAGAACTCATTTAGTTGAGTTTAACAAATTCATGTGGACTAAATGAATGCGATAAAAATAACGATGCGGAAGGATGGAGCAGAGTGGGATCTTAACCGATGTTGTTATAATCAACTTTAAGATTTGTTTAATTAAAACATAAAAAACACTTGGAAATTAAGAATTTCTCTAAACGAAAACACTTTTCTCATCTCCTGATTTATGACTTCTAAAACTAAACCTGCGACAACGGAGGAGCTCGGGCACGGTGGGCGACACGACCATCGTCTTAATGAAGGCTTGAATCTGCTTCAGCAAAACTTTCTTAAGAATTAAATAAATGGCCAATGGGAACGGTGGTTCTGGTCTTGACATAAATCCTCAATGTCTTTTGTTAGGCATTTGCATTGTAAATTAAGCCCTAAGCAGATACTTAGGATTCCGGGTAAATCCGTCCGTCGACATAAACCCTCACATCTTCCAGGCTATTTGTATGATTTTATCGTACAAATATAAATCAAATTAATTAAAATTGACGAAGATTGAAATATCGGATAAACATTAGGACTTTCTAAATCAAAACGGAAACAATAGGATAGTCGGGAAATTACGAAGTTCACTTCGAATCTGTCTTCTCTATTTTCTTCCTTTGAATTCCCAAAACAAAATGTTCGATTTGATCCGTTTCACATTGAAGTCCCAGAATTCGATCAGCTGAAAACTTAAACTTTAAGATTCTTGAGAGCGAGCACAAGTTATTATCGAGAGTTTCTTAGGTGATTCACGTCACTTAAGATGTAATTAACTATAGGGGCTTGCCTATAGAAATTTTAAGAACCCGGAGTAATATAAACCCTACTTAATTCATTTATATTAAGCGGGGGAACTTGTCGGCTTATAAAATTGGTTCGCGAGACCAAACGGATGTCGTAAATCTTCTAGTTTGTTTATTTAAGGCCCCATCACCAAACGGTGTCTATTCTTCGAGATGATACTTGATTTGTGATGCGATGTGCGTTTATATAAACATTCGGATGTGAGATCGGTTTGATTTCATATCTTAAAATTTTCAAATTTAAAATTATTTTCAAAATCAAATACTACTTTTCAAATTATTTATTTAATTAAATTAAAAATTCACCGACAATTTCTGTTAGGCGACCCCATTTTCGAAAATACGACACTCGAGCACAAATAAAAGGCGAGTACGATTTACGGCGACTCCGGTTGAGGAAAATTCCTCTCTCCATTTTAATCGAGACGGTCTGCTTTCAAAAAATCGGTAGTCTATCCATGTTCCTAGTGGATCAAACTACCCTTCTTTCCATTGAAATACTATGTTCATTTCTACCTTGAACGAAGTATGTGACATTCTCGGATTTAGGAGCATTTGTTTAGACACCCTGCAAACGGGGTTCGAATCCTTTTACCTCATTTACGAGGTGGGGTGGACTAATGAGTGTTAGTTCAGGAGCGGTCTGCAGGAATTAGAAGTTTCTCTGAGACTTTCTCTTCCTTTTCAGTTCCTAATCAATTCCTTTCACCTTTCCTACAACTCTCCTTCTTTTAATAATTCTCCTTCCTAACAAACAAATCTTTCGAAAAAGGCAATTTTCCTTTAATACCACAAATACACTAAGATAAACAAAAATGTGTTCGGACTCTTTCTTTTTCGTCATAAGTTTTACGACGAAGAAGCGCGATTCGGGGACTAACACTTGGAATGCCGCCTCGCCGAAATGGAAGCCCAAAGGCGATCTTCTCCTTCGTCGACGGACTCGACTGGCCGTGTTCAAGAATATTGCTGATAATGGAATTATTCGATTCGGACCGAGGATTCGGGGACACGGACATCAAAATCCCCGACGTCGCTCTCTCTTGCCCTGCTCTCACGAGCGAAAGTACCGGGCGAAGCCGTTGATTGAGTTTAACCTCGAGTCAACTCATGAATTCCACTCCTGCGCA
This sequence comes from Papilionanthe hookeriana x Papilionanthe teres, assembly GCA_022702705.1. NCBI lineage: Eukaryota > Viridiplantae > Streptophyta > Magnoliopsida > Asparagales > Orchidaceae > Papilionanthe > Papilionanthe hookeriana x Papilionanthe teres. The sequence goes on from CM040426.1 coordinate 137,652,033, forward strand.
GATTCCAGTAGAGAATCTTGTTGTTCATGAAAAATTTGTTGTTGTTACCCCGGTCTAGTTGTCTACTTTTACCCCGACACGATTAAAGGGAAAATTCGAACTATGATAGTGGCTTTGTTACCGTGGAGGGTACGAGATCTTCCTATGAAACCTTGTTTTGAAATCGGGTCCGGCTAGAGTTCCATCGGTGACACGGACTCAAAGAGAAGGAATAGAAGTAGAAGGATTGCTAAGAAGCCAGAGGCTGCTGAGATTCTTTCCTAGAAGAAATCCCGAAGCTGTAGGGTATGCTACCTTTACTTTCGAATACATACCACTTTTGGGAGAACGGGTTCCATCCCCCTCTCACTTCGCGGAAGGATGAAGAAAATGTTCGCAAGATTGCTGCCGCATTGCCTCGGCCCGCATGTGCAACGACGGTCGTAAGAAAAGGGCTAGAATTACGTCATTTGCTCGTACGAGCACGATAGAAAAGTTAGCAAAGAAGAAAAATGCCTGTGTCGGAGATTTTAAGAAGGATAGGGCGGGTGCCCGGCCAAGTCCCATCTTGGGCCGCGAGTAGAGCCTACTATCGCTGCAGAAAAGCCGAATAAGAGAATGAAAGCTAGTCCGCCTGTCGTTGTTTCGGGACTACGAATTAGGGAGGATACCACCTTCGGCATTTGGTGACGGACCATCGGTCCCGGACAGCACGCGCTAGAAGGATGGTATGGCGTCCCTCTTAGGACAATTAGATTAAAACAACAACACGAGAAAGAAAGTCTCGTCGGGGAGACTTGAGTACGAAAAGCGCTACCGCGGTAAGGGACTCATGAGGAAAACCCGACAATTATCACATGACAAGCTGAGGAGGTACAGAAAAGACCACTAGAAGATCTTGTGGAAAAGCTAGGTGATATTCGGCGATTAGCGAAGGGAAAGAGAAGAAGAGATCGGAGATGAAGTTGACTCGTCAGAGTTCATGGATGATGAATATGCAGAAATTAACATGGTTGAAACACGAGCTTCGTCGGCTTACAGGTGCCCACCATAGTAGCCGAAGAGAGGAGCCGGAAGTAATGGGAAGCGGCTCAAGAAAGATGATACGATCGCCCAAAGGGAATTCATCTTTTGGACATGCCTTGTTTAAATCTCTGAAATCCACACAAATTCTGATCTGACCATTCTTCTTTCGATCGGCACTACATTGGCTAGCCAAGTCGGGTATTGTTTTTCACGGACAAATTTAGCGTCTATTAGCTTTTTAACTTCGGCTATGACTTGTTGTTCGATTTCTAGACGCATTCTTCTGGGACCTCGTCCGACTGGGACGAGTAGGATCCACTCCTAGTTTATGGACTGCGACCTGCGGAGCTAATCCCGGCATCTCATCGTAGCTCCAAGAAAAACAGTCTTTAAATTCCATTAATAACTTGATTATTTCTTCGGAGTCTTCTTTATTGAGTAAGGAGCTAACAAAGGTAGGTCTAGGTTCTTTGCTAGTACCTAAGTTAACTTCCGTTAACTCATCTATTGTAGATTTAATTTCTTCTTCGAATTCTGGTGGAGCATCTCCAATTTGTAAATCTTCGAGTTCGTCTGTAGTTTCCATGCAGTTTTCATTGGACTCGCAAGTGACAACCAAGCAAAATTCGGTATAGTCAATCGATCCTACCGTGCCGAATCCGAGACCATGCTTTGAATTGGGTGGACGACCGGAGTTATTCCATAATTTTTCAAAATGTTGTGATTGACCTTTTGTCTATTGTCGAGGTAAGAAACCACGTTGAATTAAATTTTGAACACAGGGAGAGTACCACTCAAAAGGTAATTCCATTAATTCCGATGAAGTGACATCTTCGAATTGTACATTATTTTCGGCTTTGGAGGAAGAAGCACCACGGTAGAATTTGATTGGCTTTGCATGCGTCGCTACGTACCTCTTTGACCACTATACCCTCGATCTTATTAGAATGGATCGGGGTTAGGGTCATAGTATGTACGTATTGGTTAATCTTCTCGTACATCGATTTATATTCTTCATTCTTCTCATCTTCGAGAGAGATCTTAAATAGCGGCTTTTTCCAACTTATTGTCACTGCTTCTTGTTTGATTTCTTTTTCTTCTTCAGAACTGTCTTCCTAATCAACATTGATGGCTGGTTTCCTCTGTCCAACCGTCCTAACGTCTCTACCACGACCTCGTCCCCGGCCTCTACCTCGGATGCATGTTGTGGAGAAACCTTCACCATCTCGCCGTAAGGGAGTGGTGAGTGACTGTTGGACTAGAACTTCAGGTTCTTCGTTGTCTCGAACTTTCTTTGCTTCATTTGTTATAGTATCTCTGGAGAAGATTGTTTTCTTCGGAAGTGCATAATAAGCTGCATCTTCGTGAATTCCAATTTCATGTACGGAGAATGGTGGTAAGTCACCTTTGATGCACTGTTCCCCTCCATCGTAGTATTTGATGCACTGGTGTAGAGATGATGGTACCATCCTGTTTTCATGTATCCATGGTCGACCCAGTAGAGCGTTGAACGACGTTTCTGAATCAATTATGTGAAATTTTGCGGTTGTCTTTACTAAGTCACCGGTCTTCATTAGTAGTGTTATAGATCCGAGGGCTCTTTCTCCTTTCTGGTTGAATCCTCTTAATAACATTTTGTCGGCCTCGAGCTCACGAGCATCAATTTCCAAGTATGCTAGTGTTCGAAGACTCATTATATTGTTTGATGCTCCTGGATCCACCAATACTCTGGAGAGTGTAAATTTTCCGATTAGTAATCGAAATGTACAACGGTCGGTTGTGATCCGTCGTCCCAAGTAGTAGGTCATTGTCCTTGAAGGTAACACCTCGTTGTTCCTTTAACGAGCAAACCTCATCTAAGGAATCTCCGGCCATTTAAGCTAAGCAAATTTCGGATCAAGTAAGGCCTTGATCGAGCTTCTCTCATCTCCTTTGATAAGATGAGAGCATCGTAAATGCTCGGTTTGGCCGGTAGTTTCCTAAGATGGGCTAGCACGTTGTAGTCCACTTTATTTTCATGCGTCTCGGCTTCTTCTCGAATGGGTATTTCTTCGTCGGGGTTGGTTCTTCTTGAACAACCACCTGCTTTCCTTTGTCCTTTGGACCCATTCTCGGAGGTAGAACTCTTCCACTTCTTAAGTTGACTTCTGTAATTTCTTTTGAATCTAGTGTTGAGCTTGTCGGTGTCTCCTCCTGAATCGGAATGACAGGCTCTTCCGAATTAACCTCAGAACCTGAAGGCTCTAACTCTATCGTGACTGGAGCTCCTCGAAACTCGCAGATAGATTCGTTGCTTGTTGAACTCTCGTAGCCTCCTTTATGGATGTCTTCTTCGCTATTTTGCTCGTCGAGATCGTGTATGATTTGAGAATTGTCGTTGGTATCGAAATCGATGTCCGGATTGTCACTAGATACGTAATCGTTAGAAACAGTCAAAACGTAGCCAACGTCATCACCCTTATCATTATATGATCCCACCGAAGTGAGCAGATAATCATACAAAATCAGAGGTTCGAGGGATTTCTCCCCCGAATCGGAAACAACTATCCTAGGATAAGCAACCCCTAGTCTAGCCTTAGGAGTCTCGGTCCTCTCTTCTTCGTCAATTTTCTTCTTCTCTTCAATCGCCTCCTGTTGAGGTGGTTCTTCTATCGCAAGTGATAGTACCGGCTTAACAGGTCTCGAACTCTGAATTGAAGCTCGTACCGAGGCGGTTTGGATGTTGTCTAAAATCTTTTTCGAATACCTTGTCCAGGCGGTAGTCCATCCATCGTCAGTCGTATAGGGATCTATCGGAATGATGGGATCAGTTGAGATAACATTGACGGAACCTCCTTTTTGGGGTTCCTTCATGTACTCCTTCGGGATTGTTATATTCCCTTTCCGAAGGTTGTCGTTGAGCCAACTTTTGAAGGTAATGCAATCTTCTATCTTGTGCCCAAGCATCCGGTGGTAGGGGCAAAAGTTAGGATCACCTTTCTTGTTGACTTCCTCTGGTCTTTTAGGCTCTGGCAGCTGGAAATCTGGAGTCTTCATCAGACTACGGAACATTTTCGGCACTGCTTCATTCTTGAACGGATATTCCCTGCTCAGAAGCTCCCTTAATGTACGTTGCGGACGAGGCGGTTGTTCATACTGTGGAGATGACTGATAGCTGGGCCGGGGTTGCTTGTAATTCTGTTGTGGTTGCTGCGGCCGTTCTGGTGGTATTTGCATCGGTTGCTTGCCTTTGTCAACTGCTGCAACGATCCGAGATTTCTTTTCAAAAGTCTTCACAGGCTTTTGCTTGTCCGTCTTGTCGGCAAAACTTAATTGCTTCGCCTCTTCTTGCAAGCTTCCGGCCTTGCTTAACAACTTCTCGAAAGTCTTAATAGTGAATCCTTTGAGGAGAAGTGCTATCGGGTCGTGAATGCTTTTAAGTAAGATGCCGATCGCATGTTGTTCTTGTAGTTGTGGTTCACACTTCATGCTTAAGTTCCTCCATCGAAGTATGTAATCCACCAAAGTTTCGTTCGGCCTTTGTTTCTCTACCACTAAATCACCTATAGTGATGTGGTGCTGAGCTCCGGCGAATCGCTTGATGAAGAGGTTCTCTAGTTCTGAGAACGTCTTCACCGAACCATTTGGTAATTCTGCATACCAGTCGAAGGCGATTCCTGACAGGCTGCTGACGAACTGTCGGAAGAGTAATGCATCGCTCCCGCCGGCATTGCAACAACTGGCACGAAAGTGTGCAACATGCTGTCGGGGGTTCCCGATTCCGTCGAAGGTCTTGAACAGAGGTGGTACGAAGCCTTTCGGGTATTAGACAGCGTCGAATTCTTCTGGGTAAGGTCTACCCGTCCGAATGGATGTCCCGCTCTTCGATTGTGCTAAGGCTTCTCGCTCCTGCTGTTCCACCAAGTTCTTGATATCCTTTTCAGGGATCATACTTTGTGTTGTATCCTTTTCAGCTGATCATCCCCGTTGACGGATGTAATCTCCTTTCCTCCATCTACAATGTGAATGACCTCCGGGGTGTCTCTCTTTGTGGTTGCACTTGACTGCGGAGAGTGGCCGAGCTACGACCATCTCTTCCATCCTTTTCGCCATTTGAGCGATTGTGTCGTCTTTCTCCCGAAGCCGCCTTCTCATCGGTTCGGCTCCTCTCTTCTGCGCGCTGCGAAGCACCTTGCGAAGGCGATGAAGCTCGTGTTTCGACCATGTTGATTTCTGCATATTCGTCGTCCATGAATTCCGATGAATCAATCTCGTCTTCTAACTTTTCTTCTCTTTCTTTTGCCAATCGTCGAATATCGGTTCTCAACTTTTCCATGGCATCTTCTAGCGGGGCTTTCTGTGTGTCCTCGCGGTTGTCATGCGATAGCTGCCGGGTCCCCTTTTCACGAGTCCCCTTTATCGCGGTAGCACTTTCTTCGATTCGAGTCTCCGGTGAGACTTTCTTTCTTGAGTCGTTGTTTCAATCTCAGCTGCCCGGTAGTGGGACGCCATACCATCATTCTAGCGAGCGGAAGGTCTAGGACCGGATGGTGCAGTCGACCAAATCCCGGAAGGTGGTATCCTCCCTAATCCGTAATCCCGAGACGACGACGGGCGGACTAGCCTTCATTCTTTTACTTGGCTTTTCCGTCATGACGGCGGGTTCTACTCGGGGCCCAAGATGGGATTTGGCCGGCACCCGCCCTATCCTTCGTAGAATCTCCGATACGGGGCGGTTTTCCTTCTTTGCTAACTTTTCTACCAAAGTTTGCGGTCGAGCAAACGGCGTAGTTCTAGTCCTTTTCTTGAGGCTATCGTTGTAATATGCGGGATCGAGGTAATGTGGCAGCAATCTTGCGAACATTTTCCTCGTCCTCTCGCGGTGGAGAGGGGATGGAACCTGCTTCCTCCCAAAAGTGGTATGTATTCGAGCAGCGGTGTATATTCAAGCGAGTTCCGGGATTTCCTCCGGAAAGCAATTTCGGCAGCTACGGCTTCTCCGGCGATCCTTCTACTTCGTTTCTTCTCCGGGTCCTTGTCGGTGATGGAATCTTTGAGCCGGACCCGATTTCGAAAACGAAGGTCTCACGAGAAGATCTCGTACCCTCCACGGTAACGGGTTCACCATAATTCGGATTTCTTTCCCCTTTAATTTGGCAAAAGTCGGGGTAGGTGCGAAACAACTAGACCGGTGGGGGTAGTAAGAACGGTCCTCCTGCGGACGGCGGTATTCCTCTCGATCGGGATCCTTTGCGGGGGGAAACTCTTGGGTCGACCTAAGGTTGAATTGACGAGCGGCTTCTCAGCTTCGGATACCTTGTTCGTTAGTGCAAAGAGGGAGACGTCGGTGATCTTGACATTCGTGTTTTCAAATCCTAGTCCAAATCGGATGATCCCATTGTCGAGCAGCTCATCCTTATAGACAGCGAAGTCCAATCCGTTGGTGAAGGAGAAAATCGGCTTTGGGGCTTCCATTTGCGGAGGTAGATTACGGTTGTCGATCCCGAGTTATGCTTCTCTTCTTTAGGACGAAAAGAAAGGAATTGAAAAAGAGTCCGAACTCATTCTTGTTCATGTATCTATAAGAAGGAATCATTTGTTAAAAGAATCATTTATTAGAGGGTTCGTTTATTTAGAACGGAATGTTCGAAGGTGTAGAGAAGGTAAGGAATCCGATTCGGAGTTGGAAAGGAAAAGAAGGTCTTATGCAAGACTTCTCGTCTCGAAGGATCACTCCTAAACTAACACCTATGGGGGTCCACCCCACCTCAAAAATGAGGTAAAAGGATCTCGGAACCTCTCTGTTTATGGGTGTCTAAACAGTGGCTCCTAAATCCGAGAGAATGTTGGCTATACTTGTTCACGGTAGAAATGAACATAGTATTCCAACGGAAAGAAGGGTAGCTTGATCCATTAGGGACATGGATACACTACCGATTTTTGAAAGCAGAATTGTCTGATTGAAATGGAGAGAGGAATTTTCCCCAGCGGAGTCGCCAGAAGTTGTCGGCATATTTTTTTTTAGTTTGTGTGTTTTATTTTGAAAAGGGGGTCGCCTGACAGAAATTGTCGGCGAATTTTTAATTTAATTTAAATAAATAATTTGAAAAGTAGTATTTGATTTTAAAAATAATTTTAAATTTGAAGATTTTAAGATATGAGATGAAACCGATCTCACATCCCAAATAGTTTATATAAACGAACACCACACCACAAACCGTATATCTATCCCTAAGGATAGACACACTGCTTAATGGTGGGGCTCGATTAAATAAACTAGAAGATTTGTGACATCTGTTTGGTCTGTGAACCAATTTTATAAGCCGACAAATTCCCCTGCTTAACATGAAAGCATTAAACAGGGTTTATATTACTCAGGTTCTTTAAAATTCCCTATAAGGGCAAGCCCTATAGTTAATTACATCTTAAGTGATGGGAATCACCTAAGAAAAATCTCGATAATAATCAATAATTCTGCTCTCAAGGATTTCAAAGTTTAAGTTTTCAAGGGATTGAATTTTGGAATTTCAATAGGGAATGGATCAAATTTGGATCATTTTGTTTTGGGAATCCAAAGGAAGAAAAGTAGGAGAAATCATAGATTCGAAGCGAACTTCGATAATTTCCCGACTATCTTATTGTTTGGCTTGAGTTTAGGAAAGTCCTAATATTTATTTGAATGTTTTGATCTTGCCAATTTTAATTAATTAGGGCTTATATTTGTATGATAAAATCAAACAAATAGCCTCGATGATGTGAGGGTTTATTGTCGTACCGGACGACTACCTCGGAATCCTAAGACCGGTTAGGGCTTAATTTGCAATGCAAGTGCCTAACAAAGAGTTGAGAATTTATATTGCACTAGGCAAACTACCTCGAAGTCCTATGGCTTTGTTATTTAATTCTAGGAAAGTTTTGCTGAAGTAGACTCAGGTTTTGCTGATGACGATGGCCGTGCTGCCCACCATGCTCCGAGCTTCTTGTTATTGCAGAGGTTTAGTTATAGAAGTCATAAATCAGGAGATGAGAAAAGTGTTTTGGTTTAGAGAAAATCTTAATTTCCAAGTGTTTTCAGTATTTTAATTAAAACAAATCTTAAAGTTGATTATAACGACACCGGTTAAGATCCTACGGTTCCATCCTTCGGCATCATTATTTTTATCGGATTCACTTAGTCCAAATGAATTTGCTAAACTCAACTGAATGAGTTCCACACTTTCATTTAGACCGTGGGAAATCCCGTTAGCAACACGTAGGTTACATCATCCGAGGTATTCCCGATCATCCAACATGACGTTTTAATTTAATTGTAATTGTAGTTTTGTGTTCGTTTGTGATTAAATTTTGAGTTGTTTTATATTTTGAAATGTTGTGGCGGTGAATTTTATCTTGTAATGACTTTTAACTTAGTTTTGGTTTCAGTTTTAGGGACTATCCTAAAGGTGTGGGTTTTCATGCAACGAGTTGTTTATCATGCAAGAAAAGTAAGTGCGATGCGATTAATGAAATTGCAATAATGTAAATTGCAAGAAAGTAAATTGCAATAAAATAAAAGCGTACCTGGAGGGTCTTCCCGTCATCCCAAGCTGCACTTAAAACACATTTAGAATATTTAAGCAAGTTCCTAGAGTAAAGCTAAGGGAAGGGTTATGGTTTTCTACCAAATTCCTAATCACTATAGCTAGTCATTTCCTATGACGTCTAGGTTCCTTGTGTTTTGGTTTGAGGACGATTTTCTTCATCAAAGAACAATTAAATTCAATTGTTCTTATAAACATCCTATCATATTGAGAAAGTGTTTAAGAAGAATCTTAAACATCTTTTCAATATTGCTAGAATTGTTTTAAGTCCAAACGAATTTAATTATACAAATGAATTAATCGTCCGAGAATTCGAGTTTTGTTATCTTGCTCAGTGAACTAGGACATTTGAATATCCTATAAGTGGGGTAACATTTCATTTAATGTTCTATTTAGGAGTTATGATAACCAAAGCTTTTGAGGGTAAATTGGTGTTCAAATGGTTTATGATTTAGTTTAACTTCAATTAATGGGTTTAAATTTGGAATAGTGTTCAAGTTATTTTAGATTTATTTTGAATTCTTTATGTCTTTGGTGATGTTATATTTAATTCAACTTAATTTAATTTAATTTAATTTAATTGAGTTTTAATTTAATTTAATTCAATTTAATTCAATTTAGTTTGATTTGATGTTACATTAAATTAATTTGATTTGATTTAATTTTAACTTAATTTGATTTAATTTAATTTAATTTAATTTAATTTAATTTTAATTCATTTAATTTAATTTTTAATTTGGTTTAACTTAATTTAATTTGGTTTCATTTATTTAATTTAATTTAATTTAATTAATTTAATTTAATTTAATTTGTTAATTTAATTTAATTTAATTTAATTTAATTTAATTTAACTTTTAATTTTAATTTAATTTAATTTAATTTAATTTACTTAATTTAATTTAATTTTTTATTTAATTTTATTATTTTTTTTGTAATTTTAATTGAAATTTTCAAAAGTGTTTAATAATTTAATTTTAGTTTAATGATTAAGTCTTTTAATGTTTTGAATTTGAGTTATCATTTTAATTAAGAATTGAATATTAATGAAATAATTAATTTAGGGATTTTTAAATTAAAGAATAAATCTCTTCGTAATAATATCCCTATTTTAATAATTCCAATCTTATTATTCTTCCAAATTTAATCAATTATTTAATTAAGGTTTAATCATTTTAAATTGCTTAATGGGTTTCTACCCTCTAATTATTTAAATTTCAATCATCCAAATCAGATTAAGATCAAATATTTTACTTGTTAATTTTTTTATTAAACATAAAGTTTTAATTAAGGATTAAAAATTTTAATTACCACTTTACCCTTTAAGCTTAATAATTTCATAACTCACTAAATTGAACTCAAATGAACTTGAAATTTTTTATGTGACTTCATTCATATGTCAATAAAGACATGATAGGAGAAAATGTGATTTTTCTGTATTTAATTTATTTATATAATTATTTTTGATAGAAAATAGAGATTTCCAAGGAAAATTTAATAACATGACCAAGGGAAAGTTTCTGTCCTTTACAAAATTAGGGGACATTCCTAATGACCAGAGGACCACTTGGACCAATTTTGGTAATTTTTTGAATTATATTATTTTTATTATAATTATTTTAAGTTTTGGAGTGTTAATTAATTTAAAAATAAAAAAAATGTTGAAAAATGAATTATATATTTTTCAAAAATCTCTCTGATATCAAGGAAATCAGAGAATCAAATTTTGTAATTTTCTGATTTTTCTATGATTTATTATAATTATTTTAGTGAAAATGCTAGAAAATACATTTTTTTAATTTTAAAATTACCCTAGGGCTTTAAAATTTAATATCTCATAAAATATACCTAAGAAAAATATGGGGTTTGTTCCTAAGTGATTAAAATTCAAAATGTGACATTTTGGTGAATTTTATTATTTTTGTGATTTTTATTATTTTTTAATTATTAAAATATTAAAATAATACAAAAAATCAACTTTTTTAGAAAATTGAAATTTTAATTTTCATAAATTCCCCTTATATCATAGAGGCTCCAAAACCAATTTGGTGAATTTTTAAAAAGTATTTTGAAAGTTATGAATTTTTAAAGTTTAAAATGACTAAATGGCTTAATCAACTCAATTAGTAGGGCTAACCAAGTCCAATTGACCTCAAATTTTTATGGTGAGTTCCTCTGATCCTAAAGGTCAGTGGAGAATTGATTTCAAGCCAATTTGATGTATGGTTAGCTCTAATTAATTAGAGATCCATATTGGGTGTTTAAGCCAATTAGGGTTGTTTTAAATGAACTAACTCAAAACCTATTTTTCCTAGGGTCCTCTGGTCATAAGGAACATCACAAAATTTTCCTAGAATTTATTTCACAACATGCTATTTATTGGAATTAAAATACTCAAAACAGTAACATGAATTTGAAAAATCAATAACTCTTCATAGGGATGGCCTCTGACTTTGGAAAATTCAGGGAATGTTCCCAAATTCAGAGGCTTCAAAAGCCCTATGGTCTCATGCCATGGTGAATTGTATACATGCATGGAGAATTAAAAATATGTAGAGAGTAAATAAATTATTAAAAATGAAATACTTGATGAAATTAAATGATTTCTTTTCCACATTATTCTCCTCCGTTCACTCGAGCAAGAGGGTATTTTTATTTTATTTTTCTGATTTTTCTACACAAAGTTATGAATTTTTGAACTTTAGGGAATTAAATAAATCAGAAAAATCCCTAATTTTCTATTTATCCACGCGTCGCCGCGTCAACCTCGGCAGCTCCGAACGCACACGCGTCGCGCTCCCATTCGACGCCGCCATCTGAGTCGGCAGCCCGGGCCCCGCGGTTCTCGTACCGTCTCCTGATCCGACGCGATCCTGGTCGTCCGTCCGCGCGTGTATCGAATGGACGGCATCCGTTCATCGTCCCCAAGTGTCCTCACCCGAGAGCCGTCCACACTAAATCTCTAATATTTCACTCGATACTCAATGGATTTTCATGTTCTTATGCTCTATGGATTTGTCTTGAAGAGACGAACACATCTATACAGTGATCATTCATTGAAATTAAAGCATTTGAAATGGAGAATCTCCGAAGCTCGGGATGAAGAATTAGCTCATACCTTTGCTCGGAGAAGTGTGGCTTCGATCCGAGGGTTGTTGCACCTTCGATTGGATCCGCGCAAGCTCCGGATGAAGTCTCCCGGTCCGGTGAATTGTCTAGGTGGGATTTCGACCAAGCCCGATCACAAAGCTTGGAGGCCGGAGCAACCGGGTGGCCTCGGAGATGGGGCTTTTGTCGGTGGACACCTTCTCTTGGTCCGGTGAAGGTGTAGAACCAATCAATTTGGGGATTGGCTCACTGTGGAGAAGTGTCCTGGTTTTGGGCCTAGATTTCAACTCGAAATCGAGCTCGCAGAGAAGAAATGGCGGGGGATCTCGGTGGGGATCAAGTGCTCGTGTATGGAGAGGAGTCCGGAACAATTTTGGCAGCAGTTTCCTTAAGGTTTGTTTCCGCACCTCTCATGGCCGAGAGGGGTGGTGTTTAAATAGGAGAGGGTGGAGGGCCTCCCAGGGAGAGTTAGGGCTTGGGATCAGCTGCTCTTGGCAAGAGAAGAACAGCTCCAATGGCCATTGAGGATGGGGCAGCTCAGCAGGTGAGAATTCTAAGTTTGGCTCACATGGTGTTTTCCAGCGACCCAGGTGGCTGGCCGGCAGGCATGGGTCACCCTCAGGTCCAGGTGGGTCAGGACTAGAGGTTTGTGCAGTCAATTGGCCATGGACATGTGTAAAGGATTTGAATCAAAATGGAATGGGAAAGAGCTAGTTTTGGGTCTAAATGGGTCAACCCTTGGTTTTGGGTTAGGTTCACCCTCCAAGGTCAATTTGGGCTGAAGGGAAAGTCACTTGGATCAGCTTGATTAGTGGGGTCAAGTCACAATCCAAGTACAATTAAGTCTAAGCATGGTTTAAGTGGAGTCATGGAAGTGGTTAATCACTCTTAAGAGAATATGGAAAGGGCCTCCTCCTCTTGCCATCTTGGGTATGGTGAGGTGGAAAGTAGATTCCATGGCTCTCATGGCTCCCATGTGGCTCATGCATGGCTTCATGGCTCACCTTTGGCTTGGGAAAAGTGAAGTCAATTTCATGGAAATGGATTTAAGGAAAATTTTGGTATTTAGGGGTGATTTGGCATGAGGCTTAATTTGGAATTATTTGATGATGAATTTAGGATTTAGGTAATGGCTTTAATTAAGTGGATGGCAAATGGAGATGTCATGTGGGCTTTAGGGTAGATTTTGGGCCTTTTGAAATGGTTTTTGATGGCTTTTAAGATGGTTTAGGAAAGTGGGCTTTTGAATTTTAAAATGGATTTTGGAATAAAATTTTAGTAAAGGCTTGGGCTAAATAATTGTTGGGTTTAGCTCATGGATGTGTCATGAGTGACTTGAAGCAAATTGGGGGTGATTTGGGTTTGAATTGGGTTGAATTTGGGTTCTTTTGGTGAATGTGTCAATATAGGTCCAAGTGGGCCAAGTTGGGCCAATGTTGGGCTAGGGTTGAAATTTATGTAAAATTAATGTTGAGAAATGTTTATGGGAGTGTTTCAAAGAGGTTTTGACTTTGATTGGGCTTTGATTTTGGGGTTTGGGCTCATTTGGGTTAGGTTTGGGTTTAGGTCAAAATTGGGCCTTAATGCTTTGGGTTGAATTTGAGTGGGGTTTAGGTCCAAATTTTTGGGCAAATCATGTTAGGGTTTTGCTTTTGGGGATGCTAAGGAATATTTAGAAAAGATTTGGGGTTAATTGGAGTTGAATTGGGTGAGTTTGGGTTAAGTTTGGGTCATGGGTCCAAATTGGGCTTTAATGCCAAATGTGAAATTGGATCCAAATGTCAATCAAATTGGACTTGGATTTGGTCTAGATTGGTGTTGGGAATGTTGAATTGAAGTTTAGAATTGAATTGGACCAGAATTTGGGTCAATTGGATAGGTTTGGTTTGACATTGGGTTCACTTTGGGTTAAATGGGTCAAATTCGGGGTTTTGACAAAAGTGGCGTAAATTGACAAAATTGGCCCATAGTGTAGTTGAACAAAATGAAATTGGGAATATTTGGGATTTTCTGGAATTTTCTAGGAATTTTCTGAATTTTTTGGGTTTTTGGGTCAAGAGGGGTATTTTGGGTATTTGGAGGGTATTGGGAGGTATTCTTGGAATTTTTGGAATTTTTGGTATTTTTGGGTATGGATGATCAATTTGAGTGATTTGGAAATGTTTGGGATTGATTTTGGGGAATTTTGGGTAATTTAGGTGATTTTGGAAATTTTGGGTAGTTTCAAGGGTTTTGGGTAGGCTAGGCGGGTGTAGGGTCCCGGGGTCAAAAATTGAAAATTTGGAAAATTGAAGATTAGGTGAATGTAAGTGGAATAAAATCCTTTTGGTTGAGCCATGAAGCCATATCAAGCCCACATGAGCCATGAGGGGACTCATTTGAGGCATTCACTATGTTGTTCCTAACCTTCTTAGCCAAGGGCTTAGGGGTTAAGGACCATCCATGTGAATCACCTACATGAGTCAGGAGGTCAAGTTAGGTATGGGTGTGGTTTTAGGAGGTGTGTGAAAGTGTAGTGTATAGGTGTAGTGTGTGTGTAAGTCAACCCCTTCACTGCACTGTGCCACCTGGGCAGATCCTAAGGCCAAAGAGTCCTATAGGAACTCATCCTTTAAACTTCCACATTTGATTTCAACCCTCTAGGTGATTAGGGGTCTATAGTTAAGTTTGTGGAGTTTGAAGGGAGTTAGGAAGTGGTTTGAAATTCTAGAAGATGGGTCCCAATTCTAGTCCTCTAAGATAGTCAAAGGAAAAGCCTAAGGCTAGATCCTAAGTACTAAAGGGAAGAAGAGAAGACCTCATCAAAAATTAGGTCAACAAGAACATGCAAGAATCAATGTGGTATTGTCTCAATCAACAATTGGAAAGAATCACATGAAAATGTATGGGTGAGAATTATAGTCCGTATGGTTTGGTGCAAATAAATAGGAATATATATTTTTAATGGGAGTAAAATTAGAGGGCTTTAGAGTGACAGGCTAATGCCCCCTAATTTGGTTTGATGTTTTAAATTTTGTTATGTGATGTTAGGCCCCCGGTGGAGGGAGTAGAGGGAACTCTAGAATGAGGGCTAGTATCTCCCTGCCTAACCCATCTACATGATTTCAAAACTTCAAATTAACCATTATTCTTTATAGAACCAAGGGTAAAGAATATAATTGCTTCTATTTGACACGAAAAACTTAGATACTTCCACAACTAAATTCCATAATTATTATTGATTCATTGAAAGAGCAAAAAGAAATTTTATTCTCATTTGCTTTCATACTATGTATAGTTGTTTTAGCTTTAGTTGTTTGTTTTACTTTTTAATTCAAAAAATATCAAAAACAAATTTGAAAAATTTTATATCTTAAAACAAACTTTACAAAATAATTTTAAAAAAGTAAAAAGTTATTTTTCTTATTTCTTTAAAATATTATACATTTCCCTGTGGGTTCGCTATCTCGTGGCTTAATCAAAAAGTCCTATATTACTTGATAAAAGATACATATACTTGTGTAGTACCCTATATTATAAATAATTAAAGTAAAATTTCATATCTAAATCATAAGCATAAATATTTGGGGATCAAGTTTTTGGCGCCGTTGCCGGGGAAATTAATTAAAATATCATTTAAAGAAAATCTAAGGAAGTCCTAAGTTTTTTACTTTACATTATTTTTGTTAGTGTGTTTTATTTTATTTTGTTAATTGTGTATGCATAGTTTAGGTTCTGAGGGACTTGTGCCTTACGATTATGAATTAGAGAGAACTATCAGAAAAATCAAAAAAATTAAAAATATAGAAAAAGATAAAAATATTCAAGAAATGGCAAATCAAGATCATCAAAATGTTGAAATCCATCAAGAATTTAGACATTTAAGAGATCATGCTAACCCTACAGTGGATGAACTTCATGGTAGTATTTAACACCCTGCTGTAGCTGCTAATTCATTTGAACTTAAATATGCTATTATCCAGATGGTATTTAATAATCAGTTTAGGGGAGCACCAACAGAAAATCCTAATTACATCTTGCCAATTTTTTAGAATTATGCGTTACTTTTAAATACGATGGTGTTTCGGTGATGCGATGCGACTTTAAATATGCTTAAAAATTCAATAATTTGATACCACTTTTTAGAAGATTTAACTTCCAGCAAATGGTGCCAAAAACCTGATGTGAAAGGTTTACTTTTATAATTTTATATTTAGATTTAATTATTGTAAAAGTCACAATTTTAAACGCAAGTATACGTATCGTTCAAGTAATACAGAGCTCTAGTGGAGTCCTGATTATCGATCCAACAGGGATAATGAAATAAAACGTAAAATATAATTAATATTTTGAAATTTTCTTATGCAAATTATGTATACCTTTTTTTATATATATTCAAATAATATTTTTTACTAAAATAAAGGAAGAAGTAAGCAGTAAATTAAAATAAGCAGTAATTAAAATTCTATGCAAGTCTAAAAAAGACTTTCTCCTTTTTCAACTAATCTAAGAATTATAGATTAATTATCTTTTGTAAGGAATTAAGATTATGGTATTGTGTCAAATAGAAGCATTCCTATTCTTTACCCTTTGGTCCAGGTGTAAAGAACATTGACTAATCTATAGTTAGGCTTAGGATGTTTTATTAGTAGAATGGGTTAATCTAGGCTCACACTACTAGATGTCCAAGGGTGGCTATGGTCGGCCCTACCAGTGACCCGTTACATTTCTATAAACCAATTTGTTAGAATTTAATCTGTCACTCTATAAACTAATTAATTCTACGCCCAATAAATAATATCTTCCTATTTATTTACACTTCACCTTAAACAATCTGCGTATAGCTTGCGATTACCTAAGGATTCATGTGATATCTACTAGTTAAGAATTTATCTCCGGATAGGTCTCAAAATTCTTCAACAGGTTTTAACAAATTAAATGGCCAATTTAAAAAGTAAACTAAGATCGAGTATTAATATCATCACAATATTTTAAAATATTTTATATTTAATTCTCCTATGAAATTTAATTAATTTATAATCTTTTCATAGTTGAAAGGAGAAAGATAACTAACTACTCAGAACTCATTAAAATAACACAACAAAATATATTTATAAAATTTTGAACCAAAGTACAAATACTTATCTGAAGTGTTCCTTCAAGAGCTCCGCTGACTTCTACTGACTCCAAAGCATTGATGAAAGACTTCAACAACAATTACACGCTATAAACACTCAAAATAAACTCACTTGATACAAAAAAAGTGGCACCCTAAGTATGAAAGAGATTAAATTAAACTAGAGATGAGAGAGAAGATGCTAAAATGGGCATGTGTACTAAGATGGGGGGTTTTGGTGCGATTTTCTCTGTAGAGTGGGCTCCTATTTATAGAGCTTTGAGTTTGACCAGGGGTTGCTTAAGACACCTCTTCAAAATTCGTCCAAATTCAATGTATCTTCTAGAAGGTAACCATCGCGCCTAGGAGCCGGGATCTGGTGCCTAGGCGCCGGACTTCTTGACCAGGTCTTTCACACCTCTTCATTTTGGGTTTCACCTCTTTGCGATCCAGACCGTTTCCTCATGTCCAAATATATTGTATCACATGTCCTATTTAATAGGAATAACTTCCAATCTTCTAGAAGCTCTAATAACCGCTTAACACCATCAAAATAACTGCCCAAAGTCATAAAAAAAAACTTAACAACGTCTATATCGAACTAGCGCTTAGGCGCAGTACTCTGACACCTAGGCGCCAGACTCTGGCACCTAGGCGCCAGGCCAATAATTCCAAAAATTGCTCCATAAGCTCCATTTTTACTCCTTTTTACTCCTTTTTCCTTCTTTTCTTTCTTGGACTCTTTTTAATCATCTACATCTAAAAATATGAAAATACCTTTCATTAAAGCATAATATCCTTAAGAATTAAATCATAAATAAGGCATAAAAATGGGTATTTTTAGGTAGATCATTCAGTTGATACTATTAGATTTAGACTTTTTTCTTTCTCACTAAGGGATAAAGCTAAGATTTGGTTAAATTTGTTAGCACCTGGATTTATTAGAATTTGAGGTGATTTAGCACAAAAATTCCTTATTAAATATTTTCCACCATCGAAGACTCGAAGCTTATAAATGATATTACATCTTTTTGTCAGTTTGAAGGGGAATCTATATATGAAGCATGTGAAAAATTTAAAGATCTCCTAAGAAAGTGTCCACATCATTTGATACCAGATTGGTTAATAATTCAGACCTTTTACAATAGATTAGTTGGATCTCTTAGATCTATTATCGATGCCACTGCTGGTGGTTCATTGATGTCTAAAGATTTTGCTGATGCTTATGCTTTAATTAAAGACATGGCTAATAATAATTTTCAATGCCCTTCTAAAAGGTTAAATCTTAAAGAGATAGCCAACATTCATGAAAATGATACTTTTACGATGCTAGTAAATCAAGTTGCTGCAATTTCAATGAAGAAAGGCACTTCCATGATTGAAAAAAATTCATTAGGCCAAACGGTTGATTCTCAAACTTTATCACAAACCTTGAATGCCACAAGTAAGCCTAATAACCCATATTCCAATTATTATAACCCATGTTGGAAAAACCATCCAAACTTTAATTAGAATACCAATAATCAGGGTGATCGTAATCAACAATGGGGGAACAACCATGTAAACCCATTGGAAAACTAGAAAAACCAAGAGAATAATAATTATAGACTAACCTATCCTTCAGGTTTTAAAAATGCTTCACAATTTAAGAAAAATAAGTTGTTTATTAAAGAAGTGGTGTTACAAATGGGAAATCAATTACAAAGATAAGGAGCTATAATCAGAAATATTGAGAATCAATTGAGACAAATTGCCAATTCATTAAGTAATAGATCTTAAGGAACGCTTCCTAGTAATACTGAAGTAAATCCAAGAGACAAGACTAAAGAGAAAGTACAAGCTATTCAGTTGAGAAGTGGAAGGGAGTTGGAAGGTAGAGTTTAAAAAGAGACTGAAGTAGAGAAAGAAGAGTTTGAAAAACCAAAAGAGGAAGCTCCGAAAGGTTTGGAAAGACCTATTACTCCACCTAAGGTTAATTTAGAAAAGCCACCACCTCCATTTCCTCGGAGACTTCGACAACAAAAATTGGATAAGCAATTTTCAAAATTCTTGGAGATATATAAGAAGCTTATAATCGATATTTAATTTGCTGGAGCCTTAGAACAAATACCATGCTAAGCAAAATTTATTAAGGATACTCTCAATAGAAAGAGGAAGTTCGAAGATAATGAGTCTGTTGCACTTAGTGAAGAGTGTAGTGCTATAATTCAAAAAAAGCTTCCTGAAAAGCTTAAAGATCCTGAAAGTTTCATAATACCATGTGCAATCAGAGACATATTTTTTGGAAAAGCTTTATGTTATTTGGGTGCAAGCATTAAACTTATGTCGTTATCAATATTCAAAAGACTGTGATTAGGAGAAATAACCCCTACTACTGTAACTCTACAATTAGCTGATCATTCAATTACATATCATAAAGGAGTTATAGAAGTTGTTTTGGTGAAAGTGGATCAATTTATCTTTTCTGTTATTGTGTTGGATTTGGAGGAAGATAAAGATATACTCATAATTTTTGGGAGGCCTTTCCTAGCCACAGGTAGAGCAATGATAGATGTGCAAAAAGGGGAATTGACGATGTGAATTAATGATCAAACTATTACATTCAATATTTCAAAGTCAATGAAATATCCTGCAAGAGGTAAAGATGATGAATGTTATAGGATGGATGTTATCAAATATTTGAGTGAATGTCATTTCAAGTCAACTTATGAAGAGAAATCTGAAACTAAAGAATTGGAACACAAGCAGGAGGAGGAATTACAAGATTCAAATGATTTCCATGAGGAAGATTTAAATTATGTTCATGAAAATTTTGAAATGTTGGACATGACTGAAAAAGATGAATCTTTTGGTCCATCAATTGAAAGACTTTGTGAACTTGATTTAAAGATGCTTCTTAATCATTTAAAGTATGCCTTTTTAAGTGATTCCTTAACTTTGCCAGTTATAATTTCCTCTCAATTAACTGAAAGAGAAGAAGATAGTTTGCTTGAAATTTTGAAGAAACATAAGAAAGCCTTTGGATGGACAATAACTGATATTAAAGAAATCAGTTCTCCAATTTGTATGCATAGAATCCTTATGGAGGATAACTATAAACCTTAGGCTAATCCTCAAAAGATATTAAATCTTATCATGAAAGAAGTTGTTAAGAAAGAAATCTTAAAGTGATTGGATGCTGGAATTATCTACCCTATTTCAGATTATGCATGAGTTACTGTAACTGTTAATGAAATGAATGAAATTTTACCTACAAGACAAGTTGCAGGATGGAGAATATGTATTGATTATACCTTGCAACAAGGAAAGACCATTTTCACTTCTCTTTCTAGATCACATGTTGGATTGACAATTTGGGCATAAAAATTTTTGTTTTCTAGATGGATATACTAGTTACCACCAAATTCAAATTGCTCCTGAGGATCAAGAGAAAACAACAATTACCAGTCCTTATGGTACATTTAATTTCAGAAGAATGCCCTTTAGTTTATGTAATGCCTCTGCTACATTTCAGAGATGTATGATGGCAATTTTCTGTGATTTAATAGAAAAAGGAATTGAAGTTTTTATGGATGATTTTTCAGTGTTTGGAATTTCATTTGAATCATGTTTAGAACATCTGTCTAAAGTTCTGAAAGGCTGTGAAGAAACTAATTTAGTATTTAACTGAGAGAAATGCCAATTTATGGTTGCAGGAGGAATTGTTTTGGGATATCATATATAAAAAAATGGAATGGAAGTAGATCCTACAAAAATTCAAGTAATCTCTAATTTACCTTGCCCAACTAATGTAAGGGGAATTAAAAGTTTTCTGGGACATGCTGGATTTAACAGGCATTATATTAAAGACTTTTCACAAATTTTGAAGCCTTTATGCCGTTTACTGGAAAAGATGTGATTTTTAATTTTGATGGTGATTACTTAAAAGCTTTTAAAACATTAAAAGAAAAATTAATCATTGCACCTGTTATAGTTTCACTTAACTGGGAAAAACCTTTTGAATTAATGTGTGGTGTTAGTGATTATGCTATTAGAGCTGTTTTAGGTCAGAAATATGATAAGACTTTCAAAGTGATTTACTATGCTAGTAAAACTCTTAATGAAACTCAAATTAATTATACTACTACCGTGAAAGAGTTATTAGCTATAGTATTTGTCGTTGATAAATTTAGATCATATTTAATTGGAACTAAATGTGTAGTGCATACTGATCATTCTGCTATTAAGTTTTTTAAAAAAAAGAAGGATGCAAAACCAAGATTGATTAGATGAATTCTTCTTTTGCAAGAATTTGATCTCGAGATAATAGATAGGAAGGGTGCTGATAATCAAATTGTTGATCATCTATCTAGGTTTGAAACTGAAAAATCTCTCCATGATGCTGAAGAAATTAAAGAATATTTTCCTGATAAAAAATTGTTCTTTGTTAATGAGTTATGTGTTCTGTGGTATGCCGATATTGTAAACTTTATTGTCAGTGATATTTTACCCTATGGTTTGACATACCAGGAGAAGAAGAAATTTCTATTTGAAGCTAAGACTTATTTTTTGGATGAGCTGTGTTTATATAAACAAGGAAAGGATTTGATTATTCTAAGATGTGTGCCTTTAGATGAAACTTATGAAATCTTTCAAAAATGTCATAATTCTGATTATGGGGGACATTTTGGAGTTGATAAAACTGCATATAAAATCTTACAATCTAGATTTTATTGGCATAAAATTTTTAAGGATGTTAATTTTTTTATTAAAAACTGTGATCGATGTCAACGAGTAGGCAATATTTATAGAAGAAATGAGATGCCCCTCAATTATATGTTAAAAGTTAAAATATTTGATGTTTGAGGATTAGATTTCATGGGTCCATTATACCATCATTCAGAAATACATACATTTTGATAGCAGTAGACTATGTATCTAAATGGATAAAAGTTGTTACTTTAGCTCGATGTGATGCTCAAAGTTTTGCAAATCTTATAAATAAGAATATATTTTGTAGATTTGGAATTCCAAGATTAATCATAACTGATGGGGATATCATTTTAGAAATGTGATTGTGGAGAAGTTAGTAAAGAAATATCATATTATCCATCGCATTGCTATTGCTTATCATCTGCAAAAAAGTGCTTTGGTTGAATTATCCAATCGTGAAATTAAAAGAATATTGGAAAATAATGTTAATCCAAATATAAAGCATTGATCAATCAATTTGGATTATGCTTTGTGGGCCTATAGGACTGCCTACAGAACTCCCGTAGGAATGTTCCCATAAAGGCTAATTTTTGGAAAAGCTTGTCATTTACCAGTAGAACTAGAGCATAAAGCATATTGGGCTATTAATGAGTTTAATTTTAATTTAAAAGATGCTGGAAAAAAGAGATTGTAGCAATTAAATGAGCTTGAAGAGATAAGGAATGAATCTTATGAAAATATTAAGATTTATAAAGAAAAGATGAATTTGTGACATGATTGGAAGATTCTTACTATAAATCTTGAGCCAGGGCAAAAATTTTTACTATATCATGCTAAATTGAGAATTTTTGTTGGAAAACTTAAGTCCAGGTGGATGGGCCCATTTATTGTGATGAAAGTTTATTCATATGAAGCTGTGGATATTAAAGATCCTAAGACTGGAAAAATATTTAAAGTGAACGGTCATAGACTTAAACCTTACTTTTCAGTCGATCAATCTAAACCTAATGAGAATCTGATGTTGGGTCACTCAGAATAAGCTTTAGGTATGTCAGGCTGATGACGTTAAACCAAGCTCTTTGTGGGAGGCAATCCATATTTATCTGTATAATTTGCTGTCGGCATATTTTAGGTTGTATTGTATTTTAAAAGGGGGGTCGCCTAACAGAAGTTGTCGGCGAATTTAAATTTTAAATTTGATTTAAATATATATATAATTTAGAAAGTAGTATTTGGCTTTGAAAATAACTTTTAAATTTGAAAGTTTTAAGATATGAGATTAAACCGATCTCACATCCCAAATAGTTTATATAAACGAGCACCGCACCACAAACCGTGTATCTATCCCTAAGGATAGACACACCGCTTGATGGTGGGGCTCGATCAAATAAACCGAAGTTTTGTGACATCCGTTTGGTCCGCGAACCAATTTTATAAGCCGAACAAATTCCCCGCTTAATATGAAAGTATCAAACGGGGTTTATATTACTCGGGTTCTTTAAAATTCCTATAAGGGCAAGCCCCTATAGTTAATTACATCTTTAAGTGACGGGAATCACCTAAGAAAACTCTCGATAATAATCAATAACTCGCTTTCAAGAATTTCAAAGTTTAAGGTTTTCAAAGATTGAATTTTGGAATTTCGATAGGGAATGGATCAAATTTTGGAACATTTTGTTTTGTGAATCCAAAGGAAGAAAGGTAGGAGAAATCAGCGATTCGAAGTGAACTTCGGTAATTTCCCGACTATCCTATCGTTTGGCTTGAGTTTAGGAAAGTCCTAATACTTATTTAAATGTTTTGATCTTGCCAATTTTAATTAATTAGGGCTTATATTTGTATGATAAAATCAAACAAATAGCCTAGAAGATGTGAGGGTTTGTTGTCGTATCGGACGACTACCTCGGAATCCTAAGACCGGTTAGGGCTTAATTTGCATAAAATGATTATGCAAGTGCCTAACGAAAAGGTTGAGGATTTATGTTGCACTAGGCAAACTACCTCGAAGTCCTATGGCTTGGTTATTTAATTCTAGGAAAGTTTCTTGAAATAGGTTCAAGTTTTGCTGACGACGATGGCCGTGCTGCCCACCATGCTCCAAGCTCCTTGTTGTTGCAGAGGTTTAGTTTTAGAAATTATAAATCGGGGATGAGAAAAGTGTTTTGGTTTAGAGAAAATCTTAATTTCCAAGTGTTTTTTACGTTTTAATTAAAACAAATCTTAAAGTTGATTATAACAACACCGGTTAAGATCCCACGGTTCCATCCTTCCGGCATCATTATTTTTATCGGATTCACTTAGTCCAGATGAATTTGCTAAACTCAACTGAATGAGTTCCACACTTTCATTTAGACCGTGGGAAATCCCGTTAGCAACACGTAGGTTACATCATCCGAGGTATTCCCGATCATCCAACGAACGTTTTAATTTAGTTGCAATTGTAGTTTTGTGTTACGTTTGTGATTAAATTTTGAGTTGTTTTATATTTTGAAATGTTGTGGCGGTGAATTTTATCTTGCAATGACTTTTAACTTAGTTTTGGTTTCGGTTTTAGGGACTATCCTAAAGGTGTGGGTTTTCATGCAACGAGTTGTTTTATCATGCAAGAAAAGTAAAGTGCATCTACGCAATAAAGTAAATTGCGGTGAAGTAAATTGCAAGAGAGCAAATTGCAATAAAAAATAAAAGCGTACTCGGAGGGTCTTCCCGTCATCCCAAGCTGCACTTAAAACACAATTAGAATATTTAAGCAAGTCCCTAGGTAAAGCTAAGGGAAGGGTTATGGTCAATTTCATAAAAAAGGATTTTAAGGATTTTGGATAATTTGGTGGAAATTTGGATGAAGCTTCATTTAGAATTATTTGATGATTGGTTTAGGACTTAGGGATGATTTTAATTGAAAATATGATGAGGGGAAATGTCATATGGGCTTTGGAAGAATTTTTTTGGGGTTTTGGATTTGGTGGAAGTGGGCTTTTTTTTAAAATGGTTTAAGGAATGGGCCCTTAAGTTTAAAAATGAATTTATGGATGGGAATTTTATAAAGAGGTTGGGCCAAATAATTGTTGGGTTTAGCTCATGGATGTCTCATGAGTGATTTGAAACAAATTGGGGGTGATTTGGATTTGAATTGGGTTGAATTTGGGTTAGGTTTGGGTTTAGGTCGAAAAATGGGCCTTTTGACCTTGGATTGAGTTTGAGTGGGACTTGGGTTCAAATTTTGGGCAAATCATGTTAGGGTTTTGTTTGTGGGAATGTTAAGGAAGATTTAGAAAAGATTTGAGGTTAATTGGAGTTGAATTGGGTGAGTTTGGGTTAAGTTTGGGTCATGGGTCCAAATTTGGGCTTTAAGGCCAAAAGTGAGATTGGATCCAAATGTCAATCAAATTGGACTTGGATTTGGTCTAAATTGGTATTGGGAATGTTGAATTGAAGTTTAGAATTGAATTGGACCAAAATTGGGGTCAATTGGGTAGGTTTGGTTTGACATTGGGTTCACTTAGGGTTAAAATGGGTCAATTTGGGGGTTTTGACAAAAGTAGGGTAAATTGACAAAATTGGCCCATGGTGTAGTTGGACAAAATGCAATTGGGAATATTTAGGATTTTCTGGAATTTTCTGGGAATTTTCTGAATTTTTGGATTTTTAGGCCAAGAAGGGTATTTTGGGTATTTGGAGGGTATTGAGAGGTATTTTTGGAATTTTTGGTATTTTTGGGTATGGATGATCAATTTGAGTGATGTGGAGATGTTTGAGATTGATTTTGGAAAATTTTGGGTAATTTGGAAATTTTGCGAAAATTTGGGTAATTTGAGGGTTTTGGGTAGGTTTAGTAGGTGTAGGGTCTCGGGGGTCAAAAATTGAAAATTTGGGAAATTGGAGATTGGGTGAATTTAGGTGGAAAGAAATCATTTTGGTTGAGCCATGAAACCATTTCAAGCCCATATGAGCCATGAAAGGACTCATTTGAGGCATTCATTATGTTGTTCCTAACCCTCTTAGCGAGGGCTTAGGGGTTAAGGACCATCCATGTGAATCACCCACATGAGTCGGGAGGTTAAGTTGGGTATGGGTGTGGTTTTAGGAAGTGTGTGGAAATGTAGTGTGTAAGTGTAATGTAAGTCGGCCCCCTCATCGGACCGGGCCACCGGGGTAGTCTAAGGCCGAAGAGTCCTATAGGAACTCATCCTTTAAACTTCCACATTTGATTTCGACCCTCTAGGTGATTAGGGGTCTATAGTCAAATTTGTGGAGTTTGCAGGGAGTTTAGAAGTGGTTTGAATTTCTAAAAGGCGGGTCCCAATTCTAGTCCTCTAAGATAGTCGAAGGAAAAGCCTAAGGCTAGATCCTAAGCACTAAAAGAAGAAGGGAAGACCTCATCAAAAATGAGGTCAACAAATGGACCCCCGATAGGTGTGGTGAGTCGACGGAGCACACCGCGCGTATTGGTGTTGACCAAAGCGATCAACAAAACCAACACGGATGTCCAAGTGACGAACTTAGGACGAAGTAGAAGAGTTCTGTTGGGGAGTGTCGAGTATATCTCCGGAACCGGAGATTCTTGAACTCTCGGCTGGGAAAGGAAAAGGCGGTGAATCCCAAATCACATGATGCGGGGAATTCCGATTTAGATTTTATTTTGTTTCAATTTATGTTTTGATGTGTGAGTTTAAATTTTAGTTTGGGGTTTCAATTTAGATTGAAGTTTGTCGAAATTTATTTGAAGGGATTTGATTTGAAATGAAAATTGGGATTTTGAGGTTTTAGATGTAACATCTCCAACCTCGAAAGAAAATTGAATTGATTAGATTGAATCGTTGCAATGAGAAGATATCTCGGAGTAATGCGGTGTTGGATGTAAAATCCTTAACCTCGAAAGTTTGATTTTGATGTATTTCATCGCAATAGGGAAAGAATCCTAAAGCAATGCGGTCTCGGATGTAAATTCCTTAACCCGGGAATTCGATTTGATGTATTTCGAGTGCAATAGGGAAAGAATCCTAAAGCGGTGCGAGTCTTGGATGTAAAATCCTTGACCCAAAAGTTTGAATTTTGATGTATTTCGGTGCGATAGGAAAAGAATCCTAAAGCGGTGCGGTCTTGGATGTAAAATCCTCGACCCAAAAGTTTGAATTTTGATGTACTTCGGTGCGATAGGAAAAGAATCCTAAAGCGGTGCGGTCTTGGATGTAAAATCCTCGACCCAAAAGTTTGAATTTGATGTACTTCGATGCGATAGGAAAAGAATCCTAAAGCGGTGCGGTCTTGGATATAAAATCCTTACCCAAAAGTTTGAATTTGATGTACTTCGGTGCTGATAGGAAAGAATCCTAAAGCGGTGCGGTCTTGGATGTAAAATCCTCGACCCAAAAGTTTGAATTTGATGTACTTCAGTGCAATAGGAAAAGAATCCTAAAGCGGTGCGATCTTGGATGTAAAATCCTCGACCCAAAAGTTTGAATTTGATGTATTTCGGTGCAATAGGAAAGAATCCTAAAGCGGTGCGGTCTTGGATGTAAAATCCTCGACCCAAAAGGTTTGAATTTGATGTATTTCGGTGCAATAGGAAAAGAATCCTAAAGCGGTGCGGTCTTGGATATAAAATCCTCGACCCAAAAGGTTGAATTTGATGTACTTCGGTGCAATAGGAAAGAATCCTAAAGCGATGCGGTCTTGGATATAAAATCCTCGACCCAAAAGTTTGAATTTGATGTATTTCGGTGCGATAGGAAAGAATCCTAAAGCGAGTGCAGTATTGGATGTAAAATCCTCGACCCGAAAGGGTTTGAATTTGATGTATTTCGGTGCTGATAGGAAAAGAATCCTAAAGCGAGTGCGGTCTTGGATATAAAATCCTCGACCCAAAAGGTTGAATTTGATGTACTTCGGTGCGATAGGAAAGAATCCTAAAGCGATGCGATCTTGGATATAAAATCCTCGACCCAAAATTTTGAATTTGATGTATTTCGGTGCAATAGGAAAGAATCCTAAAGCGGTGCGGTCTTGGATGTAAAATCCTCGACCCAAAAGGTTTGAATTTGATGTATTTCGGTTGCAATAGGAAAAGAATCCTAAAGCGGTGCGATCTTGGATATAAAATCCTCGACCCAAAAGGTTGAATTTGATGTATTTCGAGTGCCGTAGGAAAGAATCCTAAAGCGATGCGATCTTGGATATAAAATCCTCGACCCAAAAGGTTGAATTTGATGTACTTCGGTCTGATAGGAAAGAATCCTAAACGGTGCGATCTTGGATATAAAATCCTCGACCCAAAAGGTTGAATTTGATGTACTTCGGTGCAATAGGAAAGAATCCTAAAGCGGTGCGATCTTGGATATAAAATCCTCGACCCAAAAGGTTGAATTTGATGTACTTCGGTGCAATAGGAAAGAATCCTAAGCGGTGCGATCTTGGATATAAAATCCTCGACCCAAAATTTTGAATTTGATGTGATTGATATTTGATTCGAGATACTGGAAGAAATTGAATTTGAATTTGATTGAGACTTGAAATCGGAAAGATTGAATTTGAGATTTGGAAGGATGAGTTTGAACTCGATTGAAATTTGATTTAAGATTTGATTTGAAATTTGGAAGATCAAATTTGAAACTTGATCGGGAGTGGATTTAGATTTTGATTGAGAATTTGATTTGTGATTTGAAAAGATTGAAATTTGATTTGGAATTTGGAAAGATTGAATTTGAAATTTGATTGAGAATTTGCTTTGTGATTTGATTTATCATTCATGTTGATTTCGTTTGTCTTTTAATGGTTCAAATTTTATTTTATTGTTTATTTAATGTTCATGTGAACTAGGTGTTTGTCATTTTTAGATTTTTTTTTTAGAAAGTTTTCTTTTATTCTCTTTTTTTGTTTTATTTCTTTTCTGTTCTTTGTTCGAAGTTCATTTAACTTTAATGGCGTTTCCCAATCAATTTGCACAAAAGAGGTGAAGGCCAAAAACGTGACATGGTCACTTTCATTCCAATCATGTTGAAAATACATCATACAACTCGATCCGGAATATATTTCATACAATCCATGTAGACTCGAAACGGATCGTGTATGATCTTTGTTGATCCATCAAAAGAAGCATCCGTCGAAAATCCATGTACGAATAGTGGGGTACATGGTTAATAACATCACCTTCCAAGCCATCCTTGGCAAGGATGCCGAGTTGGATGTACATTGGAGGTGTGATATTTCCCATGTAACTCACGGCTCGTAAGGTCGGAGGTTCTCACAGCTACGGGTACGGTTGGAAATGGTAAGGTATTTTGCTTATCGTCCATCCTCACGAAAGTAGCGAGATTCGCTCTACTTGGCACCCACGGTATGCAATGCTTTGCGATATACGCTCCGTTACCTTGCGGTATCATGACGGAACCCACCGGTAAAGGTATCTTCTGCGGCCCTCGGAACTCACCGGGCACTGCTATCCGGAGGTCGGATCCGAACATGATGTTGCACCCATTCAAGAAAGAGACCGTGCGAAAGGTCGACGAAGTCGTGGTGATCAATATGTGGGGGTATGCGGTCACCTGTTTGTAGATATTGATAATGCGGCTATTGGGTATGCAATCTGCTGGCGGTACCCTCCATGTTATCAATCTCTTTACCATTCTCTTGATGACTAGTGGCATCGGATCCACTTGGCCATGACGGAGTATTCCGGAGGGTTTCCTTCTGTCTTCCGCAAAATTGTAGCGAGCATCCGCATTGTATTGTGATTCTTCCTTTCCACGGCATCCATCTCGGGGTTCCGAGTATGTGTTTTCCCTCGGGCGGCTCGCTCGGCCCATTCTTTTCGGATCCGGATACAATCCACGATTTCTTTGTTGTTCATACTGCGAGAATACGTCGGTGTGTAGCTCGAGGCCTTCTAGTATGTTGATCCTTCTTCCTTTAATTCTCTCGAAGTATTCAAAAGTTTTCTTTTCAACATTCGCATCCTCTCCGGCTCGTATTCCGGAATGATGCCGAGATGGCGAGGCCTTGTGACATATTGTGGGATATATGGTTCGATCCCTTCACGTTCCCCTGCATACCTCGGCTCCTCGGGGATGATGTACGTCGGGACATCCCCGGGGTTGCTTACGCGACAAGGTCATGCATTGCGGTGGTTCTATCCGGTGGCGTGGTAGCCTTCTTTCTTCGATCTTCCGGAGATTTCCACTAGTTCTTTTCGTTATCCTAGGAGCCGGCCTCCTTTCTTCGGGTTCTGGTGAGCCGGTGTCCTTGAAGTGTATGTGCTTGGCATTAGCAATTGTCTCGTCGCGGCGGTCGGCGGCTAGTTTTGTTAACATCTTACGGATACGGCGATTCTTATTCCTTCGTTGCGTGGGCGTGAGAGTAGCCCTCCGAACTTCTTGAATCTCTGCGGGCGCGGCGGCGACAAGCCCGCCCTCCGGCTGTAGCGACTACGGACTTTATTTTCTTATCTTCTTCGGTGTTTGCCTTTCTTTTCTTGTTGTTGGATTGGTGGCTTGGGCCACCCACTTTCATCCTTGTACTGCCGGGTAGTTCTTCTCGGTTAAGCGGGACCCGGTCACTTTCCTCGTCTTGTGAGGCTGTCGGTGCGAAATGCGAGTCGATCTCGATTATTGCTCCATCTTTCACCCTCTTTTCATCGAGTGCAAGGCTTACGCCATTCTTAAAGTTCAAGACCAACCGCCCGTTCGACATTTCCCTGCGAAAAGACAAGGAAAAGGATCGAGGGTCTGTACTAAGAACAAGAACATTAAGAAAATGTTTATTAAAGATACATTTTTATTATTCTTATATTTTGAAATTTAACGGGAATGAAGTAGGATAAGATGAGGGAAGAGATTTTGATTTGAAGAAGAAAACAAGGAAAACTTAATTATCATGATTTTATATATCTTAGCACATTTTATTATTTTTTGGGTTCGGACCCGATCATAAGTAATTACTTCGCCGTGTTTCTTAGGGATGAAGAATTCATTCCTTCGAAACATCGGGTAGCGTAATATTTTTCAAGTATCGTCCGTTGATCGGAAGCATATGTCGTTCTCCTGGCAATTCACTAGGTGGTAGGAACCTCCCGAGTATCTTGCTTGACCACGAACGGTCCTTCCCGAGTGGGTTCAATTTTCCTCCTATCTTGCGGTGTGCGAGAATAGGTCTCTTGAGAACGAGAACTAAATCACCAACTTTGAAGGTTCTTGGGCGGACCGGTTTGTCATGGGCTTGAACCATTTTAGCTTGGTATAGTTCTAAATTCGTTGCGTTGCAAGTCTTTTCCCTTCCAAGCTTTCTAATTCTTCGAGTCGTAATCGGCGTTTTCTTCTGTCGTGATCTTGTTTGCAAGCTGCAGTTCGAGTGAAGGAAGGCTGAACCTCTAAAGGTAACACTTGCCTCGGACCCATACACCGGAGCGTAAGGTGTAGCTTGAGTAGGAGTTCGAAGGTTGTCCGGTAGGCCCATAAGGCTTCTAACAATTTCTCGTGCCAATTTCTCTTATTATCGTCCGGGGTTTTCTTTAAGATTTGAACGAGAGTTTTATTAAAAGCCTCGGCGAGACCGTTTGCTCTTGGGTAGTAAATTGTCGAGTATCGCCGGTCGATTCCGTGTCTCACGACAAAATTGTTGATTTGTGTGCTTCGAATGCGACCCATTATCCGAGATGATCTGCGCGGCACCCGAAACGGTAGACAACTTGGTTCTTGAAAAGCTGCGGCACGTGGTGTGCTTTCACTTCTCTAAGTGGAACGAGCTACGCCCACTTGGAAAAGTAATCTGTAGCCGCAAGAATGAAGCGATGTCCTTTTGAAGATGGTGGTTCTATCGGACCCACTATATACGTGCCCCAACATTCGAATGGCCGCGACGCAATTGTCGGGTGTAGCACATTTGGAGGTTGGTGTAGAACCACTCCGTGCACTTGGCATTGATGACGGCTCTTGGCGATTTTCATGCGGTCGGTCATCATCGAGGGCCGGTAGTACCCTAGTCTTTTAATTTTCATTTTCATCTTTGGACCCGTCGGTGAGCGCCACGAGTCCTGAATGCACCTCTTTAGCAATTTCACGGGCCTCGGACCCGCTTAGGCACCTTAGCCACATTTGATCAAAAGACCTTACGTATAATGTGTTGTTTATTAATGCGTAGGACGAGTTCTTTTCTTGATCGATGGGCCGGCGACCTATCGTCCGGTAGCTTTCCTGTTTGCGGGTAGTCCATCGATGGCTGTCGCCCGATCTTCGTGTTTTTACATCACTGATGCAGTTGATTCTTTTTCTTTTTCGATTTGTGTATCATGTCTATGTCGTTGTGATAGGACCGACGTCAGTGAGCTGACACTTCCACTTGATTCATCTTGCAAACAGGCAAATTCTTTTGCGAGACGAGGCTAAAGCATCTGCTTAGAGCATTCTCTTTTCTAGGAATTTTGTAGATCGTTACATTTGGAATCTGTTCAGCAATGTTGTATGGCATCTTGGAAGTATTTTTCGAGTCTCGGCTTTAAAATTCGTCATTGTCCGCAATCTGTTGAATAATTAAGCGTGAATCCCCGTAGATGTTGATGTACTATTATCCCCATTTGAATAGTTAATTCCAATCCCGTTTTGAGGGCTTCGTATTCTGCTTCGTTGTTTGTACACGGTTACGTCAAGTGGTAGGAGTATCTTAACATCCCCCGCTCCGATGTTATAAAGATTAGTCCGATTCCTGCCTTACGGGCACTATCACTTGCGATTCTTCGTCTTTGTGTGCTTGAAGATGCTCCGTCGAAATATAATTCCCAGCGTCGATCATCGAGGTCTTCTAGGTTCATTATTTGTTCATGCGGCGAGATCGTCATTGAGAGGAGATTCGGGCTGGCAAAGGGTGTCTTGCGAGGAAGTACGCTAAGACTTGTCCCTTTACGGCACGCGAGAGGCACGAAAGTTATATCGAATTGCGATAATATCATTGACCATCCGGCAAGTCTGTCGGAAAGTGTTGGACGAGTCATCGAGTATTGCAATGGATTAAACTTCGAAATCGAGTTGACCTTATGAGAAAGCATGTAGTGCACGAGCTTTTGAGCGGCGAAGATCGAGGCCGAACAATGCTTTTCAATTGCGGGATACCTTACTTCCGTCGGAAGTAAACGACGGCTTAAGTAGTAAAGAGCATTTTCTTTACCCTCATCATTGACACAAGGCTAACGGGGCTCGAGGAGTCGTCTAGAGCCGCGGTGTAAAGTATCAGCGGTCTACACGAGGCCTGGGGCTGCTAAGACGGGAGGTGTCATTAAATATTATTTAATGTCTTCGAAGGCCTTACGGCATTTCTCTTCCCAAATAAATTTGGCGTCCTTTTTAAGCTAGTGCGAGAAAGGTGACACCTACCGACGGGTTTGAGATAAAGCGTCGAAGATATGCCGGCTTCCCTTGAAAAGATCGTAGTTGTTTTAAGGTTTTGGGAGGCGGCATTTCTAAGATGGCTTTAATCTTCTCCGGGTCGATTTCAATTCCACGATGTCGGACAACGAATCTAAGAATTTCCGGAGGTGACGCAGAAGGCGCATTTTAAGGGATTCATCTTAAGGTTAAATTGTCTTAATCGTTCGAAAACAATTCTCAAATCATACGAGGTGGTTTTCCTTTACTTTGCTTTTGATGACGACATCGTCCACGTAGCACTCGACTTGATTGTGGATGAGATCATCAAAAATTCTTGTCATTGCTCTTTGGTAAGTTGCTCCTGCGTTCTTCGGTCCGAATGGCATCACCGTGTAGCAAAATACTCCGATCGGCGTTACGAATGCTTGTAAGCTTTTCATCTTACGGAGCCATTTTTATCCGGTTGTATCACGAAGATCCATCCATGAATGAGAATATTTCATGTGTCGAAGCGATATCGATCATCGGTTCCGGAATTGGTAGAGGGAATTCATCTTTTGGACATGCCTTGTTTAAATCTCTAAAGTCCACACAAATTCGATACGACCATTCTTCTTTCGGCGGCACCACATTGGCTAACCGGGTCGGGTATTGTTCTTCGCGGACAAATTTAGCGTCTATTAGCTTTCTAACTTCGGCTATGACTTGTTGTTCGATTTCTAGACGCATTCTTACGGGACCTTGTACGATTGGAGCGAAGTAGGATCTACTCCTAGCTTATGGACTGCAACCTCCGGGGCTAATCACGGCATTTCATCGTAGCTCCAAGCAAAACAGTCTTTAAATTCCATTAATAACTTGATTATTTCTTCGGAGTCTTCTTTATTGAGTAAGGAGCTAACAAAGGTAGGTACTAGGCTCTTTCTTAGTACCTAAGTTAACTTCCGTTAACTCATCTATTGTGGATTTAATTTCTTCTTCGAATTACGGTGGAGCTTCTCCAATTTGTAAATCTTCGAGTTCGTACGTAGTTTCCATGCGGTTTTCATTGGACTTGCAAGTGACAACCAAGCAAAATTCGGTATCGTCAGTCGACCTGCTCGTGCGAATCCGAGTCCATACTTTGAATTGGGAGGACGGCCGGAGATATTCCATAACTTTTCAAAATGTTGTGATTGGCCTTTTGTCCATTGTCGAGGTAAGAAACCACGTTGAATTAAATTTTGAACACGGGGAGAGTACCACTCAAAAGGTAATTCCATTAATTCGATGAAGTGACATCTTCGAATTGTACATTATTTTCGAGTTTTGGAGGAAGAAGCACCACGGTAGAATTTGATCGGCTTTGCACGCGTCACTACGTACCTCTTTGACCTCCATACCCTCGATCTTATTAGAATGGATCGGAGTTAGGGTCATAGTATGTACGTAGTGGTTAATCTTCTCGTACATTGATTTGTATTCTTCGTTCTTTTCATCTTCGAGGGAGATCTTGTATTGCGGCTTCTTTCGACTTATTGTTGCTGCTTCTTGCTTGATTTCTTTTTCTTCTTCAGAACTATCATCCCAATCAACATTGATGGCTGGTTTCTTCTATCCAATTGTCCTAGTGTCTCTACCACGGCCTCGTCCCCGGCCTCGACCTCGGATGCGAGTTGTGGAGAAACCTTCACCATCTCGCCGGAAGGGAGTGGTGAGTGGCTGTTGGACTAGAACTTCAGGTTCTTCGTTGTCTCGAACTTTCTTTGCTTCATTTGTTATGGTATCTCGGAGAAGATTGTTTTCTTTGGCGGTGCATAATAAGTTGCATCTTCATGGACTCCGATCTCATGTACGGAGAATGGTTGTAAGTCACCTTTGATGCCTTGTTCCCCTCCATCGTAGTAATTGATGCACCTTGGTGTAGAGATGATGGTACCATCCTGTTTTCATGTATCCATGGTCGGCCTAGTAGAGCGTTGAACGACGTTTCGAATCGATTATATGAAATTTTGCGGTTGTCTTTGCTAAATCACCGGTCTTCATCGGTAGCGTTATTGACCCGAGGGCTCTTTCTCCTTTACGGTTGAATCCTCTTAATAACATTTTGTCGGCCTCGAGCTCGCGAGCATCGATTTCCAAGTATGCTTAGTGTTCGAAGACTCATTATATTGATTGATGCTCCTGGATCCACCAAAACTGCGGAGAGCGTAAACTTCCCGATCGTAGCTCGAAATGTACGACGGTCGGTTGTGATCTGCGCATCCCCAGTAGTAGGTCATTGTACGTGAAGGTAACACCTCGGCTGTTCCTTTAACGAGCAAACCTCATCCAAGGAATCTCCGGCCATTTGAGCTAAGCAGAATTTCCGGATCGAAGTAAGGCCTTGATCGAGCTTCTCTCATCTCCTTTGATAAGATGAGAGCATCGTAGATGCTCGGTTTGGCGGTAGTTTCCTAAGATGGGCTAGCACGTTGTAGTCCACTTTGTTCTCCTGCGTCTCGGCTTCTTCTCGAATGGGTATTTCTTCTGCGGGGTTGGTTCTTCTTGAACAACCACACTGCTTTCCTTTGTCTTTTGGACCCATTCTCGGAGGTAGAACTCTTCCACTTCTCGAGTTGACTTCGTAATTTCTTCGAATCTAGCGTTGAGTTCTGTTGGTGTCTCCTCTCGAATCGGAATGACGAGCTCTTCCGGATTATCTTCAAAATGCGAAGGCTCCTAACTACTATCGTAAGCTGGAGCTCCTCGAAACTCACGAGATAGATCCGTTGCTTGTTGAACTCTCGTAGCCTCCTTGATGGATGCCTTCTTTGTCATTGTGATCGTCGAGATCATGTATGATTTGAGAATTGTTGTTGGTATCGAAATCGACGCCCGGATTGTCGCTAGTTACGTAATCGTTAGAAACGATCAAAACGTAGCCAACGCCATCACCCTTATCATTATATGATCCCACCGAAGTGAGCGGATAATCATACAAAATCGGAGGTTCGATGGATTTCTCCCCGAATCGGAAACAACTATCTAGGATAAGCGGCCCCTAGTCCAGCCTTAGGAGTCTCGGTCCCCTCTTCTTCGTCGATTTTCTTCTTCTCTTCGATTTTCTCTGTCGAGGTGGTTCTTCATCGCAAGTGATAGTACCGGCTTAACGGGTCTCGAACTACGAATTGAAGCTCGCACCGAAGCGGTTCGGATGTTGTCTAAAATCTTCTTCGAAGATCTCGTCCGAGGCGGTAGTCCATCCATCGTCGGTTGCATAGGGATCTATCGGGATGACGGGATCGGTTGAGATAACATTGACGGAACCTCCTTTACGGGGTTCCTTCATGTACTCCTTCGGGATTGTTATATTTCCTTTCCGAAGGTTGTCGTTGAGCCAACTTTTGAAGGTAATGCGGTCTTCATCTTGTGCCCAAGCATCCAGATGGTAGGGGCAAAAGTTGGGATCACCTTTCTTGTTGACTTCCTCCGGTCTTTTGGGCTGCGGCGAGCTGGAAATCTGGAGTTTTCATTAAGCTACGGAACATCTTTGGTCTTGCTTCATTTTTGAACGGATATTCTCTGCTCGAAGCTCCCTCGATGTACGTTGCGGACGGGACGGTTGTTCATCTTGCGGAGACGATCGATAGTTGGATCGGGGTTCTTGGTAATTTTGTTGTGGTTCTTGCGGCCGTTACGGTGGTATTTGCATCGGTTGTTTGCCCTTGTCAATCGCTGCAACGATCACGGATTTCTTCTCGAAGGTCTTCACAGGCTACGCTTGTCCGTCTTGTCGGCAAAACTTAATTGCTTCGCCTCTTCTTGCAAGCTTCCGGCCTTGCTTAACAACTTCTCAAAAGTCTTAATAGTGAATCCCTTGAGGAGAAGTGCTTATCGGGCCGTGAATGCCTTTAAGCGAGATGCTGACTGCATGTTGTTCTTGCGGTTGTGGTTCACACTTCATGCTTAAGTTTCTCCATCGAAGTATGTAATCCACCAAAGTTTCATTCGGCCTTTGTTTCTCTACCACTAAATCACCTATAGTGATGTGGTGCTTGAGCTCCGGCAAATCGCTTAATGAAAAGACTCTCATAGCTGCGAGAATGTCTTCACGGAACCGTTGGGTAATTCGCATACCGGTCGAAGGCGATTCACGACGGACTACTAACGAGCTGTCGGAAGAGTAGCGCATCGCTCCGCCCGGCATTGCAACAAGCGGCACGAAAGTGTGCAACATGCTTGTCGGGGGTTCCCGGTTCCGTCGAAGGTCTTAAACGAGAGGTGGTACGAAGCCTTTCGGGTACTTGGACGGCGTCGAATTCTTACGGGTAAGGTCTACCGTCCGAATGGATGTCCCGTTCTTCGATTGTGCTAGGGCTTCTCGCACTTTCTTGCTCTACCGAGTTCTTGATATCCTTTTCGGGGATCATACTTTGTGTTGTATCCTTTTCGATTTGGTCATCCCAATTGACGGATGTAATCTCCTTTCCTCCGTCTACGATGTGAATGACTTACGGGGTGTCTCTACATGTGGTTGTACTTGACTGCGGAGAGTGGCCGGAGCTATGGCCATCTCTTCCATCCTCTTCGCCATTTGAGCGATCGTGTCGTCCTTTTCTGAAGTTGTCTCTTCATCGGTTACGGCTCCTCTCTTCTGCAGTTGCGGGAGCACCTTGAGAAGCGATGAAGCTCGTGTCTCGACCATGTTGATTTCGCATATTCATTGTCCATGAATTCCGATGAGTCGATCTCATCTCCGAACTTTTCTTCTCTTTCTTTTGCCAACCGTCGGATGTCGGTTCTCGACTTTTCCATGGCATCTTCTAGCGGAGCTTTCGTGTATCTTTGTGGTTGTCATGCGATGGTTGCGGGTCCTTTTTCACGAGTCCCCTTCATCGCGGTAGCACTTTCTTCGGATTCCGGCCTCCTGGCGAGACTTTCTTTCTCGGAGCTGCTTGTTTCGGTCTCGATTGCCCCGTAGTGGGACGCCACACCATCCTTCTAGCGACGGAAGGTCTAGGACCAGATGGTCACATCGGCCGAATGCTGGAAGGTGGTATCCTCCCTGTCATGCAACACGATACTACGACGGGCGGGCTAGCCTTCATTCTCTTGCTTGGCTTTTCTATCATGACGGCGGGTTCTACTCGAGGCCGAGACGGGATTTGGCCGGCACCCGCCCTATCCTTCGTAGAATTTCCGACACGGGGCGGTTTTCCTTCCTTGCTAGCTTTTCTACCAAAGTTTGCGGTCGAGTAAACGACGTAGTTCGATTCTTTTCTTGCGGCTATCGTTGTAGTATGCGGAGTTCGTGGTAATGTGGCGACAATCTTTCGAACATTCTCCTCGTCCTCTGCGGCGGAGAGGGGATGGAACCTGCTTCCTCCCAAAAGTGGTATGTAGTCGGGCGGTGGTGTATATTACGGTAACGGTGTATATTACGGCGACTACGGAATTTCCTCCGGGAAGGCAATCTCGGCGGCTCCGGCTTCCACGGCGATCCTTCTATTTCTATTTCTTCTTTGGGTCTTTGTCGGCGAAGGAATCTTCGGCTCGGACCCGATTTCGAAGACGGAAGGTCTTACGGGAAGATCCGTACCCTCCGCGGTAACGGGTTTATCATAGTTACGGATTCCTTTCCCCTTTGATTTGGCGGAAGTCGGGGTAGGTGCGAAGCAACTAGACCGGTGGGGGTAGTGAGAACGGTCCTCCTGCGGACGGCGGTACTCCTCCTCAGTCGGGACCCTTTGCGGGGGAGGAAACTCTTGGGTTGACCTGAGGTTGAACTCGAGCGGTGGTTCCTCGGCTTCGGATACCTTGTTCGTCGGTGCGAAGAGGGAGACGTCGGTGACCTTGACGTTCGTGTTTTCGAATCCACTGTCCAAATCGGATGACCCCATTGTCGGGCGGCTCATCCTTATAGACGGCGAAGTCCGATCCGTTGGTGAAGGAGAAAATCGGTTTCGGGGCTTCCATTTCTGCAAGGTAGATTCTGGTTGTCAGTCCCAAGTTATGCTTCTTTTCTTTAGGACGAAAAGAAAGGAATTGAAAAAAAGTCCGAACTTATTCTTTGTTCATGTATTAAAAAAAAAAGAATCATTTGTTAAAAGAATCACTTATTAGAGGGTTTGTTTATTTAGAACGGAACGTTCAAAGGTGTAGAGAAGGTAAGGAATCCGATTCAGAGTTGGAAAGGGAAAGAAAGTCTTAAGCAAGACTTCTCGACTCGAAGGATCATTCCTAAACTAACACCTATTGGGGGTCCACCCCACCTCGGAAATGAGGTAAAAGGATCTCGGAACCTCTCTGTTTAGGGGTGTCTAAACAGTGGCTCCTAAATCCGAGAGAATGTTGGCTATACTTGTTCGAGATAGAAATGAACATAGTATTCCAACGGAAAGAAGGGTAGTTTGATCCATTAGGGACATGGATACACTACCGATTTTTGAAAACGAGAATTATTTGATTATAATGGAGAGAGGAATGATCCCAGGTGGAGTCGCCGAAGTTGTCGGCATATTTTAGGTTGTATTGTATTTTAAAAGGGGTCGCTTAACGAAGTTGTCGGCGAATTTAAATTTTAAATTTGATTTAAATATATATATATAATTTAGAAAGTAGTATTTGGCTTTGAAAATAATTTTTAAATTTGAAAGTTTTAAGATATGAGATTAAACCGATCTCGCATCCCAAGTAGTTTATATAAACGAGTACCGCACCACAAACCGTGTATCTATCCCTAAGGATAGACACACTGCTTGATGGTGGGGCTCGATCGAAATAAACCGAAGTTTTGTGACATCCGTTTGGTCTGCGAACCAATTTTATAAGCCGAACAAATTCCACTGCTTAATATGAAAGTATCAAACGGGGTTTATATTACACAGGTTCTTTAAAATTCCCTATAAGGAGCAAGCCACTATAGTTAATTACATCTTTAAGTGACGGGAATCACCTAAGAAAACTCTCGATAATAATCGATAACTACGCTTTCAAGAATTTGAAAGTTTAAGGTTTTCGAAGATTGAATTTTGGAATTTCGATAGGGAATGGATCAAATTTTGGAACATTTTGTTTTGTGAATCCAAAGGAAGAAAGGTAGGAGAAATCAGCGATTCGA
The DNA here is from genome assembly GCA_022702705.1 of Papilionanthe hookeriana x Papilionanthe teres. Lineage (NCBI taxonomy): Eukaryota > Viridiplantae > Streptophyta > Magnoliopsida > Asparagales > Orchidaceae > Papilionanthe > Papilionanthe hookeriana x Papilionanthe teres. Next base: position 137,691,921 of record CM040426.1, read on the forward strand.
AGTGAACTTCGGTAATTTCCGACTATCCTATCGTTTGGCTTGAGTTTAGGAAAGTCCTAATACTTATTTAAATGTTTTGATCTTGCCAATTTTAATTAATTAGGCCTTATATTTGTATGATAAAATCAAACAAATAGCTTAGAAGATGTGAGGGTTTGTTGTCGTATCGGACGACTACCTCGGAATCTAAGACCGGTTAGGGCTTAATTTGCATAAAATGATTATGCGAGTGCCTAACGAAAAGGTTGAGGATTTATGTTGCACTAGGCAAACTACCTCGAAGTCTATGGCTTGGTTATTTAATTCTAGGAAAGTTTTCTTGAAATAGTTTCGAAGTTTCTGTGACGACGATGGCCGTGCTTGCCCATCATGCTCCAAGCTCCTTGTTGTTGCGAGAGGTTTAGTTTTAGAAATCATAAATCGGGGGATGAGAAAAATGTTTTGGTTTAGAGAAAATCTTAATTTCCAAGTGTTTTTTACGTTTTAATTAAAACAAATCTTAAAGTTGATTATAACGACACCGGTTAAGATCCCGCGGTTCCATCCTTCGGCATCATTATTTTTATCGGATTCACTTAGTCCGGATGAATTTGCTAAACTCAGCTGAATGAGTTCCACACTTTCATTTAGACCAGTGGGAAATCCAGTTAGCAACACGTAGGTTACATCATCAGAGGTATTCCGATCATCCAACAGAACGTTTTAATTTAGTTGCAATTGTAGTTTTGTGTTACGTTTGTGATTAAATTTTGAGTTGTTTTATATTTTGAAATGTTGTGGCGGTGAATTTTATCTTGCAATGACTTTTAACTTAGTTTTGGTTTCGGTTTTAGGGACTATCCTAAAGGTGTGGGTTTTCATGCAACGATTGTTTTATCATGCAGAAAAGTAAAGTGCATCTGCGATAAAGTAAATTGCGGGAAGTAAATTGCAAGAAAGCAAATTGCGATAAAAAATAAAAGCGTACCTGGAGGGTCTTCCCGTCATCCCAAGCTGCACTTAAAACACAATTAGAATATTTAAGCAAGTCCCTAGGTAAAGCTAAGGGAAGGGTTATGGTCAATTTCATAAAAAAGGATTTTAAGGATTTTGGATAATTTGGTGGAAATTTGGATGAAGCTTCATTTAGAATTATTTGATGATTGGTTTAGGACTTAGGGATGATTTTAATTGAAAATATGATGAGGGGAAATGTCATATGGGCTTTGGAAGAATTTTTTTGGGGTTTTGGATTTGGTGGAAGTGGGCTTTTTTTTAAAATGGTTTAAGGAATGGGCCCTTAAGTTTAAAAATGAATTTATGGATGGGAATTTTGTAAAGAGGTTGGGCCAAATAATTGTTGGGTTTAGCTCATGGATGTGTCATGAGTGATTTGAAACAAATTGGGGGTGATTTGGATTTGAATTGGGTTGAATTTGGGTTAGGTTTAGGTTTAGGTTTAGGTCAAAAAATGGGCCTTTTGACCTTGGATTGAGTTTGAGTGGGACTTGGGTTCAAATTTTGGGTAAATCATGTTAGGGTTTTGTTTGTGGGAATGTTAAGGAAGATTTAGAAAAGATTTGAGGTTAATTGGAGTTGAATTGGGTGAGTTTGGGTTAAGTTTGGGTCATGGGTCCAAATTTGGGCTTTAAGGCCAAAAGTGAGATTGGATCCAAATGTCAATCAAATTGGACTTGGATTTGGTCTAAATTGGTATTGGGAATGTTTAATTGAAGTTTAGAATTGAATTGGACCAAAATTGGGGTCAATTGGGTAGGTTTGGTTTGACATTGGGTTCACTTAGGGTTAAAATGGGTCAATTTGGGGGTTTTGACAAAAGTAGGGTAAATTGACAAAATTGGCCCATGGTGTAGTTGGACAAAATGAAATTGGGAATATTTAGGATTTTCTGGAATTTTCTGGGAATTTTCTGAATTTTTGGATTTTTAGGCCAAGAAGGGTATTTTGGGTATTTGGAGGGTATTGAGAGGTATTTTTGGAATTTTTGGTATTTTTGGGTATGGATGATCAATTTGAGTGATGTGGAGATGTTTGAGATTGATTTTGGAAAATTTTGGGTAATTTGGAAATTTTGCGAAAATTTGGGTAATTTCGAGGTTTTGGGTAGGTTTAGTAGGTGTAGGGTCTCGGGGGTCAAAAATTGAAAATTTGGGAAATTGGAGATTGGGTGAATTTAGGTGGAAAGAAATCATTTTGGTTGAGCCATGAAACCATTTCACGCCCATATGAGCCATGAAAGGACTCATTTGAGGCATTCATTATGTTGTTCCTAACCCTCTTGCGAGGGCTTAGGGGTTAAGGACCATCCATGTGAATCACCCACATGAGTCGGGAGGTTAAGTTGGGTATGGGTGTGGTTTTAGGAAGTGTGTGGAAATGTAGTGTGTAAGTGTAATGTAAGTCGGCCCCCTCATCGGACCGGGCCGCCGAGGGTAGTCTAAGACCGAAGAGTTCATAGGAACTCATCCTTTAAACTTCCGCATTTGATTTCGACCCTCTAGGTGATTAGGGGTCTATAGTCGAATTTGTGGAGTTTGCGGGGAGTTTAGAAGTGTTTTGAATTTCTAAAAGGCGGGTCCCAATTCTAGTCCTCTAAGATAGTCAAAGGAAAAGCCTAAGGCTAGATCCTAAGCACTAAAAAGAAGAAGGGAAGACCTCATCAAAAATGAGGTCAACATTTGCTTTATGTCTGTTTTATGTGCTTTTATTTGGTTTGATTTGAGAAATGTGATAGCATTTTGAGTTTTTTTTATGTTATAATGGTGTTTGTTTGACCTTATTTAATGACTTAGAGGAGTCAGAATGAAGATTTTGACGTTTGGCAGAACTATGCAAAACTGTACATTGGTAACTATGCGCCGCTGGCTGGCGCATGGGCAGTATAGGTATAAAAAATGTGAAAAATTAGCCTAAATCGTAAGTGAGTAGTTTTTGGAGTTATTAAGGAGTTTTAGAAGTCTAGGGTCAGTTTTATGGCTTCCTAAGTCTATAAAAAGGCCCTGAATTTATGAGATACTTGCCTCAGTTCTTATTTTCATGTCTGAGTTTTGAAAAGAGTATTTTGAGTGCAAAAATGCCTTCTTGGGAGAGCGAAGTTAAAAAAAAGGGGATGCCAACAAGAAGAAGTTTTGTTGTGATAGTGCGCAAGAGTTATATAATGGATTTTTGGTTGTGAGTATACAAGGAATAACAGAAAGGATAACGAAGATCGAGGCCGATGTGGAGTCTATTATGTAAGGTAAATGAAATAAATGCACATTTAGTGCACAATGGATAGGAACTCAAAATACAATTCACTCATACAAATTACGTGGAAGAAGTGGATAAAGCAATGTTTTTGAAGAACAAATGGATAGAAGAAGAAGGTGTTAGAGCTTTTAATCATCATCTATTTTATCAGATTTACATTCCAGATGGTTCAAATGGAACTAATGGTGGTTCTAGATATAATCCATCTAATGGAGATTGAAATTAAATTAAGTGTGGTTTTGTGTGTTTTGTGTTTTAAGTTTGTTGTTATTTTTCTTTTAATTTTTGTGTTTGTTGCACTTTACATGTGTTTGCTAAATCTCAATGATGTAAATTTATGTTTAATTACTTGTGTTTGAACTTATGTATTGTGGAATTTCATCCAAAGTGTTTAGGTAGAAATTTCTAGTTTGTATTGAGTGTGTTTTGATATTTAAGTAATACAAGTTTTTGTTTTTGTAAGATTTGTGTGGAATCATTAAAGATTGAAGTGTACTTTTGGAGTATTGGAAGAGTTTATGGGGAGAAATAATTATTTGAAGTGATTAAAGGTGATTAACTCGAATTTGTGATGGAATTAACTTAATTGCCAAAATCTGGGCACTGGCGGCTAAGCGCCAAACCGACGGTGCATAAGCACCATATTTCGTGGCTAAGCCCCATATTTCGTGGCTAAGCACCGTATGGTTTGCGCATAGGTGCCGGTTCGCGAAAATCGATTTTCTGAACCTGAATTTGGCCATTTTAACACCCCCATTACCTTCAACCTCTCGATTTGACAAAATAAGAGACTAGGGAATCATTAAATTGGATCATTTTAGAGCCGATTTCGATGAAATTTGTTGGATTTAAGTTCCTTAAGATATGATCACTACTCCAAAATAATTTTTTTTATTTTCACCATTTATTTTGAGTTAATTATTGAAAAATCCAAAAATCACTATTCATGATGAAAATTTGAGAAAAAGTATGAGAAATTGCTTAGATTTAGTGGAGTTTGCCTTTGGAAGTTGAGTTAAAAAGTTTAGTTTAAAATTTGAATTTATGGTGAATTTTTTGTGAATTTTTAGAGATGGCTCCAAAGTCGAAACACTCGACAGAAAAAGTAAGATTTGATTTTGACAAATTTGTCAGTTCTCGAGCAGAGAATTGTTACATCGATGCACTCGCATCGTGAAAATTGATTCCAGAACGAGTTTTTAGCAAGCCAGGATGAGATATTGAGAAGATGATTGCTAGAAAGAATTGGGAAAGATACTGTTGCTTTTCTGATGTTGCAGTTGTTTCTGTGGTCAGAGAGTTCTATGCTAACTTGCCAGCAGCTGAGGAAAATTTTGTGATGGTTAGGGGGCAACAAGTGTATTTTTCACTTGCAGTAATTAATACTTTTTACCGATAACCTCCTGAGATGATTTGTTTTTTTTTCAAATTATCATCCTTTTGATGGAGAGTTAGATGAGATTATGGCCTTCCTTACTAATGGAAGAGGTTTGAGGAAGTTTACGAATGAAAGAAGAGTGAATTTTCAAGCCTCTAAGTTGAATGCCACTTCAAAGGCATGCATTACTTCATCTCTTTTAAGCTTTTTCCTTCAAGTCATGTCAGCGAAGTTACAAGGGAGAGAGATGTTATGAACCATTGTATTCAGCAGGGAAAGCCTATAGACCTTGGGGCTATTTTTTATGATTATATTATGAACTGTGACAAAGCTGTTACTACTGTACGTATGGGATTTCCTTCACTGATTCACACGATATGTGAGCAGTTTGGTGATATGTCTGAAACATGGGAAGAGGCTCTTCAGCCACTTAAACCTATTATCTGTGTAAATGTGAACACTTACATATATATTCAGTATTTGGCTAGAAAGGAGGATCTGTTAGAGCTTCCAGTGCTTTTGCTTCTGTTACTTCTACTTCTCGTGCTTCTACTGCACATGCCTCATCCTCCAGAGATTAACAAACTGGATTATTACAAAAGATTTTGAAGAAGGTGAGTCTTACCAAAGAGCATGTTAGAGATATGAATGGAAAGGTAGAGAATATTGTGAGGTATATTCAGAAACATGATGATTATGAGGAGAACTATCATCAGTACATGGATAGATTGATTAGAGGAAATCATAATGCTGAGATGCCTCCTCATCCTTATTTTATACCTTATGTGTCATCCAGAGATTAGAATGAGAGAGATGATGATGATGAGGATGATGGGTAGGATTTGATCTTTTTTATGTGTTGTTGAGTTTTTTATGTTTGTATTTGTGTTGTATGATGTATGGATTTTTATTTGTGGTTCTATTTTGCTGTGAACTCTGATGTTGTGTAGATTATAGTTAGACTATTTCTTTTATGCACATTCATATGTTTTATGCTGTAATATGTGATGCGTTTGTGGTAGTAAATGTTTTTATGTGCTTCTAATGATTGATTTTTTAGTAGTGTCTAATTTAATTTCTGTAAATATTAGAAAAATTTAGAACACTATTAGAAACCACTATTTATATAGCATGTTTAAAATTTTCAAAATTTGCTACCATTTATTTTCTAGTATGTTGTGATTTGTGTTATGTTAAGTTGGTGTGTATTTGCTTTGAAAACCTCCACTATTGTAGAAGTCCTATGAAATTTTGAAATTTCTATTTTATGAAAAACTGAATTTAATCTACTATTTACTTTTTTCTAAATTGTTATACTTGCATATTTAGAATATTGAAATTCCTGCAAGCATGTTATTCTAGTTTTTTAATTCTTACCCATGCATCATTTTTATGCTTAAATGTTTTAACCTAATTAGAAATTAAAGTTTTGGGGGTATTTTAAAACAAATTTTTAAAAACTAAAATTTTATTTACTCTCAAAAATACTTAAATAAAATTTGATTTTTGATTGAAAATAATTTTATATATGAAGTTATATTAGGGAAGCAAAATTTTGAATATAGAAATGAGTAAGAGAATTTAGTTAAAATTTATAGTAATGACGAAAAATTTTAAGTTAAAATTTTCTTAGTAAAGAAATGTTACATATAGTTAAACTATCTTTAGTGAGAAGTGTTGCATTTTTGGATAAATAGAAGATTTGACTTTTATTTTTCAAAGCTTAAATTTCTTTTATTAAGAAATAATTTTCAACACTATTATTACTATTTAATTCATAAAATATCAAAAAAAAATTTGAAAACTTTATATCTTAAAACATACTTTAAAAAATAATATTAAATAAGTAAAAAAGTTATTTTTCTTATTTCTTGTTGGTTTGATATCTCGGGGCTTAATAAAAAATTCCTACATTACTTGATAAATGATGTGTATACTTGCGTAGTATCCCATATTATAAATAATTAAAGTATAATTTCATATCTAAATATTAAGCATAAATATTCGGGGATCAATCATCGGGATATAATCAAATAGAAATGTTTTTAGAAGAAGAGGCAAATACAACCTTCAGGACACCCATATGGATATATTGTTATAAAGTTATAACCTTTGGACTGAAAAATGTCGGTACAACTTATCAAACAGCCATGACACGGATTTTTGATGAACTAATACAAAATCAAGTAGAATGTTATGTGGATGTTGACCTCACTTTTGGTTGAGGTCTAGTCTTTCTTTAGAATAGCCTAGGGTCTAGCCATAGGACTCTCTTGGTGATTTTCTTAAAAGACTAGTCTTGGAACCCTCCCTATAGAGATTGAAACTTTTCTTACTTCACTGGGAGTTTTCATATGCTTAAGGCCTAACCTCTAGTTTTGGGAGAAAGAGACCAAGCATAAGGAAGCCCAGAGGAAGTCTCCTATAGTGGTCAGGCCATAGGATCTACCCTGGGATGTCTGAAGCTTACACCACACTTAATCTACATAGTCACAAACCCTAAACAAAGCACATCCCACGTTGATCCCCTAACTTCTTGGAAACTCATGTAAGTGTTTTTCCCAAGCTCTTAGCCTCAGGCTAGGGTTTGGCTATTACCAACACATAGAGGACCAAATGAGGGTGACCCTTGGTCCATGGCTCAACCTAAATAATTTCATATTACTCATTTCCAACCAATCCCAATTTTTCCAAAAATTCAATTTCTAACCCCTTTGCCCCAAAGTACCCAAAATACCCCTAAAATCCTAAAACCCTCCAAAATTTCCAAAATCACTAAAATTACCTATAATTCTTCGATAATCATCCCAAAATACTCCCTACCGCTCAAATTGACCAAAATTACCCAAAATTGCCAAATTTTCCCAAAAATCCCCAAAATGACCAAAATGCCCCTCTTAGCCCAAAATTCAAAACTCTCCAAAAATTCCTAAAAAATCCCAAAACATCCCAAATATTCCCTATTTCATTTATCTTAACTACCACATGACCTAATTTGGCCAATTTAGTCCAATTTAAACAAAAGCCCCAATTTGACCCATTTAAGCTAAAAGTGCCGAAATTAAACCCAATGTCTACCCAATTGACCCCAATCTTGCCCAATTTCATTTCTACACTTTAAATAAACATCCCAAAAATCAATATAAACCAAATCCAAATCCATTTTGATTCATACTTGATTTCAATTTCACTTAAAACACAAAATCCCCAATTTTGCCTAAGTGGCCCAAATCCCCCAAATGTACCTAACCTCAATTAACTTACCCCAATTTGAATTCTAAACCCTTCATAACATTCCACTAAATTGAATTGAACCATAAATGGCCCCCAATTTGAGCCCAAGTCTCACCCAAATCCACTTGGAATCCAAAACCCTAATTTTGAACCCAAACATGTAATATGCCCAAAATCTCCCAAATTAATTGACATAACCCTAAAATTGTCACCCAATTGATGTTGGGAACTCTTTATGACATCCTCCTAGACCATTTGTAACCTTCAATTGGGCCTAAACCCCACTCTAGCCTAACCTAAACCCAAGCATAACCCAACTTGCCCCAAATTGTCCAAAACACTAAACCAAGCCAAATTGACCCCCCAACTGAACTCAAAACCACTCCAAGTCTTCAAGATAAATGTTCATTAAAATAATCTACATCAAGTTGCTCAATCATTTGGATCTAATCCATTCTCAAATCTAAGTTAGCCCAATGTAAACCCAAGGTGACCCAAATGGACCCATGATCCAATCTAATCAAATTGAACCAAAAGTTTCCAAACGTACTCCTCCATAGCCTCCAAGTGACCCCTAAGAACCACCATAGATCCACCTAGCCCACTCAAATGGAGCCATGGACCAAAGGTCCCTTGAATTAGAGGATTTCACCCCATATTTGGCCTTAATTAAAATATCTCCACCATCATCACTTGTCATTGAGAGTAAAACATCATTAACCCTCCCCTGGCTCACCTGAACCCTCTGGCCACCAGCCCTGGTCCTACCGGCCATGCTAGTGGCCGAAAAATGCCAAAACCGAGAGCCACCCCCTCTCCATTTGAACTCAAACTCCACCCTATGGTCAAGTCAGCTCTAATTTGCCATTGGAGCTTATATGGCCTCCACCTAGGAAGTTGAATCCACCCATCACCAGCCCCTGAGCTCAGCCCAATTCCCATGGCCATAAATAGACCTCTTCACAGCCAAAACCAGGTGCTAAAAAGTTATCTAACCAAACTCCAAGAAATTACTTCCAGAGCTTCCCTGAAAGGTCCTAAAAGTGATCCCACCGTCTGTCGACATATAAAAAGTTTTAAATATATGTGTTTTATTTGGGGTTGCCCATTAGAAGTTGTCAGTCCCTGATATCAAAGTCCCATGTATGGCATATTTTTAGGTTATGTGTTGTATTTTGAAAAGAAGGTCGCCTACAGAAATTGTCGACGACTTTTTAGTTTAATTTAATTATATAATTTGAAAAGTAGTATTTGATTTTGAAAATAATTTTAAATTTGAAAAATTTTAAAATATGAAATCAAACGATCTCACATCCCAAACAGTTTATATAAACGAGCACCGCACCACAAACCGTGTATCTATCCCGAAGAAAAGGCACACTGCTTGACGCTGGGGCTCGATTAAATAAACTAGAAGATTTGTGACATCCGTTTGGTCTGCGAACTGATTTTATAAGCCGACAAATTCCCCTGCTTAATATAAATGAATTAAACAGGGTTACCTGGATTCTTAAAGTTCCCTATAAGGGCAAGCCCCTATAGTTAATTACATCTTAAATAAAGTGAATCATTTAACAAAACTCTCGATAATGATAAGTGACTTTGCTCTCAAGAATTTCAAAGTTTAAGGTTTTCGAAGGATTGGATTTTGGAAATTTCAACGAGGAATGGATCAAATTTAGAACAGTTATTTTCGAGAGTCCGATAGAAGAGGAGTAGGAGAAGGTGAAGATCAAGAAGAATCTTGGCGACTTCCCAGACTATCCTATTGTTTGGCTCGGATTTAAGAAAATCCTAATATTATCCGATATTTCAATCTTGCCAATTTTAATTAATTTGGACTTATATTTGTATGATAAAACCATACAAATAGCCTCGAAGATATGAGGGTTTATGTCGTACTAAACGACTACCTCGGAGTCCTAAGGCCGGTTAGGGCTTAATTTACATGACACGATCATGCAAATGCCTAACGGAGAGTTGAGGATTTATGTTGCACTAGGTAAACTACCTCGAAATCCTATGGCTTGGTTATTTAATTCTAAGAAAGTTTTGCTTGAAGTAGACTCGGGTTTTGCTTGATGACGATGGTCGTCGTTGCCCATCATGCTCCGAGCTCCTTGTTGTTGCGAGGTTTAGTTTTAGAAGATTGTAATCAAAAGAGAAGAGAAGAGTTTGGTTTTAGGAATCTTAAAGTCCAAGTGTTTTTAGTGTTTTAGTTAAAACAAATCTTAAAGTTATTAGAACGAGACCGATTAAGATCCAGCGGTTCCGTCATCCGGCATCAGTTATTTTCATTGAATTCACTTAGTCCGGATGAATTTGCTAAACTCAATCGAATGAGTTCCACACTTTCATTTAGACCGTGGGAAATCCCGTTAGCAACACGTGGGTTACATCATCCGAGGTATTCCCGATCATTCAATGAGACGTTTTAATTTAGTTGCAATTGTAGTTTTGTGTTTTGTTTGTGATTAAATTTTGAGTTGTTTTTATATTTTGAAATGTTGTGGCGGTGATTTTTATCTTGCAGTGACTTTTAATTTAGTTTTGGTTTCAATTCAGGGACTATCCTAAAGGTTTTGGTATTCATGCAACAGTTGTTTATCATGCGAGAAAAGTAAAGTAACGATTGCATGTAAGTAAATTGCAACTAAAATAAAAGTGTATACTGGAGGGTCTTCCAGTCATCCCAAGCTGCACTTAAAACACATATTAAGGCATTTAAATGTTTCATCGAGTACCTAGGTAAAGCTAAGAGAAAGGTTTTGGTTGTGCATCAAAGTCCTAATCCTATAGCTAGTCATCTCACTATGACGTCTAGGTTCTTGTGTTTTGGTTTAAGGACGATTTTCTTCATCAAAGAACAATTAAGTTCAATTGTTCTTATAAACATCCTATCATATTGAGGAAGTGCTTAAGACGAGTCTTAAATAACTTTTCAATATTTCTAGGATCGTTTTAAGTCCAAGAGAATTTAATTATACAAGTGAATTAATCATCCAGGAGTTTAAATGTTATTCTTTTGCTCGGTGAACTTAGGACATTTGAATATCACTATAAGTGAGGTAATCCTTCACTTGATATTTCATTGAAGAGTTATAATAATAAGAGCTTTAAAAGGGCAAATCAAGTTATTAAGTATTTTGATGATTTAAACTTAATGATTCAATTTAAATTTTCTTCTTTTTTTTATTTAATTATAGAAAATTAGTTTAAGTTTGGAATAGTGTTCAGGTTATTTTAGGTTTAATTCTTAATAATTTCATTTAGGTTTGTTATTAAATGATTTCAATTTAATTTAATTTAATTTAATTTAATTTAATTTACTTTAATTTAAATTTAATTTCAATTTAATTTAATTTCAATTTAATTTATTATTATTTTTTTAACTTAGTTTAATTTAATTTAATTTAATTTAATCTAATTTTTATTTTAATTTTAATTTAATTTAATTTAATTTAATTTAGTTTTAATTTAATTTAATTTATAATTTAGTTTAATTTAATTTAATTTGATTTGACTTTAATTTAATTTAATTTAATTTACTCTAATTTAATTTTAATTTAATTTTAATTTGGATTATTATTTTAATCTTTTAATTAAGAATTAAGTATTATTGAAGTGATTTATTTAGAGATTTTTAAATTAAAGAATAAACATCTTCTTAAATAATATCCCTACTTTATAATTTCAAAATTTTTTTTTATTAATCTTCCAAATTTAATTAATTAATTACTTAAGGCTTGCTTTAATTATTCTTAAAAGGATTGGTGGATTTCTACCCTTAACCATTTAGGTTTCTATCATCCAAAATCAGTTTAAAATCAAATATTTTACCCTTCCCTTTTGATTAATCTTAAAATTTTAATTAAAGGTTGAAAATTTTAATTACAATTTTGCCCTTCAAGCTTAATAATTCTACAACTCACTAAATTAAGCTCAAATGAACTTGAAATTTTTTTGTGACCTCACTTACATGTCAATTAAGACATTAGAGGAGAAAATGTGATTTTTCTGTATTTAATTTATTTATGTAATTATTTTTAATGGAAAATAGGGGTTTTTCAAGGGAAATTCAATAACATGACCAAGAGAATTCTTCTACTCATAAGAAAATTATGGGGCATTCCTAATGACCAGAGGACCATTTGGACAAATTTTTTTAATTTTTTGAATTTTATTTTATTTATTATAATTATTTTGAGTTTTGGAGTATTAATTAATTTAAAAATAAAATAAAGGTTGAAAAATGAATTTTATATTTTTCAAAAATCTTTCTGACATCAGAGAAACCAAAAACCAATTTTTATAATTTTCTGAATTTTCTTCGATTTATTTAGAATTATTTTAGTGAAAAGGTTAAAAAAATACATTTTTAATATTAAAAATTACATTAAATCTTTAAAATTCAATATCTTATCCTAGGGACTTAAGAAAAATATTTAGTTTGTTCCTAAGTGTTTAGAATTCAAAATATGACATTTTGGTGATTTTTAATATTTTTATGATTTTCATTATTTTTTAATTATTAAAATTATTAAAACATTGATAAAAATCAACTTTTTTATAAAATTATAATTTTAATTTTACTAAATTCCTCTAATATTAGAGAAGCTCCAAAATTATTTTTGTAAATTTTTGAAAAGTATTTTGTGAGTTATGAATTTTTTAAAATTTAATTTTATTCATTATTAATTAAGAGGCTTAATCAACACATTTGGTGGGGTTAATCAAGTCCAAGTGTTCTCAAATTTTTATGTGGTGTTCTCCTATCCCTAAAGGACAATAGAGAATTATTTTTAAGTTAATTTGATGAATGGTTAACCCTAATTAATTAAAGTTCACTTTTGGGTATTTAGGCCAATTAGGGTTGTTAAAAGTGAATTAAATCAAAAGTTATTTTTCCTAAGCCTCTCTGGTAACAAAAAACATCACCAAATTTTCCTAGAATTTATTTCTTAATATGCTAATTATTGGAATTAAAATACTCAAAACAACAACATGAATTTGAAAAATCAATAACTTCTCATAGGGATGGCCTCTAACCTTGGAAAATTCAGGGAATGTTCCCAAGTTCAGAGGCTTCAAAAGCCCTATGGTCTCATGCCATGGTAAATTTCCTATATGCATGGAGAATTAAAACAATGCGGAGAGTAAATAAATCATTTAAAATAAAATACTTAATGAAATTACATGATTTCTTTTCCACATTATTCTCCTCTGTTCACTGAGCAAGAGGGTATTTTTATTTTATTTTTAGGATTTTTCTACACAAAGTTATGAATTTTCAAAGTTCTGGTAATTAAATAAATAAGAAAAATCCTAATTTCCTACTTATCCATGTGGCGCCGCGTCAACCTCGGCATCTCCGAAGCTCCACGCGTCATCTTTTGATTCAGCGCCACCATCTGACTGGGATGCCACGTGGCCCGCGGTTCATGTCCCGTTGCTCCATTCGGCGCGATCCTGACCGTCCGCTCGATACACACGCGATCCGACGGCTCCTGGTCATCGTCTACGACTGGTGTGAACCCGTGACCGTCAACCTTCTAACCCTAATTTCTCACTCGATTCTCAACGGATTTTTGTGTTCTTATGCTCTATGGATTCGTATTGAAGAGACGAACTCATCCATATGGTAAACATGCATTGAAATTGATTCAAACTAAATGGAGAATCTCTGGAAGCTTGGGAAGAAGAGTGAGTCCATACCATTGCTCGGAGAAGTGAAGCTTCGATGCGAGAGTTGTGTCACGTTCGATCGGGTCCAAGCAAGCTCCGGATGAAGTCCCTTGGCTCGGTGAATTGTCTAGGTATGAAAGTGCCCACAGTGATCACAAAGCTTGGAGGTTAGAAGGAATGGGCTGGCTCTGGAGAGGGGCTTTCGTTGGTAAACTTCTTCTCTTGGTCTGGTGAAGGTGTAGGACCAATCAATTTGGGGATTGGCTCACTGTGGTGAAGTGTCCTAGTTTTGGGCTTGAATTTTAACTCTGAAATTGAGCTCACAGAGAGGAAATGGCAGGGGGATTTCAGTGGGGATCAAGTTCTCTATGTGTAGAGAGTGGTCTAGGATGATTTTGACAGGGTTTCAGTAAGTTTTGGTTCAGCACCACCTTTGGCCGAGAGGTGGTGGTGTTTAAATAGGAGTGGGTGGAGGGCCTCCCAAGGGGGTTTGAAGGCTAGGATCAGCTTGCTCGGTGAGGAGAAGAAGAGCTATGCTTGTCCATTTGGGTTGAGACAAGTCGACAAGGTGGAATTCCAAATTTGGCTCCTCCCGAGGTCTCGGCCATGGTGTTTTCCGGCGATCCGTGCAGTGGCCGGCGAGCATGGGTCACCTTCAGGTCCGGGTGGGTCGAGGTCGGAGGTTTGTGCGATCAATCGGACTTTGCCATGTGGTAAAGGGGATGGCTTGGAGTGGAATGGGGAAGAGGCCATTTTGGCTTGCTTTGGGTCAACCCATGGAAATAGGCTTGGTGCACCTCCCCAAGACCTGATTTTAGCCGAGGAATTCATTTAGGTCGGCTTAGAAGGGGTGGTGAAGTCTCCATCCATGGTGAGGTGGCTAAGCATGGTTTAGTGTGTGACATGCTTAAGGTAAAAAAAGGTTTAAAAGGGTTTAAGAAAGATATCCCCTCTCTTGCCATTAATGGTTTGGTGAGGTGGAAAGTAGATTCCATGGCTCTCATGGCTCCCATGGGACTCATGTATGGCTTCATGGCTCATATATGGCTTGGGAAAAGTTGTCTCACTTGCATGAGAAAGGGTATTGGAATTTTTATGGATTTAAGGAGAATTGTCATAAGGCTTGATTTGGATTTATTTGGTGATGGATTTTAGAACTTAGGAAGTGTTTTAAATCAAATGGATGATGATAGAGGATTGTCATGCGGGCTTTGGGCCTTTTGAAATCATTTTTGATGGGCTTTTAGGAAGGCTAAAGGGGATGAGCCTTTAGGTTTGAAAACGGGCTTTTGAATGAAAAAAAATTGCAAAGGGCCATGCCAAAAAAAATGTTGAGTTTTGTTTAAGGATGTGTCTTGAATGATTTGAAGCAAATTTGGGGTAGTTAAGAATTGAATTGGGTGGAATTTGGGTTCATTTGGTAAATGGGCCAATGTAGGTCAAATTGGGCTAACTTGGGTCAATGTTGGGCTAGGGTTGAAATTGATGTAAAGTTAATGTTGGGAAATGTTTATGGGAGTGTTTCAAGGAGGTTTCAACTTTGGTTGGGCTTTGGTTTTGGGACTTGGGCTTATTTGGGTTAGGTTTGGGTTTAGGTCAAAATTGGGCTTTTTGGTTTTGGGTTGAATTTGAATGGGGTTTGGGTCCAAATTTTGGGCAAATCATGTTAGTTTTTTATTTTTCGGGATGCTAGGAAGGTTTTAGAAAAGATTTGGGTCAAATTGGGATTGAATTGGGTTGGTTTGGGCTAGGTTTGGGTCATGGGTAAAAATTGAGCTTTAAGCTTAAAAATGAAATTGGATTCAAATGCCAATCAAATTGGACTTGGATTTGGTCTAGATTGATATTGTGGATGTTACATTGAAGTTTACAATTAAATTGGACCAAAATTGGGGTCAATTAGGTAGGTTTGGTTTGACATTGGGTTCACTTAGGTTAAGAATGGGCTAAATTGGGGGTTTTTGGTAAAAGTGGGGTAAATTGACAAAATTGGCCCATGGTGTAGTTGGACAAAATGTAATTGGAAATATTTGTGAATTTATGGAATTTTCTAGCAATTTTCTGAATTTTTGGATTTTTTGACTAAGAGGGGTATTTTGGGTATTTGAAGGGTATTGGGGGGTATTTTGGAATCTTTGGTATTTTTGGTTATGGGTGATCAATTTGATTGGTGAGGAAATGTTTAGGTCTAATTTTGGAGAGTTTTGGGTGATTTGGAAATTTTGGAGGATTTGGGCAATTTTAAGGGCTTTTGGTAGGTTTGATAGGTGTAAGGTCCCCGGGGTCAAAAATTGAAATTTTGAAAAAAAAGAAGATTGATCAAATATGAGTGAAATGGAATCACTTTGGTTGAGCCATGAAGCCATGTTAAGCCTATATGAGCCATGAGAGGACTCATTTGAGGCATTCACTATGTTGTTCCTAACCCTCTTAGCCAGGGGCTTAGGGGTTAAGGTCCATCCATATGAATTACCTACATGAGTCAGGGAGTCAAGTTGGGTATGGGTGTGGTTTTAGGATTTGGATTGTGTGTGTGAGAGTGTAGAGTATGAGTGTAGTGGGTGTGTAAGTCAACCCTCATCAGACCAAGCTACCTAGGGTGGTCCTAAGGCCAAAGAGTCCTATGGGGAACTCATCCTTTAAACCTTCACTTTTGATTTCAACCCTCTAGTGATTAGGGGTCTACAATCAAGCTTGTGGGATTTGCAGGGAGACAAGAAGTGGTTTAAATTTCAAAAGGATGGGTCCCAATTGTAGTCCTCTAAGATAGTCAAAGGAAAAGCCTAAGGCTAGATCCTAAGCACTAAAGAGGGAAGAGAAGACCTCATCAAAAATGAGGTCAACAAATGGACCCCCAATAGGTGTAGTGTGCTAACCAAGCATACCTCGCGTATTGGCG
The DNA here is from genome assembly GCA_022702705.1 of Papilionanthe hookeriana x Papilionanthe teres. NCBI lineage: Eukaryota > Viridiplantae > Streptophyta > Magnoliopsida > Asparagales > Orchidaceae > Papilionanthe > Papilionanthe hookeriana x Papilionanthe teres. Next base: position 137,708,366 of record CM040426.1, read on the forward strand.
TTGACCGAAGAGATCAACAGAACCAAAACAAATGTCCAAGTAACAGTCTTAGGACGAAGTATAAGAAATTTCCACTAGGGAGTATCAGGTAAATCTCTAAGATTGAAGATTCCAGAACTATCACTGGGGAAGAAGGAGGTGAATTTCATATCACAAAATTTCAAAAGATTGGATCTTAAATTCGTTTCATTTTCTGTTTCAAGTTTTCAATTTTGAGGTTGAATTTTGATTTGAGTTTCAATTTTGATTTTATGCGGAGAAAAGAGTAAAGCTAAGGCCCACCCGAATGCATTTGTATGCTGAGAAGAAAGCAGGACTGAACCTATTCCAAATGCTGAGGAAGAATAGGACAAAGCCTATCCGGAATGTAGAGTGCTTTGATTTCAATTTCTTGCTGAGAGGATCAAATTTTGAGATTGTTCGAGAAAGGAGTAGGACTCGTGCCTATCCCGAGTGCTGAGAATTGCTTGAGAAGGAGTAGTGTAGAAGCCTGTTCGAATCGTCGAGATGGGAGTATGGCGGAAGCCTATCCCGATTCTGAGATGGGAGTAGGGCGGAACCCTATCCCGATTCGTTCGAGATGGGAGTAGGGCGGAAGCTCTATCCCGGATGTTGAGATTGCTTGAGACGGGAGTAGGGCGGAACCACTATCCCGAATGCCGAGATTTGCTTGAGATGGGAGTAGGGCGGAAGCTTATCCCGAATGCTCGAGATTCTTCGAGATGGGAGTAGGGCGGAAGCCTATCCCGAATGCTGAGATTTACTGAGATGGGAGTAGGGCGGAAGCCTATCCCGAATGCTGAGATTGCTGAGATGCGAGTAGGGCGGAAGCCTATCCTGAATGCTGAGATTGCTGAGATGGCTGAGATTTTCTGAGATGGGAGTAGGGTGGAAGCCTATCCCAAATGCTGAGATTGCTAAGATGGGAGTAGGGCGGAAGCCTATCCCGAATGCTGAGATTTGTCGAGATGGGAGTAGGGCGGAAGCCTATCCCGAATGCTGAGATTGCTGAGATGGGAGTAGGGCGGAAGCCTATCTCGAATACTAAGATTTGCTGAGAAGGGAGTAGGGCGGAAGCCTATCCCGAATGCTGAGATTGCTGAGATGGGAGTAGGGCGGAACCCTATCCCGAATGCTGAGATTATGAAAACATATTGTTGAGATTTATGATTGCAGAGATTAAACATATTGCTGAGATTTATGAATGCAGAGATTGAACATATTGTAAAGCGCAGAGAATGATTGTAGAAGTTCATGTGGATTTGAAATTCTTTTTAATGTTTGGATTTTTATGAAAGAGAGTTCTTATTTATTTTCCTTTTCTTTTCTGTTCTTTGCTCGAAGTTCATTTAACTTTAATGGCGTTTCCCAGTCAATTTGCACAAAAGAGGTGAAGGAAAAATGTGACATGGTCACTTTCATTCCAATCCTGTTGAAGATACATCATACAACTCGATCTGAAATATTCTTCATACAATCCATGACTCAAAATGAACTATGTATGATTCTCGTTGATCCATCCAAAAGTATATGCTAAATCCATGTCTGAATAGTAAGATACATGGTCAATAACATCACCTTCTAAGCCACCCTTGGCAGGAATGCCACGTGGATGTGCTTTGGAGGTGTGATATCTCCCATGTAACTCACAGCTCGTATGGCCGGAGACTCTCCAATTCTGGATCTGGTTGGAAATGGTATGGTGCCTTTCTGGTGTCCATTCTTCTAAAGGTGACAGAGATCCGCTCCACTGGCACTCCTAGTATGCAATGTTTTGCGATATCCGCTCCATTTCCTTGTAGTATCATGACGGAACCTACCGGAAGTGGTATCTCCACTGGCCCTCGGAACTTGCTTGGGCCTGCTATCCGGAGGTCAGATCCGAACATGATATTGCACTGGTTGACGAACGAAACTGTGCAAAAAGGTCTGACAAAGTCGTGGTGGTCTATGTGTGGAGGTATGCAGTCGCCCTTCTGATAGATGTTGATGATGCAACTGTTGGGTATACAGTCTGCTGGCAGTACCCTCCACGTTATCATTCTTTTCACCATTCTTTTAATTATTCTTAGCATGGGATCCACCTCACCGTGACGGAGTATCCCTGGTGGATTCCCTTTTCTGTCTTCTGCGAAGTTATAGCAACATCCGCATTGTATTGTGACTCTTCCTTTCCCTGGCATCCACTTCCGGGGTTCTGAATAAGTCTTTTCTCGCAGACGGCCTGCTCGACCCATCTTCTGAAGTTCTAGAATGCAATCCACAATCTGCTGTTGCTCGTATTCTGAGAATACACCTTTATGTAGCTCGAGGCCTTCCAGGATGTTGATTCTTCTGCCTCCAATCCTTTCAAAGTATTCAAAGGTCTTCTTTTCAACTAGCTGCATTTTCTCCAGCTCATATTCTGGAATTATTTGAAGTCCTCGGTGTCTGGTAACGTACAGTGGGATGTATGGCTCAACCCCAGCATGCTCTCCTGCATGTCTCAGCTCCTCGGGGATAGTCTCTGTAGGGACATCCTCCGGGGTTGCTTTCGCAACAAGACTCTCCGGGTCTGGTACATCTGCTCGGCGTTGAGGCACCGACTCCATTTCTATTCTTCCTGGTATTTCTTTCATCTGTTCCAACCCTTTTGAAGTTGGCTTTCTTCTTTTTGGTTCCTGCTGAACCGGTCTCCTTGGAGCATTTGCACTAACAGTACCCACTGTCTGTCCATGTTGATCTTCTGCTAACTTGGTCAACATCTTACGAATACGACGATTCTTATTTCGTCGCTGGGTAGCAGTGAGAGTAGCTCTTCTCACTCCTTGAATTTCTGTGGGCGCAACACTGACAAGCCCACCTTCTGTTGTAGCAAACACGGACATAATTTTCTTATCTTCTGCGGCATTTGTTTTTCTTTTCTTGTTGTTGGATTGGTGGCTCGGGCCACCCACTTTCATCACTGTTTGGTTGTGAAGTGCTTCTCGATCAACTGGGATCCAATGATTTTCTTCGTATTGTAGGCCAGCTGGTGTGAAGTCCGAGTCAATCTCTATCACTGCTCCATCCTTCACCCTCTTTTCATCGAGTGCGAGACTCACGTCATTTCTAAAGTTTAGGACCAACCGCCCGTTCGACATTTCCCTGCACAAAAGACAAGGAAAGGATCATGGGCTGTACTAAGAACAAGAACATTAAGAAAGTATTTATCACCAAAGATTTTTATTCATTTATTTTAATTTTTAAGGAAAGTAGGAAAAGATGAAGAAAGATCAGGAACAAGATTTGATTTGAACAGAAGGGTAAAACTTTATTATTATGATTTCACGTATTTTATATTTTTTTTAGTACATTTTTTTTATTTATTTTTTGTGTTTTTTGGGTTCGGACCCAGTCACAAAGTGATTGTCTCAACCGTGTTTCTAGGGATAGGACTCTATTTTAGAGGCCACCCTTTGAAACATCAGGTTGCATAATACTTTTTTAAATATCGTTCATTGATTGGAAGCATTTGTCTTTCTCGTTGGCAATTCACAAGTTGGTAGGAGCCTCCTGAGTAGACTGCCTCAACTACAAAAGGCCCTTCCCAAGTTGGTTCAAATTTGCCTCCTATCTTGCGATGTGCAAGAATAGGTCTTCTGAGAACAAGAACTAAGTTACCAACTTTGAAAGTTCTTGGGCGGACCCGTTTATCATGGGCCTGGATCATCTTAGCTTGGTACAGTTCCAAATTTTGTTGCGCTGCAAGTCTTTTTCCTTCCAAGTTTTCTAGTTCTTCTATTCGTAATCTGGCATTTTCTTCTGTGGTAATTTTATTTGCAACTGCAATCCTGAGTGATGGAAGCTAGACTTCCAATGGTAACACTGCCTCAGACCAGTACACTAAAGTGTAAGGTATAGACTGAGTTGGAGTCCTGAAGGTTGTCCTGTAGGCTCATAAGGCTTCTAACAACTTCTCATGCCAATTTCTCTTGTTGTCATCCAAAGTTTTCTTTAAGATTTGAACGAGAGTTTTATTAAAAGCCTCGGCCAAGCCGTTTGCTCTTGGGTAGTAGATTGTTGAGTATCGCGAGTCGATTCCATGTCTCTTGACAAGATTGTTGATTTTTGTACTTCTGAATGCGGACCCATTATCTGAAATGATTCTGCGCGGTACCCCAAAACGATATACAACTTGATTCTTGAAAAATTGTATGGTGTGCCTTTACTTCTCAGAGTGGAACTGCTTCTGCCCATTTAGAAAAGTATTCTGTAGCTGCAAGGATGAAGCGATGTCCTCTTGAAGAAGGCGGTTCTATCGGACCCACTATATCCGTGCCCCAACACTCAAATGGCCACGATGCAATTGTTGGATGTAGCACATTTGGAGGGTGGTGTAGAACCACTCCGTGTACCCGCACTCTGGTGACAACTTTTGGCAATCTTCATGCAGTCGGTCATCATCGAGGGCCAGTAATACCCTAGTCTTTTAATTTTCATTTTCATTTTCAGGCCCGACTGATGAGCGCCACAAAGTCCTGAATGCACTTCTTTGACAATTTCACAAGCCTCGAACCCTCTCAGACATCTTAACCACATCTGATCAAAAGACCTTCTGTATAATGTATTATTGATTAATGCGTAAGACAAAGTTCTTTTCTTGATTTGATGTGCTAATGACTTATCGTCTGGTAATTTCCCTATTTGCAGGTATTCTATTAGCGGCTGACGCCAATCTTCTGTGTTTTCCGTCACCGCTCGCAAGCCGATTCCTCTCGCTTTTCCGATTTCCGTATCATATCCATGTCGAGCTGTGATAGGACCTGTCGTCCCTGAACTAACACTTCAACTGACTCATCTCGTAAGCAGGCAAATTCTTTTGCAAGGCAGGCTAACGCGTCCGCGAGAGCATTTTCTCTTTTGGCGATCTTGTAGATTGTTACATTCGGAATTTGTTCCAACAGTTTCATGGCATACTGAAAGTATTGCTCGAGTCTTGGCTTTAAGATTTTGTATTGTCCTGCGACCTGTTGAATGATCAACTGAGAATCTCCATAGATGTTGATGTCTGTTATTCCCATCTGAATGGTCAGTTCTAATCCTGTTATGAGGGCCTTGTATTCTGCCTCGTTGTTTGTGCACTACTCTGTTAAATGGTAGGAGTATCTTAACATCCCCCGCTCCGGTGTTATAAAGATTAGTCCGATTCCTGCCTTACCGGGCACTATCGTTTGCAATTCTTTGTCTTTCTGTGTTGAGGATGCTCCGTCGAAGTATAGTTCCCAACGTCGATCATCAGTGTCTTCTAGGTTCATTATCTGTTCATCTGGCAAGTCATCATTGAGAGGCGATTCTGCCGGCAAAGGGTGTGCTGCAAGGAAATCTGCTAGGATTTGTCCCTTTATGGCATTAAGAGGCACGAAAGTTATATCGAATTGCAATAGTATCATTGACCACCTGGCAAGCATGCAAGAAAGTGTTGGATGGGTCATCAAATATTGCAATGGATTAACTTTCGAAATAAGGTTGACCTTGTGAGAGGGCATGTAATGCCTGAGCTTTTGGGCGGCGAAGATCAGGGCCAAACAATGCTTCTCAATTGGAGAATACTTTACTTCCATCAGAATCAAACGACGGCTTAAATACTAGAGAGTATTTTCTTTCCCCTCATCATTGACCTGGGCTAGCAGGGCTCCAAGGGAGTCGTCTAGAGCCGCGGTATGAAGTATCAACGGTCTACCTGAGACTGGGGCTGCTAAGACATGAGGTGTCATTAAGTATTGCTTGATGTCCTCGAAGGCCCGTTGGCATTTCTCTTCCCAAACGAATTTGGCGACCTTTTTAACTAATGCCGAGAAGGGCTGACACTTACCTGACAAGTTCGTGATAAAGCGTCGAAGATATGCCAGCTTCCCTTGAAAGGATCGTAGTTGTTTTAAGGTTTTGGGAGGCGGCATTTCTAAGATAGCTTTAATCTTTTCCGAATAGATTTCAATCCCGCGATGTCGGACAACAAATCCTAAGAATTTCCCGGAGGTGACGCCGAAGGCGCATTTTAAGGGATTCATCTTAAGGTTATATTTCCTTAGTCGCTCGAAGACAATTCTCAAATCATATAGGTGATCTTCCTTCAGTTTGCATTTGATGACCATATCATCCACATAGCACTCAACTTGGTTGTGAATGAACTCATCAAAAATCTTTGCCATTGCTCTTTGGTATGTTGGTCCCGCGTTCTTTAGTCTGAATGGTATTACTGTGTAGCAATATAATCTGATCGGCGTTCTGAAAGCTGTGAGCTTTTTGTCTTCTAGTGCCATCTTTATCTGGTTGTATCCTGAAGATCCATCCATGAAAGAGAATATTTCATGTGTCGAAGCGATGTCGATCATCAATTCTGGGATTGGTAGTGGAAATTCATCCTTCGGACATGCTTTGTTCAAGTCTCTGAAATCTACGTATATTCTGATCTGACCATTCTTCTTTCTGACTGGAACCATGTTGGCTAGCCAAGTAGGGTATTGCTCTTCACAGACAAATTTAGCATCTATTAGCTTCTTAACTTCAGTTATTACTTGTTGTTCAATTTCTAGACGCATTCTTCTGGAAGCTTGTCTGATTAGAACGGAAGTAGGATCCACTCCTAGCCTGTGAACTGCGACTTCTGGAGCTAATCCTGACATTTCGTCGTAACTCGAAGCAATACAGTCTTTGAATTCCATTAATAGCTTGATCATTTCCTTGGAATCTTCTTTATTGAGTAAGGAGCTAACAAAGGTTGGTCTAGGTTTTTTGCTAGTACCTAAGTTTACTTCCATTAACTCATCTATTGTGGATTTGATTTCTTCTTCAAATTCTGGTGGAGCATCTCCAATTTGCAGATCTTCAAGCTCTTCTGTAGTTTCTAAACAGTCTTCATTAGGTTCGCAAGTGACAACCAAACAAAATTCCATATCGTCAACTGAACCTACTGTGCGAAATCCGAGACCATGTTTTGAATTGGGAGGCCAACCAGCATTATTCCATAAATTTTCGAAGTGTTGTGCTCGGTCTTTTGTCCATTGTCGAGGTAAGATACCACGTTGAATTAAATTTTGAACACAGGGAGAGTACCACTCAAAAGATAATTCCATTAATTCGGAAGAAGTGACTGTACGGCTTATTTTTAGGGTTGTGTGTTTTTATTTTTGAAAGGGGGTCGCCTAATAGAAGTTGTCGGCGAATTTTTAATTTAATTTAAATAAATAATTTGAAAAGTAATATTTGATTTTGAAAATAATTTTAAATTTGAAAATTTTAAGATATGAAATCAAACTGATCTCACATCCCGAATAGTTTATATAAACGAGCACCGCACCATAAACCGTGTATCTATCCCGAAAAATAGACACACTGCTTGATAATGGAGCTCAATTAAATAAACTAAAAGATTTGTGACATCCGTTTGGTCTGCGAACCAATTTTATAAGCCGACAAATTCCCCTGCTTAATATAAATGAACTAAGCAGGGTTTATATTACCTGGGTTCTTAAAATTCCCTATAAGGGCAAGCCCCTATAGGTAATTACATCTTAAGTGACGGGAATCACCTAAGAAAACTCTCGATAATAATCAGTAGTTCTGCTCTCAAGAATTTCAAAGTTTATGTTTTCAAGGGGTTGAATTTTGGAATTTCAATAGGGAATAGATCAAATTTGGAACATTTTGTTTTGGGAATTCAAAGGAAGAAAGGTAGGAGAAATTACAGATTCGAAGTGAACTTCGGTAATTTCCCGACTATCCTATCGTTAGGCTTTAAATTTAGGAAAGTCCTAATGTTATCTAACATTTCAGTCTTGCCAATTTTAATTAATTAGGACTTATATTTGTATGATAAAATCAAACAAATAGCCTTGAAGATGTGAGGGTTTATGTCGTACCAAACGACTACCTAGGAGTCCTAAGACCGGTTAGGGCTTAATTTGTTATGCAAATGCCTAACGAAGAGTTGAGGATTTATGTTGCACTAGGCAAACGACCTCGAAATCCTATGGATTGGTTATTTAATTCTAGGATAGGTTTTGCTGATGTAGATTCAAGTTTTGCTGACGACGGCCGTGCTGCCCACCATGCTCCGAGCTCCTTATTGTTGCAGAGGTTTAGTTTTAGAAGTCATAAATCAGGAGATGAGAAAAGTGTTTTGGTTTAGAGAAAATCTTAATTTCCAAATATTTTTTTATGTTTTAATTAAAACAAATCTTAAAGTTGATTATAACAACACCGGTTAAGATCCCACGGTTCCATCCTTCCGGCATCGTTATTTTTATCGGATTCACTTAGTCCAGATGAATTTGCTAAACTCAACTAAATGAGTTCCACACTTTCATTTAGACCGTGAGAAATCCCGTTAGTAACACGTAGGTTACATCATCCGAGGTATTCCCGATCATCCAACAGGACGTTTTAATTTAGTTGTAATTGTAGTTTTCGTGTTCGTTTGTAATTAAATTTTGAGTTGTTTTATATTTTGAAATGTTGTGGCGGTGGATTTTATCTTGCAATGACTTTTAATTTAGTTTTGGTTTCAGCTTTAGGGACTATCCTAAAGGTGTGGGTTTTCATGCAACAGTTGTTTATCATGCAAGAAAAGTAAGTGCAATGCGATTAAATAAATTGCAATAATGTAAATTGCAATAAAATAAAAGCGTACCTGGAGGGTCTTCCTGTCATCCCAAGCTGCACTTAAAACACAATTAGAATGTTTAAGCAAGTCCCTAGGTAAAGCTAAATGGAGGGTTATGGTTTTCTACCAAGTTCCTAATCCTATAGCTAGTCATTTCCTATGACGTCTAGGTTCTTGTGTTTTGGTTTGAGGACGATTTTCTTCATCAAAGAACAATTAAGTTCAGTTGTTCTTATAAACATCCTATCATATTGAGGAAGTGCTTAAGAAGAATCTTAAACATCTTTTCAATATTGCTAGAATTATTTTAAGTCCAAATGAATTTAATTATATACATGAATTAATCGTCCGAGAATTCGAGTTTTGTTATCTTGCTCAGTGAACTAGGATATTTGAATGTCCTATAAGTGAAGTAACATTTCATTTAATGTTCTGTTTAGGAGTTATGATAACCAAAGTTTTCGAGGGCAAATTGGTGTTCAAATGGTTTGTGATTTAATTTCAGTTATCGGATTTAAATTTGGAATAGTGTTCAAGTTACTTTATATTTAATTTTTGTATGTCTTAGGTGATGTTATTTAATTCAATTTAATTTAACTTTAATTTAATTTAATTTGTTTTAGTTTTGATTTTAATTTAATTTTAATTTTAATTTTAATTTTAATTTTAATTTTAATTTTATTTAATTTAATTTTATTTTATTTTATTTTAATTTCATTTAATTTAATTTAGTTTAATTGATTTAATTTAATTTAATTTAATTTAATTTAATATGTTTTAATTTAATTTAATTTATTTTAATTTATGTTAATTTAATTTAATTTAATTTAATTTAATTTAATGATTAAGTCTTTTAACATTTTAAAACTTAAACTTGAATTATCATTTTTAATTAGGAATTAAATATTATTGAGATGATTAATATAGGGATTTTTAAATTAAAGAATAAATCTCTTCCTAATAATATCCCTATTTAATAATTCCAATTTTATTATTCTTCCAAATTTAATCAATTATTTAATTAAAGTTTATTTTAATTATTTTCAAATTGTTTAGTAAGTTTCTACCCTTCAATTATTTGAATTTCAATCATCCAAATCAGATTAAGATCAAATATTTTATTTGTTAATTTTATTAAACCTAAAGTTTTAATTAAGGGTTAAAAATTTTTAATTACCATTTTGCCCCTCAAGCTTAATAATTTCATAACTCACTAAATTGAGCTTAAATGAACTTGAAATTTTTATGTGAGATCACTCATATGTCAATAAAGACATGAGAGGAGAAAATGTGATTTTTCTGTATTTAATTTATTTATATAATTATTTTTGGTAGAAAATAGGGATTTCCAAGGAAAATTTAATAACATAAGCAAGAGAAAGTTTCTGTCCTTAAGAAAATTATGGGACATTCCTAATGACCAGAGTACCACTTGGAGCAATTTTGGTGATTTTTTGAATTATATTATTTTTACTATAATTATTTTAAGTTTTGGAGTATTAATTAATTTAAAAATAAAATAAAGGTTGAAAAATAAAATTTATATTTTTCAAAAATCTCTTTGATATCAAGGAAATCAAAGAATCAATTTTTGCAATTTTCTGATTTTTCTTTGATTTATTATAATTATTTTAGTGGAAATACTAGAAAATATATTTTTTTAATTTTTTAAATTACCTTAGGGCTTTAAAATTTAATATCTCATTAAATAGACCTAAGAAAAATATGGGGTTTGTTCCTAAGTGATTAGAATTCAAAATGTGACATGTTGGTGAATTTTATTATTTTTATGATTTTTATTATTTTTTAATTATTAAAATATTAAAATAATACCAAAAAATCAACTTTTTTAGAAAATTGAAATTTTAATTTTCATAAATTCCCCTGATATCAGAGAGGCTCCAAAACCAATTTGGTAAATTTTTGAAAGGTATTTTGAAAGTTATGAATTTTTGAAATTCAAATTGGCTAAATGACTTAATCAACCCATTTAGTAGGGCTAACCAAGTCCAATTGACTTCAAATTTTTATTGTGGGTTCCTCTGATCCTCAAGGTCAGTGGAGAATTGATTTCAAGTCAATTTGATGTATGATTAGCTCTAATTAATTAGGGACCTATTTTGGGTGTTTAAGCCAATTAGGGCTATTTTAAATGAATTGACTCAAAACAAATTTTTCCTAGGGTCCTCTGGTCATAAGAGACATCACCAAATTTTCCTAGAATTTATTTCACAACATGCTAATTATTGGAATTAAAATACTCAAAAAAATAACATGAATTTGAAAAATCAATAACTTCTCATAGGGATGGCCTCTGACTTTGAAAAATTCAAGGAATGTTCCCAAATTCAGAGGCTTCAAAAGCCCTATGGTCTCATGCCATGGTGAATTTCCTACATGCATGGACAATTAAAACAATGCAGAGGGGAAATAAATCATTAAAAATAAAATACTTGATGAAATTAAATGATTTCTTTTCCACATTATTCTCCTCTCGTTCATCGAGCAAGAGGTTATTTTTATTTTATTTTTATGATTTTTCTACACAAAGTTATGGATTTTTGAAGTTTAGGGAATTAAATAAATAAGAAAATACCCTAATTTTCTATTTATCCACGCGGCGCCGTGTCAACCTCGGCAGCTCCGAACGCACACGCGTCGCTCTCTGATTCGACGTCGCCATCCGACTCAACTCTTTGGGGGCCCGCTGTATCGTTCCGTCTCCTCATCCGGCGCGATCCTGACCGTCCGTTCGCTCGTGTATTAAATGAACGACATCCGTTCATCGTCCCCAAGCGTCCTCACCCGAGAGCTATCCGTCTTCTAGGCCTAAGATCTCACTCGATACTCAATAGATTTTCGTGTTCTTGTGCTCTATGGATTCGTCTCGAGAAGACGAACACATCTATACGGTTTATGTGGCATGAAATTGACTCAATGAAAATGGAGAATGTTCAGAAGCTCGGGAAGAAGAGTGAGGCCATACCTTTGCTCAGAGAAGTGTGGCTTCGATTTGAGGGTTGTGTCACCTTCGATTGGATCCCAGCAAGCTCCAGATGAAGTCTCCTGGTCTGGTTAATTGCCTAGCTATGAAAGTGACCACGCGCCGATCACAAAGCTTGGAGGTCGGCGCAACTGGGTGGCTCTGGAGATGGGGCTTTCGGTGGGAAACTTCTCCTCTTGGTCCAGGTGAAGGTGTAGGACCAGTCAATTTGAGGATTGGCTCACCGTGGCAAAGTGTCCTGGTTTTGGGTGAAATTTCGGTTGAGAAATTGAATTCTGTTGGTGGGGATTAGGGCAAATTGACACTGGGAATCAACTGCTCTAAGTATGGAGAAGGGTTTGGAACAATTTTGGCAGAGTTTCGGCAAGGTTTGTGCAACTCTCTTCTCATGGCCGTGAGGGGGTCGGGTTTAAATAGAGGTGGCTGGAGAGCCTCACAGGGATGGCCAAGGGTTGGGATCAGCTACTCTGGGCATGGGAAGAACGGCCATGGTGGCCATTGAGCATGGGGCAGCTCAGTAAGGTGGAATTCCAAAGTTTAGCTCCTCCCAAGGTCTCGGCCATGGTGTTTTCCGGCGACCCAGGAGGCTGGCCGGTAGGCATGGGTCACCCTCAGGTACAGGTGGGTCAGGGCTGGAGGTTTGTGCAATCAATTGGCCATGGACATGTGTAAAGGGCTTGGATCAAAATGGTATGGGGATATGGCTAATCTTGGCTAGGTTTGGTCAACCCATTTGTTTGGGCTGGGTTCACCTCCCCATGGCTAGCCTTGGGCTGAGAAAATCAGTTAGGTTAGCTGGTCAGAAGGTGGTGATGTCCTTATCCAAGAATATTTGGATTAAATCTTGGTTAAGGGGTATCATGGGTGAGGTTAAAGACTTTTAGGAATTAAGGAAAGCTCCCTCTCCTCTTACCCAATGTGGTATGGTCACATGTCAAACAATTCACATGGCTTGCATGTGGCTTAAGAGTGGCTTCATGGCTCACCTTTGGCTTGGGAAAAGTTGAGTCAATTTCATGGAAATGGATTTAAGAAAAATTTTGGTATTTTGATGGAAATTTGTATGGGGCTTAATTTGGAATGGATTCATGATGAATTTTCAAACTTAGGGATTGATTTTAATTAAGGGTGTGATGTAGAGCAATTGTCATATTGGCTTTAGCATGAAATTTGGGCTTTTCGGAAGGTTTCATTTAAGTGGGCTTTTGGTTTAAAAATAGATTTATGGATGGGAATTTTGTAGAATTTTGGGCCAAATAATTGTTGGGTTTAGCTCATGGATGTGTCATGAGTGATTTGAAGCAAATTGGGAGTGATTTGGGTTTGAATTGGGTTGAATTTGGGCTTCTTTGGTGAATGGGCCAATATAGGTCAAATTGGGCTAACTTGGGCCAATGTTGGGCTAGGATTGCGATTGATGTAAAATAAATGTTGGGAAATGTTTATGGGAGTGTTTCAAAGAGGTTTTGGCTTTGGTTGAGTTTTGATTTTGGGGTTTGGGCTTATTTGGGTTAGGTTTGGGTTTAGGTCAAAATTGGGCCTTTTAGCTTTGGGTTGAATTTGAGTGGGGTTTGGGTATAAATTTTGGGCAAATCATGTTAGTGTTTTGTTTGTGGGGATGTTAGGGAAGGTTTAGAAAAGGTTTGTGGTTAATTGGAGTTGAATTGGGTGAGTTTGGGTTAGGTTTGGGTCATGGGTCCAAATTGGGCTTTGAGGCCAAAAGTGAAATTGGATCCAAATTTTAATCCAATTGGACTTGGGTTTGGTCTAGATTGGTGTTGGGAACGTTGAATTGAAGTTTAGAATTGAATTGGAACAGAATTTGGGTCAATTGGGTAGGCTTGGTTTGACATTGGGTTCACTTAGGGTTAAAATAGGTCAAATTGGGGGTTTTGACAAAAGTAGGGTAAATTGACAAAATTGGGAATATTTGTGATTTTCTGGAATTTTCTGGGAATTTTCTGAATTTTTGGATTTTTGGGTCAAGAGGGGTATTTTGGGTATTTGGAGGGTATTGGGAGGTATTTTTATAATTTTTGGTATTTTTGGGTATGAATGATCAATTTGGGTAATGTGGGAATGCTTGGGGTTAATTTTGAGGAATTTTGGGTAATTTAGGTGATTTTGGAGGATTTGAAGGGTTTTGGGTAGGCTAGGCGGGTGTAGGGTCCCGGGGGTCAAAAATTGAAAATTTGGAAAATTGAAGATTGGGTGAATGTAAGTGGAATGAAATCATTTTGGTTGAGCCTTGAAGCCATATCAAGCCCACATGAGCCATAAAGGGACTCATTTGAGGCATTCACTATGTTGTTCCTAACCCTCTTAGCCAAGGGTGAGGGGTTAAGGACCATCCATGTGAATCACCTACATGAGTCAGGAGGTCAAGTTGGGTATAGGTGTGTGAAAGTGTAGTGTATAAGTGTAGTGTGTGTGTAAGTCAGCCCCACTGGACCGGGCCACCTGTGGCGGTCCTAAGGCCAAAGAGTCCTATAGGAACCCATCCTTTAAACTTTCACACTTGATTTCGACCCTCTAGGTGATTAGGGGTCTACGATCAAGTTTGTGGAGTTTGCGGGGAGTTAAGAAGTAGTTTGAATTTCTAAGTGGTGGGTCCCAATTCTAATCCTCTAAGATAGTCAAAGGAAAAGCTTAAGGCTAGATCCTAAGTACTAAAGAGAAGAAGTGAAGACCTCATCCAAAATGAGGTCAACAAATGGACCCCCAATAGGTGTGGTGAGCTGACGGAGCACACCACGCGTATTGGTGTTGACCGAAGCGATCAACAAAACCAACACAAACGTCCAAGTGACAAACTTAGGACAAAGTAGAAGAGTTTCCGCTGGGGAGTGTCAAGTATATCTCTGAGACTGGAGATCCCTGAACTCTTGCTGAGGAAAGGAAAAGGAGGTAAATCCCAAATCACATGACCTGGGGGAATTTCAATTTAGATTTTATTTTGTTTCAGTTTAAGTTTTGATGTGTGAGCTTAGATTTTAGTTTGAGTTTCAATTTAGATTGAAAATTGATTTAAAATCAATTTGAAGGGATTTGAACTTGAAATGAAAATTGGAATTTTGTGGTTTTAGATGTAACATCTTCAACCTCAAAAGAAAATTGAATTGATTGGATTGAATCATTGCAATGAGGAGAGATCTCGGAGGATGTAAAATCCTTAACCTCAAGATTTTGATTTTGATGTATTTCATCGCGATAGGGAAAGAATCCTAAAGCAATGCAGTTTTGGATGTAAAATCCTCGACCCTGAAGTTTAATTTTTTTTTTGATGTATTTCATTGCGATAGGGAAAAGATCCTAAAGCAATGCAGTCTCGAATGTAAAATCCTCAACCCAAAAGTTTGAATTTTGATGTATTTCATTGCGATAAGGAAAGGATCCTAAAGCAATGCAGTCTCGGATGTAAAATCCTCAACCCAAAAGTTTGAATTTTGATGTATTTCATTGCGATAAGGAAAGGATCCTACAGCAATGCAGTCTCGGATGTAAAATCCTCAACCCAAAAGTTTGAATTTTGATGTATATCATTGCGATAGGGAAAGGATCCTAAAGCAATGCAGTCTCGGATGTAAAATCCTCAACTCCAAAAGTTTGATTTTGATGTATTTCATTGCAATAGGGAAAGGATTCCTAAAGCAATGCAGTCTCGGATGTAAAATCCTCAACTCCAAAAGTTTGATTTTGATGTATTTCATTGCAATAGGGAAAGGATTCCTAAAGCAATGCAGTCTCGGATGTAAAATCCTCAACCCCAAAAGTTTGATTTTGATGTATTTCATTGCAATAGGGAAAGGAATCCTAAAGCAATGCAGTCTCGGATGTAAAATCCTCAACTCCAAAAGTTTAATTTTGATGTATTTCATTGCAATAGGGAAAGGATTCCTAAAGCAATGCAGTCTCGGATGTAAAATCATCAACTCCAAAAGTTTGATTTTGATATATTTCATTGCAATAGGGAAAGGATTCCTAAAGCAATACAGTCTCGGATGTAAAATCCTCAACTCCAAAAGTTTGATTTTGATGTATTTCATTGCAATAGGGAGAGGATTCCTAAAGCAATGCAGTCTCGGATGTAAAATCCTCAACCCAAAAGTTTGAATTTGATGTATTTCGTTGCAATAGGGAAAGGATTCCTAAAGCAATGCAGTCTCGGATGTAAAATCCTCAACTCCAAAAGTTTGATTTTGATGTATTTCATTGCAATAGGGAAAGGATTCCTAAAGCAATGCAGTCTCGGATGTAAAATCCTCAACCCCAAAAGTTTGATTTTGATGTATTTCATTGCAATAGAGAAAGGAATCCTAAAGCAATGCAGTCTCGGATGTAAAATCCTCAACTCCAAAAGTTTAATTTTGATGTATTTCATTGCAATAGGAAAAGGATTCCTAAAGCAATGCAGTCTCGGATGTAAAATCATCAACTCCAAAAGTTTGAATTTGATGTATTTCATTGCAATAGGGAAAGGATTCCTAAAGCAATGCAGTCTCGGATGTAAAATCCTCAACTTCAAAAGTTTGATTTTGATGTATTTCGTTGCAATAGTGAAAGGATTCCTAAAGCAATGCAGTCTCGGATGTAAAATCCTCAACTCCAAAAGTTTGATTTTGATGTATTTCGTTGCAATAGGAAAAGGATTCCTAAAGCAATGCAGTCTCGGATGTAAAATCCTCAACTCCAAAAGTTTGATTTTGATGTATTTCATTGCAATAGGGAAAGGATTCCTAAAGCAATGCAGTCTCGGATGTAAAATCCTCAACCCCAAAAGTTTGATTTTGATGTATTTCATTGCAATAGGGAAAGGAATCCTAAAGCAATGCAGTCTCGGATGTAAAATCCTCAACTCCAAAAGTTTAATTTTGATGTATTTCATTGCAATAGGGAAAGGATTCCTAAAGCAATGCGGTCTCGGATGTAAAATCATCAACTCCAAAAGTTTGATTTTGATATATTTCATTGCGATAGGGAAAGGATTCCTAAAGCAATGCGATCTCGGATGTAAAATCCTCAACTCCAAAAGTTTGATTTTGATGTATTTCATTGCAATAGGGAGAGGATTCCTAAAGCAATGCAGTCTCGGATGTAAAATCCTCGACCCAAAAGTTTGAATTTGATGTAGTCATTGACTTTGCAAAGATTTGTAGTGTTGATTTAAAAAGTGTGGAATTTTGGTGTTTCGAGAATTTCATGAAAGTTGTAAAAGACTTTCATGGAAGGAAATAGATTAGGAGGGAATATGTAGATGCTACATATCACATTCAAAAGAGTTGATCGGAAATTGCTGGTTTGGATTGGGTATAATCCCTCGCCATCAGATTCGATCCGTGTCAATGGAATCAACCACTTCCATCCCAGACAAGGGAGAGAATAGAACGAATTGGATTTCAGATTTGGAAAGTTGAGTTTGAACTCGATTGAGATTTGATTTGAAATTTGGAAAGTTGAATTTGAACTTGATTGAGATTTGATTTGAAATTTGGAAAGATCGAATTTGAATTTTGATTTAAATTTGATTTGAAATTTGGAAAGATCGAATTTGAATTTTGATTTAAATTTGATTTGAAATTTGGAAAGATCGAATTTGAATTTTGATTTAAATTTGATTTGAAATTTGTGTTCATTTCGTTCGTAGTTTAATGATTCAAATTTATTTTATCCTTTATTTAATGTTCATGTGATTTTGGTGTTCATCATTTTTTAGATTTTTAAGGAAAGTTTTCTTTTATTCTTTTTTTTTGTTTCTTTTCTGTTCCTTGTTTGAAGTTCATTTAACTTTAATGGCTTTTCTCAGTCAACTTGCACAAAAGAGGTGAAGGCCAAAAATGTGACATGGTCACTTTCATTCCAATCATGCTGAAGATACATCATACAAATCGATCTGGAATACATCTCATACAATCCATGTAGACTCAAAACTGACTATGTATGATCTTTGTCGATCCATCCAAAAAGGTATCTGTCAGAAATCCATGTTTGAATAGTGAAGTACATGGTCAATAACATCACCTTCCAAGCCATCCTTGGCAAGGATGCCGTATGGATGTACGTTGGAGGTGTGATATTTTCCATGCAACTCACAGCTCGTAAGGTTGGAGGCTCTCTAGCTCCGGGTCTGGCTGGAAGTGGTAAGGTGTCTTCCTATCGTCCATTCTTCCGAAAGTAACCGAGATCCGCTTCACCGGTACTCCCGGTATGCAATGCTTAGCGACATCCGCTCCGTTGCCCTTCGGTATCATGACGGAACCTACCGGTAATGGTATCTTCACCGGCCCTCGGAACTCACCCGGGCCTCGCTATCCGAGGTCGGATTCAAACATGATATTACACTCGTTCGAAAAGAAACCGTGCGTAAAGGTCCGACAAAGTCGTGGTGATCTATGTGCGGGGGTATGCAGTCACCCTGCTTGTAAATGTTAATAATGCAACTGTTGGGTATGCAATCTGCTGGCAGTACCCTCCATGTTATCAATATTTTTACCATTCTCTTGATGACTAATGGCATTGGATCCACTTGGCTATGATGGAGTATCCCTGGTGGGTTCCCCTTCCTGTCTTCTTCGAAGTTGTAACAGCATCCGCATTGTATCGTAATTCTACCTTTCCCCGGCATCCATCTCCGGGGTTCTGAGTAAGTGTTTTCTCTTAGGCGGCCCGCTCGTCCCATTCTTTTCAAATCCCAGATGCAGTCCACGATTTTTTGTTGTTCGTATTCTGAGAACACGTCTGTATGTAGCTCGAGGCCTTCTAAGTATATTGATCCTCCCGCCTCCGATTCTCTCGAAGTATTCAAAGTTTTCTTCTCGACATTCCGCATCCTTTCTAGCTCGTATTCGGAATAATCCGCAAATGGCGAGGCACTGGTGACATATCGTGGGATATATGGCTCAATCCCTTCGCGTTCTCCCGCATACCTCGGCTCCTCGGGGATGGTGTCCGTCGGGACATCCTCCGGGGTTGCTTCGCAACAAGGTTATGCATTATCGGTAGTTCTATCTCGGTAGCGTGGTAGCCTTCTTTCTTCGATCTTCGTGAGATTTCCCCGGTCCCTTCGTTATCCTAAGAGCGGCCTCCTTTCTTCCGGTACTCGGTCAACTCGGCGTCCTTGAAGTGTATGTAGCGGCGTAGCAAGCTCGCCTCGTCACGCCGGTCCACTGCTAGTTTGGTTAACATCTTACGGATACGGCGATTCTTATTTCTTCGTTGAGTTCTCGTGAGAGTAGCTCTTCGTACTTCCCGAATCTCGTGGGCGCGGCGGCGACAAGTCCGCCCTCTCGCCGTAGCAACTACGGACTTGATTTTCTTATCTTCTTCGGTGTTTGTTTTCCTTTTCTTCTGCTTGGATTGGTGGCTTAGGCCACCCACTTTCATTACCGTCTGATCGGGCAGTTCCTCTCGGTCAACTGGGACCCAGTCACTTTCCTCATACTGTAGGCCTGCTGGTGCGAAGTCCGAGTCAATCTCGATTATCACTCCATCTTTCACCCTCTTTTCGTCGAGTGCAAGGCTTACGTCATTTCTAAAGTTCAGGACCAACCTCCCGTTCGACATTTCCCTGCGAAAAGATAAGGAAAAGGATCAGGGGCTATACTAAGAACAAGAACATTAAGAAAATGTTTATTAAAGACACATTTTTTATTACTCTTATATTTTTAAATTTAACAGGAATGAAGTGGGATAAGATCAGGAAAGAGATTTTGATATGGAAGAGAAAACAAGGAAAACTTTATTATCATGATTTTATTTATTTTTTTTAGCACATTTTTTATTATTTTTGGGTTCGGACCCAGTCATAAGTAATTACTTCGCCCGTGCTTCTTAGGGATGAAGAATTCATTCCTTCGAAACATCAGGTAGCGTAATACTTTTTCAAGTATCGTCCGTTGATCGGAAGCATATGTCGTTCTCCCTGGAAATTCACTAGCTAGTAGGAACCTCCTGAGTATACTGCTTCAACCACGAACGGTCCTTCCCAAGTGGGTTCAAATTTTCCTCCTATCTTGTGGTGTGCCAGAATAGGTCTTCTGAGAACGAGAACTAAGTCACCAACTTTGAAGGTTCTCGGGCGGACCAATTGATCATGGGCTTGAACCATCTTAGCTTGGTATAGTTCTAAATTCTGCTGCGATGTAAGTCTTTTCCCTTCCAGGCTTTCCAATTCTTCTAGTCATAATTTGACATTCTCTTCTGTCGTGATCTTGTTTGCAACTGCAATTTTGAGTGAAGGAAGCTGGACCTCTAAGGGTAACACTGCCTCGGACCCATACACCAGAGCGTAAGGTGTAGCTTGAGTAGGAGTTTTGAAGGTTGTTCGGTAGGCCCATAAGGCTTCTAACAACTTCTCGTGCCAATTTCTCTTATTATCGTCCAAGGTTTTCTTTAAAATTTGAACGAGAGTTTTATTAAAAGCCTCAGCCAGGCCGTTTGCACTTGGGTAGTAAATTGTGAAATATCGCCAGTCGATTTCGTGTCTCCTAACAAAATTGTTGATTTGCGTGCATCTGAATGCTGACCCATTATCTGAGATGATCCTGCGCGGCACTCCAAAACGGTAGACAACTTGGTTTTTGAAAAACTGTAGCACGTGGTGTGCTTTCACTTCTCTGAGTGGAACTGCCTCTGCCCACTTGGAAAAGTAATCTGTAGCTGCAAGAATGAAGCGATGTCCTTTTGAAGATGGTGGTTCTATTGGGCCCACGACCTATCGTCTGGTAGTTTTCCTGTTTGCAGGTAGTCTATTAATGGCTGTCGCCAATCTTCTGTGTTTTTTGTCACTGTTGCAACAGATTCTTCTTCTTTTTCTGATTTGTGTATTGTGTCTATGTCGAGCTGTGATAGGACATGACGTCCGTGAACTGACACTTCCACTGATTCATCTTGCAAGCAGGCAAATTCTTTTGCGAGGCGGGCTAACGCATCTGCTAAGGCATTTTCTTTTCTGGGAATTTTGTAGATCGTCACATTCGGAATCTGTTCCAACAACTGTATGGCATACTGGAAGTATTGCTCGAGTCTTGGCTTTAAAATTTTGTACTGTCCAGCGATCTGTTGAATGATTAACTGCGAATCCCCGTAGATGTTGATGTCCGTTATCCCCATTCGAATAGTTAATTCCAATCCTCGTTATGAGGGCTTCCCATTCTGCTTCGTTGTTTGTACACGGTTCTATTAAGTGGTAGCAGTATCTTAACATCCCTCGCTTAGGTGTCATAAAGATTAGTCCGATTCCTGCCTTACAGGCACTATCACTTGCGATTCTTCATCTTTGTGTGCTGAAGATGCTCCGTCGAAATATAATTCCCAATGTCAATCATCAGGGTCTTCTAGGCTCATTATTTGTTCATCTGGCAAATCGTCATTGAGAGGAGATTCCGTAGGCAAAGGGTGTCTTGCGAGGAAGTCCGCTAAGACTTGTCCCTTTATGGCACGAAGAGGCACGAAAGTTATATCGAATTGCAATAATATCATTGACCATCCAGCAAGTCTGCTGGAAAGCGTTGGAAGAGTCATCAAGTATTGCAATGGATTAAATTTCGAGATCGAGTTGACCTTATGAGAAAGCATGTAGTTCCCGAGCTTTTGAGCGGCGAAGATCGAGGCCAAACAATGCTTTTCAATTGCGGGATACCTTATTTCGTCGGAAGTAAACGATGGCTTAGGTAGTAAAGAGCATTTTCTTTACCCTCATCATCGACACTAGGCTAACAGGCTCCGAGAGAGTCGTCTAAAGCCGCGGTATAAAGTATCGGAGACCGGGGTCGCTAAGACAGGAGGTGTCATTAAGTATTGTTTAATGTCTTCGAAGGCCTTCTGGCATTTCTCTTCCCAAATAAATTTGGCATCCTTTTTAACTAGTGTCGAGAAAGGCTGACACCTACCTGACAAGTTCGAGATAAAGCGTCGAAGATATGCCAACTTCCCTTGAAAAGATCGTAGTTATTTAAAGGTTTTAGGCGGCGGCATTTCTAAGATAGCTTTAATCTTTTCCGGGTCGATTTCAATTCCACGATGTCAGACAACGAATCCTAAGAATTTCCCGGAGGTGACGCCGAAGGCGCATTTTAAGGGATTCATCTTAAGGTTAAATTGTCTTAATCGTTCGAAAACAATTCTCAAATCATACAGGTGGTTTTCCTTTACTTTTCCATTGATGAGCACATCGTCCACGTAGCATTCGACTTGATTGTGAATGAGATCATAAAAAATTCTTGTCATTGCTCTCTGGTAGGTTGCTCCTGCGTTCTTCAGTCCGAATGGCGTCACTGTCTAGCAATATACTCCAATCGGCGTTCTGAAAGCTGTAAGTTTTTCATCTTCTGGAGCCATTTTTATCTGGTTGTATCCTGAAGATCCATCCATGAATGAAAATATTTCATGTGTTGAAGCAATGTCGATCATTAGTTCTGGGATCGGTAGAGGGAACTCATCTTTTGGACATGCCTTGTTTAAATCTCTAAAATCCACACAAATTCCGATCCGACCATTCTTCTTTCGATCGGCACTACATTGGCTAGCCAAGTTGGGTATTGTTCTTCACGGACAAATTTGGCGTCTATTAGCTTTTTAACTTCAGCTATGACTTGTTGTTCGATTTCTAGACGCATTCTTCGGGACCTTGTCCGACCGGGACGAAGTAGGATCCACTCCTAGCTTATGAATTGCGACCTCCGGAGCTAATCCCGGCATTTCATCGTAGCTCCAAGCAAAACAGTCTTTAAATTTCATTAATAACTTGATTATTTCTTCGGAGTCTTCTTTATTGAGTAAGGAGCTAACAAAGGTAGGTCTAGGCTCTTCGATAGTACCTAAGTTAACTTCGGTTAACTCATCTATTGTAGATTTGATCTCTTCTTCGAATTCTGGTGGAGCGTCTCCAATTTGTAAATCTTCAAATTCTTCTGTAGCTTCCATGCAGTCTTCATTAGACTCGCAAGTGACAACCAAGCAAAATTCGGCATCGTCAACCGATCCTACCGTGCCGAATCCGAGACCATGCTTTGAATTGGGTGGACGACCGGAGTTATTCCATAATTTTTCAAAATGTTTTGATTGACCTTTTGTCCATTGTCGAGGTAAGAAACCACGCTGAATTAGATTTTGAACACAGGGAGAGTACCACTCAAAAGGTAATTCCATTAATTCTGATGAAGTGACATCTTCAAATTGTACATTATTTTCAGTTTTGGAGGAAGGAGCGCCATGGTAGAATTTGATTGGCTTTGCACCGCCGCTACGTACCTTTTTGACCACCATACCCTCGATCTTATTAGAATGGATCGAGGTTAGGGTCATAGTATGTACATAGTGGTTAATCTTCTCGTACATCGATTTGTATTCTTCGTTCTTCTCATCTTCGAGAGAGATCTTGAATTGCGGCTTCTTCTGACTTATTGTCACTGCTTCTTGCTTGATCTCTTTTTCTTCTTCAGAACTGTCTTCCCAATCAACATTGATGGCTCGTTTCCTCTGTCCAACTGTCCTGACGTCTCTACCACGACCTCGTCCCCGGCCTCGACCTCGGATGTGAGTTGTGGAGAAACCTTCACCATCTCGCCGTAAGGGAGTGGTGAGTGACAGTTGGACTAGAACTTCAGGTTCTTCGTTGTCCGGAACTTTCTTTGCTTCATTTGTTATGGTATCTCTCGGAGAAAATTGTTTTCTTCGGAGGTGCATAATAAGCTGCATCTTCATGGATTCCAATTTCATGTACGGAGAATGGTTGTAAGTCACCTTTGATGCACTGTTCCCCTCCATCGTAGTATTTGATGCACTGATGTAGAGATGATGGTACCATCCTGTTTTCATGTATCCAAGGTCGGCCCAGTAGAGCGTTGAACGACTTTTCTGAATTAATTATGTGAAATTTTGCGGTTGTCTTTGCTAAGTCACCGGTCTTCATTAGTAGCGTTATTGATCCGAGGGCTCTTTCTCCTTTCTGGTTGAATCCTCTTAATAACATTTTGTCAGCTTCGAGCTCGCGAGCATCAATTTCCAAATATGATAGTGTTCGAAGACTCATTATATTGATTGATGCTCCTGGATCCACCAATACTCTGGAGAGTGTAACTTCCCAATTGTAACTGAAATGTACAACGGTCGGTTGTGATCTGCTATCCCAAGTAGTAGGTCATTGTCCTTGAAGGTAACACCTCACTGTTCCTTTAACGAGCAAACCTCATCTAAGGAATCTCTGGCCATTTGAGCTAAGCAAATTTCCGGATCAAGTAAGGCCTTGATCAGAGCTTCTCTCATCTCTTTTGATAAGATGAGAGCATCGTAGATGCTCAGTTTGGTCGGTAGTTTCCTAAGATGGGCTAGCA
Source organism: Papilionanthe hookeriana x Papilionanthe teres (assembly GCA_022702705.1). Classification (NCBI taxonomy): domain Eukaryota; kingdom Viridiplantae; phylum Streptophyta; class Magnoliopsida; order Asparagales; family Orchidaceae; genus Papilionanthe; species Papilionanthe hookeriana x Papilionanthe teres. The sequence continues at coordinate 137,732,322 of CM040426.1, forward strand.
CGTTGTAGTCCACTTTATTTTCACGTGTCTCGGCTTCTTCCCGAATGGGTATTTCTTCTGCTGGGGCTGGTTCTTCTTGAACAACCACCTGCTTTCCTTTGTCCTTTGGACCCAGTCTCGGAGGTAAAACTCTTTCACTTCTTAAGTTAACTTTTGTAATTTCTTCTGACTCTAGCGTTGAGCTTGCTGGTGTTTCTTCCTGAATCGGAATGACAGGTTCTTCCGGATTAGCTTCAGAGTCTGAAGGCTCTAACTCTATTGTGATCGGAGCTCCTCGAAACTCGCGGATAGATTCGTTGCTTGTTGAACACTCGTAGCCTCCTTGATGGATGTCTTCTTCGTCATTGCGATCGTCGAGATTGTGTATGATTCGAGAATTGTCATTGGTATCGAATTCGATGTCCGGATTGTCGCTAGTTACGTAATCGTTAGAAACGATCAAAACGTAGCCAACACCATAACCCTTATCATTATAAGATCCCACCGAAGTGAGCAGATAATCATACAAAGTCAGAGGTTCGAGGGATTTCTCCCCCGAATCCGAAACAACTATCCTAGGATAAGCAGCCCCTAGCCTAGCCTTAGGAGCCTCGGTCTTTTCTTCTTCATCAATTTTCTTCTTTTCTTCAATCGTCTCTCATTGAGGCGGTTCTTCTATCGCAAGCGATAGTGCCGACTTGACAGGTTTCGAACTCTGACTTGAAGCTCGCAACCGAAGCGGTTTGGATGCTGTCTAAAATCTTTTTTGAAGACCTTGTCCAAGCGGTAGTCCATCCATCGTCAGTCGCATAGGGATCTATCGGAACAATGAGATCAGTCGAGACAACATTGACGGAACCTCCTTTCTGGGGTTCCATCATGTACTCCTTAGGGATCGTTATATTCCCTTTCCGAAGGTTGTCGTTGAGCCAACTTTTGAAGGTGATACAATCTTCTATCTTGTGTCCAAGCATCCGGTGGTAAGGGCAAAAGTTGGGATCTCCTTTCTTGTCAACTTCTTCTGGTCTTTTAGCTTCTGGTAGCTGAAAATCTGGAGTCTTCATCAGACTACGGAACATCTTCGGCACTGCCTCATTCTTGAATGGATATTCCCTGCTCAGAAGCTCCCTTAATGTACGTTGCGGACGAGGCGGTTGTTCATACTGTTGAGATGACTGATAGCTGGGTCGGGGTTGATGATAATTCTGTTGAGGTTGCTGCGGCCGTTCGGACGATATTTGTATCGGTTGCTTGCCTTTGTCGACTGCTGCAACAATTCCGGATTTCTTTTAAAAGTCTTCACAGGCTTTTGCTTGTCTGTCTTATCAGCGAAACTTAATTGCTTCCCCTCCTCTTGCAAGCTTCCGGCCTTGCTTAACAACTTTTCAAAAGTCTTAATAGTAAATCCCTTGAGGAGAAGTGCTATCAGGCCGTGAATGCTCTTTAGTAAAATGCCGACTGCATGTTGTTCTTGTAGTTGAGGTTCACACTTCATACTTAGGTTCCTCCATCAAAGTATGTAATCCACCAAAGTTTCATTCGGCTTCTGCTTCTCTACCACTAAATCACCTATAGTGATGTTGTGCTGAGCTCCGGCAAATCGCTTGATGAAAAGGTTCTCTAGTTCTGAGAATGTCTTCACCGAACCGTTCGGTAATTCTGCATACCAATCAAAGGCGATCCCCGACGAGTCGCCGACGGAGTGTCGGAAGAGTAATGCATCGCTCCCGCCGGCATTGCAACAATCGGCACGAAAGTGTGCAACATGCCTGTCGGGGGTTCCCGGTTCCATCAAAGGTCTTGAACGGAGGTGGTACGAAGCCTTTGGGTATTGGGACAGCGTCGAATTCTTCCGGTAAGGTCTACCCGTCCGAATGGATGTCCCGCTCTTTGATTGTGCTAAGGCTTCGCACTCTGCTTGTTCCACCAAGCTCTTGATATCCTTCTCTGGAATCATACTTTGTGTTGTATCTTTCTTTAGCTGATCATCCCCGTTGACGGACGTAATCTCCTTTCCTCCGTCTACGATGTGAATGACCTCTGGGGGTGTCTCTCTTTGGGGTTGCACTTGACTTTGGAGAGTGGCTAGGGCTACAGCCATCTCTTCCATCCTCTTCGCCATTTGGGCGATTGTATCATCTTTCTCTTGAAGCTTCCTCCTCATTACTTCTAGCTCCTCTCTTTCTGCGGCTGTAGAAGCACCTTGTGAAGCTAACGAAGCTCGTCTTTCGACCATGTTGATTTCTGCATACTCATCATCCATGAATTCTGATGAATCAATCTCATCTCCAAATTTATCTTCTCTTTCTTTTGCTAATCTTCGAATATCAGTCCTCAACTTTTCCATAGCATCCTCTAGCGGTCCTTTCGGTGCATCTTCGCAGTTATGATGTGATAGCTGCCGGGTTCCCTTCTCACGAGTCCCCTTTACTGCAGTAGCACTTTCTTCGGATTCAAGTCTCCTGACGAGTCTTTCCTTTTCAGGCCATTGTTTCAATCTTAATTGTCCAGTAGTGGGACGCCACACCATCCTTCTAGCAGCAGAAGGTCTAGGACCAGATGGTACGTCGGCTAAATGCTTGGAAGGTGGTATCCTCCCTAATCCGTAACCCTAAAACGACGACGAGGCGGACTAGCCTTCATCCTTTTATTTGGCTTTTACGTAACGATGGCGGGTTCTACTCGTGGCCCAAGACGGGATTTGATCGGCACCCGCCCTATCCTTCTCAAAATTTCCGATACTAGGCATTTCTCTTTCTTTGCTAACTTCTCGATCACAGTCTGTAGTCGGGCAAATGGTGTGATCCTAGCCCTTTTCTTTCTGCTGTCGTTGTAGTATGCTGGTCGAGGTAATGTAGAAACAATCCTAAGGACATTTTCCTCGTCAGTTTGCGGCGGAAGGGGGTGGAATCTACTTCCTTCCAAAAAGGGTGTATCTTCGAGCAATGGTATGTATTCGGGTAGTGGTGTGTCTCGGGGATTTACGGGATTTCCTCGGGAAAGCAACTTCGGCGGCTACGGCGCTTCACGGCGATCTTCCTACCTCGTTCCTTCTTTGGGTCCGTGTTAGTGATGGAATAATTGAGGCTGGACCCGATTTCAAAAACGAAGGTCTCGCGAGAAGGTCCGTACCCTCCACGGTAACGGGTTCACCATAGTTACGGATTTCCTTCCCCTTTAATTTGGCGAGAGCGGGGTAGGTGCGGAGACGACTAGACCGAGTGGGGGTAGCAACAACGGTCCTCTCGTGGACAGACGGTACTCCTCTCGAGTTGGAATCTTTTGCGGGGAGGAAACTCTCTAGTTGACCTGAGGTTGAACTCGATCGGTGGCTTCTCAGCTTCGGATACTTTGTTTGTCGGAGCGAAAAGGAAACATCGGTGATCTTGACATTCGTGTTCTCGAATCATTGTCCAAACCGGATGATCCCATTGTCGGGCAGCTCATCCTTGTAAACGGCGAAGTCGAGTCCATTGGTGAAGGAGAAAATCGGCTTTGGGGCTTCCATTTCGCGGGGTAGATTCGATTGTCGATCCCGAGTTATGCTTCTTCTCATCGGGATGAAAAGAAAGGAATCAAAAAGAGTCCGAACACATTCTTGTTCATGTATTTATAAGAAGGAGTTATTCTTTAAAGAGTCATTCATTAGAGGGTTTGTTTATTTAGAATGGAATGTTCAAAGGTGTAGAGAAGGTAATGAATCCGATTCGGAGTTGGAAAGGAAAAGAATGTCTTATGCAAGACCTCTCGACTCGAAGGATCACTCCTAAACAAACACCTATTGGGGGTCCACCCCACCTCAGAAATGAGGTAAAAGGATCTCGGAACCTCTCTGTTTAGGGGTGTCTAAATAGTGGCTCCTAAATCCAAGAGAATGTTGGCTATACTCGTTCAAGGTAGAAATGAACATAGTATTCCAACGGAAAGAAGGGTAGTTTGATCCACAAGGGACATGGATACACTACCGATTTTTGAAAGAAGAATTGTCTGATTAAAATGGAGAGAGGAATTGTTCCCCAGCGGAGTCGCCAGAAATTGTACGGCTTATTTTTAGGGTTGTGTGTTTTTATTTTTGAAAGGGGGTCGCCTAACAGAAGTTGTCGGCGAATTTTTAATTTAATTAAAATAAATAATTTGAAAAGTAGTATTTGATTTTGAAAATTATTTTAAATTTGAAAATTTTAAGATATGAAATCAAACTGATCTCACATCTCGAATAGTTTATATAAACGAGCACCGCACCATGAACCGTGTATCTATCCGAAGAATAGACACCGCTGCTTGATAATGGAGCTCGATTAAATAAACTAAAAGTTTTGTGACATCCGTTTGGTCTGCGAACCAATTTTATAAGCCGACAAATTCATCGCTTAATATAAATGAACTAAGCGAGGTTTATATTACTCAGGTTCTTAAAATTCCCTATAAGGGCAAGCCCTATAGTTAATTACATCTTAAGTGACGGGAATCACCTAAGAAAACTCTCGATAATAATCGGTAGTTATGCTCTCAAGAATTTTAAAGATTAAGTTTTCAAGGGGTTGAATTTTGGAATTTCAATAGGGAATAGATCAAATTTGGAACATTTTGTTTTGGGAATTCAAAGGAAGAAGGGTAGGAGAAATTACAGATTCAAAGTGAACTTCGGTAATTTCCCGACTATCCTATCGTTAGGCTTTGAATTTAGGAAAGTCCTAATGTTATCCAACATTTCAGTCTTGCCAATTTTAATTAATTAGGACTTATATTTGTATGATAAAATCAAACAAATAGCCTTGAAGATGTGAGGGTTTATGTCGTACCAAACGACTACCTCGGAGTCCTAAGACCGGTTAGGGCTTAATTTGCTATGCAAATGCCTAACGAAGAGTTGAGGATTTATGTTGCACTAGGCAAACTACCTTGAAATCCTATGGATTGGTTATTTAATTCCAGGATAGGTTTCTGTGATGTAGATTCAAGTTTTGCTGACGACGATGGCCGTGCTGCCCACCATGTTCCGAGCTCCATGTTGTTGCAGAGGTTTAGTTTTAGAAGTCATAAATCAGGAGATGAGAAAAGTGTTTTGGTTTAGAGAAAATCTTAATTTCCAAATATATTTTTTATGTTTTAATTAAAACAAATATTAAAGTTGATTATAACAACACCGGTTAAGATCCCACGGTTCCATCCTTCCGGCATCGTTATTTTTATCAGATTCACTTAGTCCAGATGAATTTGCTAAACTCAACTGAATGAGTTCTACACTTTCATTTAGACAGTGGGAAATCCAGTTAGCAACACGTAGGTTACATCATCCGAGGTATTCCCGATCATCCAACAGGACGTTTTAATTTAGTTGTAATTGTAGTTTTGTGTTCTATTTGTGATTAAATTTTGAGTTTTTTTATATTTTAAAATGTTGTTGCGGTGGATTTTATCTTGCAATGTCTTTTAATTTAGTTTTGGTTTCAGTTTTAGGGACTATCCTAAATGTATGGGTTTTCATGCAACAGTTGTTTATCATGCAAGAAAAGTAAGTGCAATGCGATTAAATAAATTGCAATAATGTAAATTACAATAAAATAAAAGCGTACCTGGAGGGTCTTCCCATCATCCCAAGCTGCACTTAAAATATAATTAGAATGTTTAAGCAAGTCCCTAGGTAAAGCTAAAGGGAGGGTTATGGTTTTCTACCAAGTTCCTAATCCTATAGCTAGTCATTTCCTATGATGTCTAGGTTCTTGTGTTTTGGTTTGAGGACGATTTTCTTCATCAAAGAACAATTAAGTTCAGTTGTTCTCATAAACATCCTATCATATTGAGGAAGTGCTTAAGAAGAATCTTAAACATCTTTTCGATATTGCTTAGAATTGTTTTAAGTCCAAATGAATTTAATTATACAAATGAATTAATCGTCCGAGAATTCGAGTTTTGTTATCTTGCTCGATGAACTAGGATATTTGAATGTCCTATAAGTGAAGTAACATTTCATTTAATGTTACGTTTAGGAGTTATGATAACCGAAAGTTTTCGAGGCAAATTGGTGTTCAAATGGTTTGTGATTTAATTTCAGTTATCGGATTTAAATTTGGAATAGTGTTCAAGTTAATTTATATTTAATTTCTTTATGTCTTAGGTGATGTTATTTAATTCAATTTAATTTAACTTTAATTTAATTTAATTTGGTTTAGTTTTGATTTTAATTTAATTTAAATTTTAATTTTAATTTTAATTTTAATATTAATTTTAATTTTATTTGATTTTATTTTATTTTTATTTTATTTTAATTTAATTTAATTTAATTTAATTTATTTAATTTAATTTAATTTAATTTAATTTAATATGTTTTAATTTAATTTAATTTAATTTAATTTAATTTAATTTAATTTAATTTAATGATTAAGTCCTTTAACATTTTAAAACTTAAACTTGAATTATCATTTTTAATTAGGAATTAAATATTATTGAGATGATTAATTTAGGGATTTTTAAATTAAAGAATAAATCTCTTCCTAATAATATCCCTATTTAATAATTCAAATTTTATTATTCTTCCAAATTTAATCAATTATTTAATTAAAGTTTATTTTAATTATTTTCATATTTTTTAGTAAGTTTCTACCCTTCAATTATTTGAATTTCAATCATCCAAATCAGATTAAGATCAAATATTTTATTTTTTAATTTTATTAAACCTAAAGTTTTAATTAAGGGTTAAAATTTTTTAATTACCATTTTGCGCCTCAAGCTTAATAATTTCATAACTCACTAAATTGAGCTTAAATGAACTTGAAATTTTTATGTAACTTCACTCATATGTCAATAAAGACATGAGAGGAAAAAATGTGATTTTTCTGTATTTAATTTATTTATATAATTATTTTTGGTAGAAAATAGGGATTTCCAAGGAAAATTTAATAACAAGACCAAGAGAAAGTTTCTGTTCTTAAGAAAATTATGGGACATTCCTAATGACCAGAGGACCACTTGGAGCAATTTTGGTGATTTTTTAAATTATATTATTTTTATTATAATTATTTTAAGTTTTGGAGTATTAATTAATTTAAAAATAAAATAAAGGTTGAAAAATGAAATTTATATTTTTCAAAAATCTCTCTGATATCAAGGAAATCAGAGAATCAATTTTTGTAATTTTTTGATTTTTCTTTGATTTATTATAATTATTTTAGTGGAAATACTAGAAAATATATTTTTTTAATTTTTAAAATTACCTTAGGGCCTTAAAATTTAATATCTCATTAAATAGACGTAAGAAAAATATGGGGTTTGTTCCTAAGTGATTAGAATTCAAAATGTGACATTTTGGTGAATTTTATTATTTTTATGATTTTTATTATTTTTTAATTATTAAAATATTAATATAATACCTAAAAAATCAACTTTTTTAGAAAATTAAAATTTTAATTTTCTTAAATTCCCCTGATATCAGAGAGGCTCCAAAACCAATTTGGTGAATTTTTGAAAGGTATTTTGAAAGTTATGAATTTTTGAAATTCAAATTGGCTAAATGACTTAATCAACCCATTTAGTAAGACTAACCAAGTCCAATTGACTTCAAATTTTTATTGTGAGTTCCTCTGATCCTCAAGGTCAGTGGAGAATTGATTTCAAGTCAATTTGATGTATGATTAGCTCTAATTAATTAGGGACCTATTTTGGGTGTTTAAGCCGATTAGGGTTATTTTAAATGAATTGACTCGAAACCTATTTTTCCTAGGGTCCTACTAGTCATAAGAGACATCACCAAATTTTCCTAGAATTTATTTCACAACATGCTAATTATTGGAATTAAAATACTCAAAACGAGTAACATGAATTTGGAAAATCAATAACTTCTCATAGGGATGGCCTCGACTTTGTAAAATTCGGGGAATGTTCCCGATTTCGGAGGCTTCAAAAGCCCTATGGTCTCATGCCATGGTGAATTTCCTACATGCATGGAGAATTAAAACAATGCACTGGGGAAATAAATCATTAAAAATAAAATACTTGATGAAATTAAATGATTTCTTTTCCACATTATTCTCCTCATGTTCATCGAGCAAGAGGGTATTTTTATTTTATTTTTATGATTTTCCTACACAAAGTTATGGATTTTTGAAGTTTAGGAAATTAAATAAATCAGAAAATACCCTAATTTTCTATTTATCCATGCGGCGCCGCGTCAACCTCGGCAGCTCCGAACGCACATGCGTCGCTCTCTGATTCGACGCCGCCATCTGACTCAGCACTCCGAGGGCCCGCTGTATCGTTCCGTCTCCTTATCCGGCGCGATCCTGACCGTCTGTCCGCGCGTGTATTAAATGAACGGCATCCGTTCATCGTCCCCAAGCATCCTCACCCGAGAGCCGTCCGTCTTCTAGGCCTAAGATCTCACTCGATACTCAATAGATTTTCGTGTTCTTATGCTCTATGGATTCGTCTCGAGAAGACGAACACATCTATACGATTTATGTGGCATGAAATTGACTCAATGAAAATGGAGAATGTTCAGAAGCTCGGGAAGAAGAGTGAGGCCATACCTTTGCTCAGAGAAGTGTGGCTTCTATCTGAGGGTTGTGTCACCTTCGATTGGATCCCAGCAAGCTCCGGATGAAGTCTCCTGGTCCAGTCGATCGCCTGGCTATGAAAGTGACCACGGCCGATCACAAAGCTTGGAGGGCCGGAGCAACCGGGTGGCTTCGGAGATGGGGCTTTCGGTGGGAAACTTCTCCTCTTGGTCCGAGTGAAGGTGTAGGACCGGTCGATTTGAGGATTGGCTCCTTGTGGCAAAGTGTCCTGGTTTTGGGTGAAATTTCGGTTGAGAAATTGGATTACGTTGGTGGGGATTAGGGCGAATTGACACTTGGGAATCAAGCTGCTCTAAGTATGGAGAAGGGTTTGGAACAATTTTGGCGGAGTTTCGGCAAGGTTTGTGCAACTCTCTTCTCGTGGCCGTGAGGGGGTCGAGTTTAAATAGAGGTGGTCGGAGAGCCTCGCGGGGATGGCCGAGGTTGGGATCGATCGCTGCTGGGCATGGGAAGAACGGCCATGGTGGCCATTGGGCATGGGGCAGCTCAGCAAGGTGGAATTCCAAAGTTTAGATCCTTCCAAGGTCTCGGCCATGGTGTTTTCCGGCGACCTAGGAGGCTGGCCGGCAGGCATGGGTCAGCCTCAGGTCCAGGTGGGTCAGGGCTGGAGGTTTGTGCAATCAATTGGCCATGGACATGTGTAAAGGGATTGGATCAAAATGGTATGAGGATATGGCTAATCTTGGCTAGGTTTGGTCAACCCATTTGTTTGGGCTGGGTTCACCTCCCCATGCCTAGCATTGGGCTGAGAAAATCGGTTAGGTTAGCTGGTCAAAAGGTGGTGATGTCCTTATCCAAGAATATTTAGATTAAATCTTGGTTAAGGGGTATCATGGGTGAGGTTAAAGACTTTTAGGAATTAAGGAAAGCTCCCTCTCCTCTTACCCGATGTGGTATGGTCACATGTCGAACAATTCACATGGCTTGCATGTGGCTTAAGAGTGGCTTCATGGCTCACCTTTGGCTTGGGAAAAGTTGAGTCAATTTCATGGAAATGGATTTAAGAAAAATTTTGGTATTTTGATGGAAATTTGTATGGGGCTTAATTTGGAATGGCTTCATGATGAATTTTCAAACTTAGGGATTGATTTTAATTAAGGGTGTGATGTAGAGCAATTGTCATATTGGCTTTAGCATGAAATTTGGGCTTTTCAGAAGGTTTCATGTAAGTGGGCTTTTGGTTTAAAAATAGATTTATGGATGGGAATTTTGTAGAATTTTGGGCCAAATAATTGTTGGGTTTAACTCATGGATGTGTCATGAGTGATTTGAAGCAAATTGGGAGTGATTTGGGTTTGAATTGGGTTGAATTTGGGCTTCTTTGGTGAATGGGCCAATATAGGTCAAATTGGGCTAACTTGGGCCAATGTTGGGCTAGGATTGCAATTGATGTAAAATAAATGTTGGGAAATGTTTATGGGAGTGTTTCAAAGAGGTTTTGGCTTTGGTTGAGTTTTGATTTTGGGGTTTGGGCTTATTTGGGTTAGGTTTGGGTTTAGGTCAAAATTGGGCCTTTTAGCTTTGGGTTGAATTTGAGTGGGGTTTGGGTCTACATTTTTGGCAAATAATGTTAGTATTTTGTTTGTGGGGATGTTAGGGAAGGTTCAGAAAAGGTTTGGGGTTAATTGGAGTTGAATTGGGTGAGTTTGGGTTAGGTTTGGGTCATGGGTCCAAATTGGGCTTTAAGGCCAAAAGTGAAATTGGATCCAAATGTTAATCCAATTGGACTTGGGTTTGGTCTAGATTGGTGTTGGGAATATTGAATTGAAGTTTAGAATTGAATTGGACCAGAATTTGGGTCAATTGGGTAGGCTTGGTTTGACATTGGGTTTACTTAGGGTTAAAATGGGTCAAATTGGGGGTTTTGAAAAAAGTAGGGTAAATTGACAAAATTGGCCCATGGTGTAGTTGAACAAAATGAAATTGAAAATATTTTGGATTTTCTGGAATTTTCTGAGAATTTTCTGAATTTTTGGATTTTTGGGTCAAGAGGGGTATTTTGGGTATTTGGAGGGTATTGGGAGGTATTTTTGGAATTTTTGGTATTTTTGGGTAGGAATGATCAATTTGGGTAACGTGGGAATGCTTGGGGTTAATTTTGAGGAAATTTGGGTAATTTAGGTGATTTTGGAGGATTTCAAGGGTTTTGGGTAGGCTAGGCAGGTGTAGGGTCCCGGGGGTCAAAAATTGAAAATTTGGAAAATTGAAGATTGGGTGAATGTAAGTGGAATGAAATCATTTTGGTTGAGCCTTGAAGCCATATCAAGCCCACATGAGCCATAAAGGGACTCATTTGAGGCATTCACTATGTTGTTCCTAACCCTCTTAGCCAAGGGCTTAGGGGTTAAGGACCATCCATGTGAATCACCTACATGAGTCAGGGAGGTCGAGTTGGGTATAGGTGTGTGAAAGTGTAGTGTATAAGTGTAGTGTGTGTGTAAGTCAGCCCCCACCGGACCGGGCCGCCAGGGGCGGTCCTAAGGCCAAAGAGTCTATATGAACCCGTCCTTTAAACTTCCGCACTTGATTTCGACCTCTCAGGTGATTAGGGGTCTACGATCGAGTTTGTGGAGTTTGCGGGGAGTTAAGAAGTAGTTTGAATTTCTAAGTGGTGGGTCCCAATTCTAATCCTCTAAGATAGTCAAAGGAAAAGCTTAAGGCTAGATCCTAAGTACTAAAGAGAAGAAGAGAAGACCTCATCCAAAATGAGGTCAACAGTGACATCTTCAAATTGTACATTGTTTTCAGTATTGGAAGAAGAAGTGCCACGATAAAATTTGATTGGCTTTGCACCGCTGCCACGTACTTCTTTAACCACCATACCCTCGATCTTATTAGACTGGATCGGGGTCAGGTTCATAGTGTGTACATAGTGGTTAATTTTCTCGTACATCGATTTGTATTCTTCGTTCTTCTCATCTTCGAGAAAAATCTCGAATTGTGGTTTCTTCCGGTTTATTGTAGTTGCTCCTTTCTTGACTTCCTCTTCTTCCTTAGAGCTGTTTTCCCAATCAACGTTGATCATCGGCTTTTTCTGTCCAACTGTCCCAGTGTCTCCTCCACGACCTTGTCCCCGGCCTCGACCTCGGATGCGAGTTATGGAGAAACCTTCACCATCTCGCCGTAAGGGAGTAGTGAGTGACTGTTGAGCTAGAACTTCAGGTTCTTCATTGTCTCGAATTTGTTTTGCTTCATTTAGCACGGTGTTTCTGGAGAAGATTATTTTCTTCGGAGGTGCGTAATAAGCTGCATCTTCATGGACTCCAATCTCATGTACGGAGAAATGTTGCAAATTACCTTTAATGCACTGTTCTCCTCCTTCGTAGTATTTTATGCACTGATGCAGAGACGACGGTACCATCCGGTTCTCATGTATCCATGGTCGGCCCAGTAGCGCGTTGAACGATGTTTCAGAATCAATTATATGGAATTTTACGGTTGTCTTTGCTAAGTCACCGGTATTCATTAACAATGTTATTGATCCAAGTGCTCTTTCTCCTTTCTGGTTGAATCCTCTTAGTAAAATCTTGTCCGTTTCAAGCTCGCGAGCAACAATTTCCAAGTATGCTAGCGTCCGGAGATTCATTATGTTGATTGATGCTCCTAGATCCACCAATACTCTGGAGAGCATAAATTTTCCGATTATAGTCGAAATGTCACAATGGTCGGTTGTGATCGGCCGTCCCAAGCGATAGAATCACTATCACGTGAAGGTAACACCTCGTTGTTCCTTTAACGAGCTAACCTCGTCTAAGGAATCTCCGGCCATCTGAGTTAAACAAATCTCTGGATCAAGTAAGGCCTTGATCAGAGCTTCCCTCATCTCTTTTGATAAGATGAGAGCGTCGTAGATGCTCAGTTTGGCTGGCAGTTTCATAAGATGAGCTAGCACGTTATAGTCCACTTTGTTATCATGTGTCTCAGTTTCTTCCCGAATGGGCAATTCTTCTGTTGGGGTTGATTCATCCTGAACAACCACCTGCTTTCATTTGTCTTTTGGACCCATTCTTGGAGGTAGAACCCTTCCGCTCCTTAAATTGACTTCTGTGATTTCTTCTGAATCTGGTGCCGAATTTACGAGTGTCTCCTTTTGAATTGGCATGACGAGTTCTTTTGGAGTTGCTTCGAGATACGAAGGCTCTAACTCTATTGTGATTGGAGTTCCTTGGAATTCACAAATAGATTCATTGCTTGTTGAACTTTTGTAGCCTTCTTGATGAATGTCTTCTTTGTCATCATGATTGTCGAGGTTGTGTATGATTTGAGAATCGTTATTGGTATCGGAATCGGGATCCAGATTAGATTGGTTGTCGTTAGTTACGTAATCGTTAGAAGCAGTCAAAATGTATCCAACGCCATAACTCTTATCATTATAAGATCCCGCCGGAGCGAGCAAATAATCATGCAGAGTCAGAGGTTTGATGAAATTTTCCCCCGAATCGGAAACAACCATCCTAGGATAAGCAGCCCCTAGTCTAGCCTTAGGAGCCTCAGTCTTCTCTTGTTCTATGATCTCCTTCTTTTCTATGATCTTCTCTTCCTGGGGCGGTTCTTTAATTGCAAGCGATAGCGCCGGCTTGACAGGTTTCAAACTCTGAGTTGAAGCATGCGCCGAAGCGGTTTGGATGCGATCCAAAATTTTCTTCGATGACTACGTCCAAGCGGTACTCCATCCATCATCGGTCGTGTAAGGGTCTATCGGAACAATGGGATCCGTCGAAATAACATTGACAGAACCTCCTTTCTGGGGTTCTTTCATGTATTCCTTTGGGATCATTTTGTTCCCTTTTCGGAGATTGTTGTCAAGCCAACTTTTAAAGGTGATGCAGTCCTCTATCTTATGTCCAAGCATCTGGTGGTAAGGGCAGTAGTTGGGATGGTCTTTCTTGTTGACTTCCTCCGACTTCTTGGGTTCCGGCGATCGAAAATCCGAAGTCTTCATCAAACTGCGGAACATCTTTGGCACTGCCTCATTCTTGAATGGATATTCTCTATTTATGAGTTCCTTTAACGTGCGCTGTGGGCGAGGCGGTTGCTCATATTGTTGTGTTGGTTGATAATCGGGTTGAGGTTGTTGGTAGTTCTGCTGAGGTTGTTGATACCTGGGCTGCGGTTGCTCCAGCTGTATTTGCATTGGCTGTTTGCCTTTGTCGACTGCCGCGATGATCCCGGATTTCTTTTTGAATGTCTTCGTAGGCTTCTGCTTATCTGTTTTATCGATGAAACTTAGTTGTTTTGCTTCCTCTTGCAAGCTCCCGGCCTTGCTTAACAACTTCTCGAAAGTCTTAATTGTGAACCCTTAAGGAGAAGTGCTATCGGGCCGTGAATGCTTTTAAGCAGGATATCGACTGCATGTTGTTCTTGTAGCTGTGGCTCACACTTCATGCTTAGATTTCTCCATCGAAGTATGTAATCCACTAAAGTTTCATTCGATTTCTGTTTCTCCACCACTAAGTCACCGATGGTGATATGGTGTTGAGCTCCGGCAAACCGTTTCACGAAGAGATTTTCCAATTCTGTAAATGTCTTTACCGAACCGTTTGGTAACTCTGCATACCAATCGAAGGCGATCCCTGACAGGCTGCTGACGAATTGTCGGAAGAGTAAAGCGTCACTTCCACCGGTGTTACAACAACTAGCACGAAAATGTGCAACATGTTGTCGAGGATTTCTGGTACCATCAAAAGTCTTGAATAGAGGTGGTACGAAGCCTTTTGGGTATTGTACTGCATCGAATTCTTTGGGGTAAGGTCTACCCGTCTCAAAAGATGCTCCGTTCTTAGAGTGTGCTACGACTTCTCGCACCTACTGTTCCACCATATTTTTCATGTCCTTCTCTGGAATCATGTTCCGAGTAGAATCCTTCTTTGGTCGATCGTCTCCGTTAACGGATGTAATCTCTTTTCCTCCGTCTGTAATATGAATAACTTCTGGAGGTGTTTCTCTTTGGGGTTGAACCTGACTCTGAAGAGTGGCTAGATCTGCAGCCATCTCTTCCATGTTTTTTGCCATTTGAGAGATTGTATCATCTTTTTCTCAAATTTGTGCTCTTAATGCTTCCGGTTCATCTCTTTCCGCAGCTGCTGGGGCACCTTGCAAAGCTGACGATGCTCGTGTCTCAACCATGTTGATCTCCACATATTCGTCATCCATGAACTCCGACGAGTCAAATTCATCTCCAAACTTTTCTTCCCTTTCTCTTGCTAACCGTTGAATGTCAGTTCTCAGTTTTCCATAGCGTCCTCCAATGGTCTTTTTCATGCAGTTTCGCAGTTATCACGCGATGACCGTTGGGTTTCCTTCTTGGAAGTCTCCTTCATTGCAGTGGCACTTCTTTGGACTCGAGTCTTCTGATGAGACTTTCCTTTTCTGGTCGTTGTTTTGGTCTTAATTAACCGGTAGTAGGACGCCATACCATCCTTCTAGCAGCAGAAGGCCTAGGACCGGATGGTCTGTCGGCTGAATGCTGGAATGTGGACTGAAACAATAACAGGTGGACTGGCCTTCATCTTTTTATTCGGTTTCTCTGCGGCGCTAACGGGTTCTACTCGCGGCCCAAGACGGGACTTGGTTGGTACCCGCCCTATTCTTCTTAAAATTTCTGATACAGGACATCTCTCTTTCTTTGCTAATTTTTGTATCACAGTCTGCAGTCGGGCAAATGGTGTAATTCTAGCCCTTTTCATTCGGCTGTCGCTGTAGTATGCGGGTCGAGGTAATGTAGAAGCAATCTTGCGGACATTTTCCTCGTCAGCTGCGGCGGAAAGGGGATGGAATCTACTTCCTTCCAAAAGCGGTGTATACTCAGGTAATGGTATGTACTCAGGTAGTGGTGTATATTCAGGGATTTCTTCCAAGAAAGCAACTTCGACGGCTCCGGCCTTTACGGCAATCTTCCTACCTCCGTTCCTTCTCCGAGTCCCAGTTAGGGGTGGAACCCTTGAGTTGGACCCAATTTCAAAAATAGAAGGTCTTGCACGGAAGTCCGTACCCTCCACGGTAACATGTTCGTTACAAATTTGAACTTCCTTCCCCTTTAGTTTGGGCGAAGCCGGGGTCGGTGCGAGAGACGACTAAACCAGGTGGGGGTAGAGATGACGAGTCCTCCTATGGACGGTAGTATTCTTCTCGACTGGAATCCTTTGCGGGGAGGGAACTCTTGAGTTGACTTGAGGTTGAACTCGATCAAAGGTCTTTCAGTTTCAGATACTTTGTCTGTAAGTGTGAAAAGGGTAACGTCAGTGATCTTGACATTTGTGTTCTCGAATCCTTGTCCGAAACGGATGATCCCATTGTTGGGCAGCTCATCCTTGTAAACAGCGAAGTCCGATCCATTGGTGAAGGAGAAAATTAGCTTTGGGGCAGACATTTTCTGCAAGGTAGATTCTGATTGTCAGTCCCAAGTTATGATTCTTCTCATCAGGACGAAAAGAAAGGAATCGAAAAGAGTCCGAACACATTTTTGTTCATGTATATTAAAAAAAAATTATTTGTTAAAAGAGTCATTCATTAGAGGGTTTGTTTATTAGGAACGGAATGTTTAAAGGTGTAGAGAAGGTAAGGAATCCAATTCAGAATTGGAAAGGAAGAGAAAGTCTTATGCAAGACTTCTCGACTCGAAGGATCGCTCTTAAACTAACACTTATTGGGTGTCCACCCCACCTCAGAAAAGAGGTAAAAGGATCTTGGAACCTCTCCTTTTAGGGGTGTCTAAACAATGGCTCCTAAATCTGAGAGGAGTTGGTTATACTCATTCAAGACAGAAATGAACAGGGTATTCCAACGGAAGAATGGCAGTTTGGCCCACTAGGGGCATGGGCTCACTACCGATTTATGAAAGCAAAGTCATTTGATCAAAATGGAGAGAGGAACTATTCCCCAGCGGAGTCGCCAGAAGTTGTACGTCATATTTTTAGGTTATGTGTTGTATTTTGAAAAGGAGGTTGCCTACAGAAATTCTCGGCGAATTTTTAGTTTAATTCAATTATATAATTTAAAAAGTAGTATTTGATTTTGAAAATAATTTTAAATTTGAAAAATTTTAAGATATGAAATCTAACCATTTTTAGGATATGAAATCAAACCGATCTAACATCCCAAATAGTTTATATAAACGAGCACCGCACCACAAACCGTGTATCTATCCCGAAGAATAGGCACACTGCTTGACGATGGGGCTCGATTAAATAAACTAGAAGATTTGTAACATCCGTTTGGTCTGTGAACCAATTTTATAAGCCGACAAATTCCCCTGCTTAATATAAATGAATTAAACAAGGTTTATATTACCTGGGTTCTTAAAGTTCCCTATAAGGGCAAGCCCCTATAGTTAATTACATCTTAAATGAAGTGAATCATTTAACAAAACTCTCAATAATGATCAGTGACTTTGCTCTCAAGAATTTCAAAGTTTAAGGTTTTCGAAAGGATTGGATTTTGGAAATTTCAACGGGGAATGGATCAAATTTAGAACAGATTATTTTCAGGAGTCCAATGGAAGAGGAGTAGGAGAAGCTGAAGATCCAAGAAGAATCTTGGCAACTTCCCAAACTATCCTATTGTTTGGCTCGGATTTAAGAAAATCCTAATATTATCTGATATTTCAATCTTGCCAATTTTAATTAATTTGGACTTATATTTGTATGATAAAATCATACAAATAGCCTCGAAGATATGAGGGTTTATGTCGTACTAAACGACTACCTCGGAGTCCTAAGACCGGTTAGGGCTTAATTTACATGACACGATCATGCAAATGCCTAAGGGAGAGTTGAGGATTTATGTTGCACTAGGCAAACTACCTCGAAATCCTATGGCTTGGTTATTTGATTCTAAGAAAGTTTTGCTGAAATAGACTCAGGTTTTGCTGATGACGATGGCCGTGCTGCCCACCATGCTCCGAGCTCCTTGTTGTTGCAGAGGTTTAGTTTTAGAAGATTGTAATCAAAAGAGAAGAGAAGAGTTTGGTTTTAGGAATCTTAAAGTCCAAGTGTTTTTAGTGTTTTAGTTAAAACAAATCTTAAAGTTATTAGAACAGAACCGATTAAGATCCTACGGTTCCGTCATCCCGGCACCGTTATTTTCATTGAATTCACTTAGTCCAGATGAATTTGCTAAACTCAACTGAATGAGTTCCACACTTTCATTTAGACCGTGGGAAATCCCGTTAGCAACACGTGGGTTACATCATCCGAGGTATTCCCGATCATTCAACGAGACGTTTTAATTTTGTTGCAATTGTAGTTTTGTGTTCTGTTTGTGATTAAATTTTGAGTTGTTTTTATATTTTGAAATGTTGTGGCGTGATTTTTATCTTGCAGTGACTTTTAATTTAGTTTTGGTTTCAATTCAGGGACTATCCTAAAGGTTTTGGTTTTCATGCAACAGTTGTTTATCATGCAAGAAAAGTAAAGTAACAGTGCATGTAAGTAAATTGCACTAAATTGCAACAAAATAAAAGTGTACCTGGAGTGTCTTCCCGTCATCCCAAGCTGCACTTAAAACACATATTAAGGCATTTAAATGTTTCATCAAGTACCTAGGTAAAGCTAAGGGAAAGGTTTTGGTTGTCTATCAAAGTCCTAATCCTATAGCTAGTCATCTCCTATGACGTCTAGGTTCTTGTGTTTTGGTTTAAGGACGATTTTCTTCATCAATGAACAATTAAGTTCAATTATTCTTATAAACATCCTATCATATTGAGGAAGTGCTTAAGACGAGTCTTAAACAACTTTTCAATATTTCTAGGATCATTTTAAGTCCAAGAGAATTTAATTATACAAGTGAATTAATCATCTGGGAGTCTAAATGTTATTCTTTTGCTCAGTGAACTTAGGACATTTGAATATCCTATAAGTGAGGTAATACTTCACTTGATATTTCATTTAAGAGCTATAATAATAAGAGCTTTAAAAGGGCAAATCAAGTTATTAAGTATTTTGATGATTTAAACTTAATTATTCAATTTAAATTTTCTTCTTTTTTTTATTTAATTATAGAAAATTAGTTTAAGTTTGGAATAGTGTTCGGGTTATTTTAGGTTTAATTCTTAATAATTTCATTTAGGTTTGTAATAAAATGATTTCAATTTAATTTAATTCAATTTAATTTAATTTAATTTACTTTAATTTAAATTTAATTTCAATTTAATTTAATTTCAATTTAATTTATTATTATTTTTTTTAACTTAGTTTAATTTAATTTAATTTAATTTAATCTAATTTTAATTTTAATTTTAATTTTAATTTAATTTAATTTAGTTTTAATTTATTTTAATTTATAATTTAGTTTAATTTAATTTAATTTGATTTGACTTTAATTTAATTTAATTTAATTTAATTTAATTTAATTTTAATTTAATTTTAATTTGGATTATTATTTTAATCTTTTAATTAAGAATTAAGTATTATTGAAGTGATTTATTTAGGGATTTTTAAATTAAAGAATAAACATCTTCTTAAATAATATCCCTACTTTATAATTTCAATTTTTTTTATTAATCTTCCAAATTTAATTAATTAATTAATTAAGGCTTACTTTAATTCTTCTTAAAAGGATTGGTGGGTTTCTACCCTTAACCATTTAGGTTTCAATCATCCAAAATCAGTTTAAAATCAAATATTTTACCCTTCCCTTTTGATTAATCTTAAAATTTTAATCAAAAGTTGAAAATTTTAATTATCATTTTGCCCTTCAAGCTTAATAATTCTATAACTCACTAAATTAAGCTCAAATGAACTTGAAATTTTTATGTGACCTCACTTACATGTCAATTAAGACATTAGAGGAGAAAATGTGATTTTTCTGTTTTTAATTTATTTATGTAATTATTTTTAATGGAAAATAGGGGTTTTTCAAGGGAAATTCAATAACATGACCAAGGGAATTCTTCTGCTCTTAAGAAAATTATGAGGCATTCCTAATGACCAGAGGACCATTTGGACAAATTTTGGTAATTTTTTAATTTTTAATTTTTTTATTATAATTATTTTTAATTTTGGAGTATTAATTAATTTAAAAATAAAATAAAGGTTGAAAAATGAATTTTATATTTTTCAAAAATCGTTCTGATATCAGAGAAACCAAAAACCAATTTTTATAATTTTCTAATTTTTCTTTGATTTATTAGAATTATTTTAGTGAAAAGGTTAAAAAAATACATTTTTAATATTAAAAATTACATTATATCTTTAAAATTCAATATCATATCCTAGGGACTTAAAAAAAATATTTAGTTTGTTCCTAAGTGTTTAGAATTCAAAATATGACATTTTGGTGATTTTTAATATTGTTATGATTTTCATTATTTTTTAATTATTAAAATTATTAAAACATTGATAAAAATCAACTTTTTTAGAAAATTATAATTTTAATTTTCCTAAATTCCTTTGATATCAGAGAAGCTCTAAAACCATTTTTGTAAATTTTTGAAAAGTATTTTGTGAGTTATGAATTTTTTAAAATTTAATTTTATTCATTATTACTTAAGAGGCTTAATCAACCCATTTGGTGGGGTTAATCAAGTCCAATTGTTTTCAAATTTTTATGTGGTGTTCTCCTATCCCTAATGGACAGTGGAGAATTGTTTTTAAGTTAATTTGATGAATGGTTAACCCTCATTAATTAAAGTTCACTTTTGGGTATTTAGGCCAATTAGGGTTGTTCAAAGTGAATTAACTCAAAAATTATTTTTCCTAAGCCTCTCTGGTCACAAGAAATATCACCAAATTTTCCTAGAATTTATTTCTCAACATCCTAATTATTGGAATTAAAATACTCAAAACAACAACATGAATTCGAAAAATCAATAACTTCTCATAGGGATGGCCTCTGACCTTGGAAAATTCAGGGAATGTTCTCAAGTTCGGAGGCTTCAAAAGCCCTATGGTCTCATGCCATGGTGAATTTCCTATATGCATGGAGAATTAAAACAATGAAGAGAGTAAATAAATCATTAAAAATAAAATACTTAATGAAATTACATGATTTCTTTTCCACATTATTCTCCTCTGTTCACTGAGCAAAAGGGTAATTTTATTTTATTTTTAGGATTTTTCTACACAAAGTTATGAATTTTCAAAGTTCTGGTAATTAAATAAATAAGAAAAATCTTAATTTCCTACTTATCCACGCGGCGCCGCGTCAACCTCGGCGTCTCCAAAGCTCCACGCGTCGTCTTTTGATTTGGCGCAGCCATCTGACTGGGATGCCACGCGGCCCGCGGTTCATGTCTCTTTGCTCCATCCGGTGCGATCCTGACCGTCCGCTCGATACACACGCGATCCGACGACTCCTGGTCATTGTCTACGACTGGTGTGAACCCGTGACCGTCAACCTTCTAAACCTAATTTCTCACTCGATTCTCAACGGATTTTTGTGTTCTTATGCTCTATGGATTCTTCTTGAAGAGACGAACACATCCATACGGTAAACATGCATTGAAATTGATTCAAACTAAATGGAGAATCTCTGGAAGCTCGGGAAGAAGAGTGAGTCCATACCTTTGCTCAGAGAAGTGATGCTTCGATCTGAGAGTTGTTTCACGTTCGATTGGGTCCAAGCAAGCTCCAGATGAAGTCCCTTGGCCTGGTGAATTGTCTAGGTATGAAAGTGCCCACGCCGATCACAAAGCTTGGAGGCTAGAAGCAATGGCTGGCTCTGGAGAGGGGCTTTTGTCGGTAAACTTCTTCTCTTGGTCCGGTGAAGGTGTAGGACCAATCAATTTGGGGATTGGCTCACCGTGGTGAAGTGTCCTCGGTTTTGGACTTGGATTTCAACTTTGAAATTGAGCTCACAGAGAGGAAATGGCAGGGGGATTTCAGTGGGGATCAAGTTCTCTATGTGTAGAGAGTGGTCTGTTATGATTTTGGCAGGGTTTCAGTAAGTTTTGGTTCAGCACCACCTTTGGCCGAGAGGTGGTGGTGTTTAAATAGGAGAGGGTGGAGGGCCTCCCAAGGGGGTTTAAAGGCTGGGATCAGCTGCTCTGGTGAGGAGAAGAAGAGCTATGCTGTCCATTTGGGTTGAGACAAGTCAGCAAGGTGGAATTCCAAAATTTGGCTCCTCCCAAGGTCTTGGCCATGGTGTTTTCAGGTGATCCAGGCAGCTGGCCGGTAGGCATGGGTCACCTTCAGGTCCAGGTGGGTCAGGGCTGGAGGTTTGTGCAGTCAATTGGGCTTTGCCATGTGTAAAGGGGATGGCTTGGAGTGGAATGGGGAAGAGGCCATTTTTGGCTTGCTTTGGGTCAACCCATGGAAATAGGCTTGGTGCACCTCCCCAAGACATGATTTTGAGCTGAGGAAATCATTTTGGTCAGCTTAGAAGGGGTGGTGAAGTCTGCATCCATGGTAAGGTGGCTAAGCATGGTTTAGTGTGTGACATGCTTAAGGTAAAAAAAGGTTTAAAAGGGTTTAAGAAAGAGATCCCCTCTCTTTCCATTAATGGTTTGGTGAGGTGGAAAGTAGATTCCATGGCTCTCATGGCTCCCATGGGGCTCATGTATGGCTTCATTGCTCATATATGGCTTGGGAAAAGTTGTATCACTTGCATGAGGAAGGGTATTGGAATTTTTTATGGATTTAAGGAGAATTGTCATAAGGCTTGATTTGGATTTATTTGGTGATGGATTTTAGAACTTAGGAAGTGTTTTAAATCAAATGGATGATGATAGAGGATTGTCATGTGGGCTTTGGGCCTTTTGAAATCATTTTTGATGGGCTTTTAGGAAGGCTAAATGGGATGAGCCTTTAGGTTTGAAAATGGGCTTTTAAATGGAAAAAAAATTGCAAAGGGCCATGCCAAATAAAATGTTGAGTTTTGTTTAAGGATGTGTCTTGAATGATTTGAAGCAAATTTGGGGTAGTTTAGAATTGAATTGGGTGGAATTTGGGTTCATTTGGTAAATGGGCCAATGTAGGTCAAATTGGGCTAACTTGGGCCAATGTTGGGCTAAGGTTGAAATTGATGTAAAGTTAATGTTGTGAAATGTTTATGGGAGTGTTTCAAGGAGGTTTCAACTTTGGTTGGGCTTTGGTTTTGGGACTTGGGCTTATTTGGGTTAGGTTTGGGTTTAGGTCAAAATTTGGCTTTTTGGTTTTGGGTTGAATTTGAGTGGGGTTTGGGTCCAAATTTTGGGCAAATTATGTTAGTGTTTTGTTTGTGGGGATGCTAGGAAGGTTTTAGAAAAGATTTGGGTCAAATTGGGATTGAATTGGGTTGGTTTGGGCTAAGTTTGGGTCATGGGACAAAATTGGGCTTTAAGCTTAAAAATGAAATTGGATTCAAATGCCAAACAATTTGGTCTTGGATTTGGTCTAGATTGATATTGTGGATGTTAAATTAAAGTTTAGAATTGAATTGGACCAAAATTAGGGTCAATTGGGTAGGTTTGGTTTGACATTGGGTTCACTTAGGTTAAGAATGGGCTAAATTGAGGGTTTTGGTAAAAGTGGGGTAAATTGACAAAATTGGCCCATGGTGTAGTTAGACAAAAGGCAATTGGAAATATTTGGGATTTCCTGGAATTTTTTGGGAATTTTCTGAATTTTTGGATTTTTTGGCTAAGAGGGGTATTTTGGGTATTTGAAGGGTATTGGCGGGTATTTTTGGAATCTTTTGTATTTTTGGCTATGGATGATCAATTTTATTGGTGAGGAAATGTTTAGGGCTAATTTTGGGGAGTTTTGGGTGATTTGAAAATTTTGGAGGATTTGGGCAATTTTAAGGGCTTTTGTTAGGTTTGATAGATAGGTGTAGGGTCTTTGGGGTCAAAAATTGAAATTTTGAAAAAAAAAAAGATTGATCAAATTTGAGTGAAATGGAATCACTTTGGTTGAGCCATGAAGCCATGTTAAGCCTATATGAGCCATGAAAGGACTCATTTGAGGTATTCACTATGTTGTTCCTAACCCTCTTAGCCAGGGGCTTTGGGGTTAAGGTCCATCCATATGAATTACCTACATGAGTCAAGGAGTCAAGTTGGGTATGGGTGTGGTTTTAGGATTTGGATTGTGTGTGTGAGAGTGTAGAGTATGAGTGTAGTGGGTGTGTTTGTCAACCCTCACCAGACCAAGCTACCCAGGGTGGTCCTAAGGTCAAAGAGTTTTATGGGGAACTCATCCTTTAAACCTTCACTTTTGATTTCAACCCTCTAGGTGATTAGGGGTCTACAATCAAGCTTGTGGGGTTTGCAGGGAGACAAGAAGTGGTTTAAATTTCTAAAGGATGGGTCCCAATTCTAGTCCTCTAAGATAGTCAAAGGAAAAGCCTAAGGCTAGATCCTAAGCACTAAAAAGGGAAGAGAAGACCTCATCAAAAATGAGGTCAACATCCCATCGCCCGCTTCAGAAGGACAATTTTAATTTAATTATAATTTAGTTTAGAAAAATATGGAGTCAAACTGATCTCATATTTTTCAAAGTTCGAATGAAAGAGCACTATACCTCGAGCTTTGTATATATCCCGAAGGATGAACACAAAACTCGAGGAAGAGGCTCAATCAAATGAACAAAAGAAAAGTATGACATCCGTTTGGTCTACGGAACCTGTATGTTTGCTGACAATTTCCCCCATTTAATATAAGAGGATTAAATGGGGTTTATATTAATCTGGGGTTTTTTAGGTTTCCTATAAGGGGAAGCCCCTATAGTTAATTACATCTTAGACAACCGAAGTCACCTAAGAAAACTCTTGATAAAGATTAGGAAATAATTATATTCATGACTTCCAAAGGTAAGAATTTCTTTCAACGAAATGTGATTATCGAAATTCAATAGGTGAATGGTTCAAATTTCAGAACATTTCATTTTATCAGAGTCCAAAAGAAAGGAAGACTAGAGGAAGAACACAGATTCGAGAAGAATCCCGGTGTTTTCTCAAGCTATCCTATTGTTTGGCTCAGTTTAGGAAAAGATTTAATTTATATTTCATCCTGGAAATTTTATTATTTAGGGCTTACATTCATTTGATGTCGATCATATGAATAGCCTGGAAGATGTGAGAGTTTATGTCATATCGGGATGACAACCTCGGAAACCTAGACGAGTTAGGGCTTATAATGCACCGGGTGCAAAAGCCTAAAAGATGAGATGAGGGTTTACTTTGCATTGGGCAAATACCTCGAAGTCCTATAGCTAGTTGCTTAATGCTAAGAATGGTTTAGCTGAAGTAGACTCAGGTTTTGCTGAAGAAGATGGTCGTGCTGCCCACTATGCTCCAAGCTCCTTTGTCGTTGTAGAGGTTCAGTTTTAGAAGGTGAAAATCAGGAGGTGAGAGAAGTGTTTTGGTTTAGAAAAGTCTTAGAATCCAAGTGTTTTAGTGTTTTAATTAAAATAAATCTTAAAGTTGATTAAACAAAACCGATTAAGATCCCACGGTTCCGTCATCCCGGTACCGTTATTTTCATCGAATTCACTTAGTCCAGATGAATTTGCTAAACTCAACTGAATGAGTTCCACACTTTCATTTAGACCGTGGCAAATCCCATTAGCAACACGTGGGTTACATCATCTGAGGTATTCCCGATCATCCAACGAGACATTTTAATTTAGTTGTAGTTGTAGTTTAGTTGTTCTGTTTGTGATTAAATTTTGAGTTATTTTATATTTTGAATGTTGTGGCGGTGAATTTTATCTTGTTGTGACTTTTAATTTAATTTTGGGTTTCAGTTTTGTAGCTATCCTAAAGGTTTTAGTTTTCATGCAGGGTGACATTCTTATTGAACATGCAAGAGAAGTAAAGTACAGTACAAGTAAGTAAATTGCATTAAAATAAAAAATTGTACCTGGTGGGTTTTCAAGTTCCACCACCTGAAACTTTAGTATTGCATTGCATGTATATGTTTATAATTTGCAGAAATTAAAGCATGCCAGAAAACTGGAAGAAGTAGGACTAACAAGCTGTAACTACTCAATCCTATGATGTTCATGCAAAGATCCTGGTTTTCTACCAAGTCCTGTGATGTCTATGTGAATTTCTAGGTTGTGTTTCGATGAACTTTGTTAATTTAATTGAGGATGGTTTCGTTAAGCAGACATATTAAGTTTAATAGACCTCAAAGGTATCCAAAAGGTCAGAGAAGGATGCAGGTCCATGCTTCCCTCTCACATCCTGGTGAAAAGACTCGGGCTCATTTAGACTTATTATGCTTAATGAACACAGGTGTTCGGGGTAGGTTGGGGCAGATGGGTTTAAGTATGCCTTAGACTTGGATTGGTGGCAATTGGTAGTTTGATTTGGACTTATGGGAGTGCTGTGAAGAGTTTGTGATTTTATTTGTGGAAGATGTGATTGAGTTTGTGTTTGGATTTGGTTTTTGGTTTTGGTTTGGGTTTGGTTTTGGTTTATGTTTAAATTTGATTTGAGTTTGGATTTGGTTTGTATTAGGCTTTGAAACTAGGGATTTTGAGTTTGGAGTGTGAATTGGGAAGGTTATGTGGACATCGGGTAAAATTTGGGTTACTCCATGCATTCACTAAGCATAAGGGTATTCTTATTATGTTTTCTACACCAAGTTGTGATTTCCTAAGGGTCTTTATAAAGAGAAAAACAAACCATGTCTCAGGAGGCCTATCCTAGGTTTGATTGTTATCGTGTTGGTATTGTATTGTGGTCGGGATTGTTGTTGTAAGTTGTCTTTGTTGCATTATGTTATTGTATTATGTATGTTATTGTTATTTATTATTTTATTATTGTTTATTTTGTTATGTGTTATCATTTTATGTTATTATTGTTATTTATTATTTATGTGTTTTGTTATTTTTATTATGTGTTATTTAAAATTATTATCTTTTATTTGTAATTAAAATTATTATTATCTTTATTATTTATTTAATTTATTATCTTATTTAATTCATTATGATTTATTTACTTTATTATCATTTATTTATATAACTAATTGTTATTAATTTAATTTAATTTTACTTTAATTTATAATTACTTAATATTTATTTATTTAAATTATTATTTTTGGTTTTCATTTAATTATTATTATTCAATTTAGTATAAATTATTATTTATTTACATTATTGCTTAATTTAATTTAATTTAATTTATTTGACTTATTTTATTTAATTTAATTTATTACTTATTTACATTATTATTTAATTTTAATTTAGCTTGATTTAATTAATTTAATTTAATTTAATTTATTATTTATTTACATTATTATTTAATTTAATTTAATTTAATTTTTCAGTTTTCATTTATTTATTTTATTTATAATTATTTAATTTTAAATTATTATTTATTATTATTTAATTCAATATAATTAATTTAATTTAATTTAATTAATTTAATTTAATTTAGTTTAATTTAATTTAATTTATTTTTATTTTAATTTATCGTTTATTTATATTATTATTTAATTTAATTTAATTTATTTATTTAGTTTTTATTTATTTTAGGTTTTATGTAACGTTAATTTATTTCATTTTAATTTAATTTATTATTTATTTACATTATTATTTAGTTTTAATTTAATTTAATTTATTTAATTTAATTTAATATTTATTTATAAAATTGTTTTTCGGTTTATTTACTTAATTATTATTTAATTTAATATGTTTAATTTAATTTTTTTTGTTTTATTTAATTTTAACTATTTAATTTCCATTTAATTTATTATTTATTTGTATTATTTACATTATTTTCAATTTATGTATATATATATATATGTTATTTATATTATTATCCTTATATTGTTATCATTTAATATATTTAAATTGTAAGTTATTTTTCTTGTAATTTATTATTGTTATTATTTAGATGTACATTTAAGTTTATTATTTATATCATTTATTTATCATTTATATTATTATTTACTTAATTATAAAGCTTTTCATTTTCTCTCTCCTTGATTATTCTTAAAGTTTTTATCATTTATATTAGGTTATTATATATTAAAATAATTATTTACATATATATTTACATTTACATTATTTTAAAAAGAATGGAATTTTTATTTACTTATTTTTGTTATTTATTTATATTTACAATTATTATTTAAGTTATTATTATTATCATTTTCTTATATTTTCATTATCTATTTAAGTTTATAGTTATTTATTTTATTCTTATCACATTATTTTTTATTATTTACATATTGTTATTATTCATATATAATTATTATTCATTTAGTTATTTATATTTTAGTATTATTTATTTAAATTTATTATAGTGTTGTTATATTATTTAAATTTAGTGTAGTTCATTTATTTAGTAAGTTATTAAATTTAGTATGGTTATATTATTTACATTTAGTATAGTTATTTTAGTAGTTAAATTTAATATAGTTATTTTAAATTTAGTACGGTTTATTTTAGTTAAAATTTAGTAAAGATATTATTTAATTTATTTTAATTTACATTTATATCATTTATGTTTTTTACATTTGTTATGTATTATTTCATTTACAATGTTATATATTATTTAAGATTTTCCTTTCATTTTCTTTTGTTTTTATTATTATTTATTTTTCTTTTTATGTTGTATTATTTCTTTTTAAATTTTAAAATTCATTTTTCAAGTTAGTAAAAAAAAAATTAGGTGGTAGATTTGTAAATATTTAAAATTAGTAAGGTTCTAAAAAAACTAAACACATATATTTTGCATAAAAGATATCCTAAAACTAAGCAAGAAAAAGGTTTAAATAATTTACATGAAATGAAACTTGTGAAAAACTAAATAATTTGCATGCAAGATTTCCTAAGGCTAAGCATATAAAGATTTGAACATGTACATGAAAGAAATTTGTGCACCTAAAAGAAAAAAATATATATATAGCTTGCATGAAAAATTTTTAGAGCTAAGCATGAAGATGGGAAAGAAATTTTTTGATGCTAAAGTATTCACAAAATAAAAGGGAGGGGGAAGAAACTTACCTTAGCTTGGAGGAGGTGATGGAAGAACTTGAAGAAGCCCTTGATGGAGCTCACGGCTAGGAGGATTTTGGTAGGGTGTGGCTTGCTTGGAAGAAGAAGAAGGAGAGGAGGGAGGCTCAAGACTAGGAGAGGGATTTGGGGGGGAATGAGGAGTTATGGTGAAGTGAGTGAAGTGAGTGTGTAAGAGAGTAAAAATGAGATGGTGAGTGGTTTTTAATGGGGGAGGCTCACGGCTAGGAGTCAAAGGAGGAGTGAGGGAGAGGTGAGGGAGAGATGAGGGAAAGATGTGGTGAAGGTAAGGAGGAGGTGAGGTGGGTAGACTTTAGGGGGTGCGTATAGGGTGAGGGAGAGGTGAGGGAGAGAGGCATATTCATTTTTTTTAAAAGTATTTTATTTATTTTATTTTTTTTATTATATATATATATATTAGGGGATGTCATGAGGTTTAATTTGGTTAATTTTGGTTTAATTTGGTTTGATTTTAATCATTAGTTCAATTAGGTTCATTTGGGTTTGGGTTGACTTAACTTAGGTTAGAGCTTGAATGAAGCCCAAGTGCCTCGATCAATATTGTCCATATGATTGTAATGAAGATCTTGCATGAAGACACAAAATGGTGTTGACAAAGTTTGAAGGGTTAATTTGGTGGATTTAGGACATGTGTTCAATTTGGGTCAAAATTGGGGGTTTTGGTCCAAAATGGATTTGGGTAAGACTTGAGCTCAAATTGTTGACAATTTATAATTCAATTCAGTTTAAGGAGGTGTTATAACGAGTTTGGGATTGAAATTTTGGAGGAATTGATGGACATTGGGTTTATTTAGGGGATTTTGGATTATTTAGGCAAAATTAGGGATTTTGGATTTCAAGTGGAATTGGACTCAAATATGGGTCACATTGGGCTTGAGTTTGGTTTATAATAATATTAGGGATGTCTAATTAAAGTTTGGAATTTAAATTGGGCAAAAGCTTGGTCAATTGGGTCAAGATTGAGTTTAATTTGAGCACTTTTGGGCTACATAGGCCTAATTGGGGTTTTTTGGTTTAAATTAGGTTAAATTGACAAAATTGGCTTATGGGAATTTTTAAGATTTTATGGAATTTTTTGAGAATTTTTTGGAATTTTTAGATTTTTTGGCTAAAATGGTATTTTGGGTATTTTGACGGTATTGGGGGGTATTTTTGGAAATTTTAGAGTTTTTGTTCATGGATGGTCAATTTTAGCGATAAGGAATATCTTTGAATAATTTTTGGGGAATTTTGGTGAATTTGAAGAATTTTGGGTAATTTAGGGCATTTTGGGAGGTTAGGGCCAAATTTTTGAAATTTTGGAAAATTGAAGCTTGGTTTGAGATGAATGTCATGAGATGGTTTAAATTGAGTTATGGACCAAGGGCCACTCACATTTAGTCCTCTATGTATTGGTACTAGTCAAACCCTAACTCGATGCCAAGAGTTGAGAAGAACCATCTACATGAGTTTCCAAAGGTTTGGGGGAATGTGTGCATGTGAGTGGTGAAGTCCAGACCTCCCTCAGGGCAAATCTTAAGGTCTGACCACTTATAGGAGACTTCCCCTAGGATTCCTTATGCTTGCCTTTTTTCCTACCAAAAGGTGGAGGTCAGGCCTTAAGCATATGAATACCCCTAGTGAAGCAAGAAGAGTTTTGAATTTCTATGGGGAGGGTTCCATGACTAGTCTTCTAAGAAAGTCACTAGGAGAGTCCTATGGCTAGACCCAAGGCTATTCTAAAGAGATACTAGACCTCAACCAAAAGGGAGGTCAACGACGTCTTCAGCCACTGATTCCCTCTGTCTGAGAATAATTTCACCACTAAAATTTCAGCCGAAACCAGGACATATTTCTCCATAGCTCCGCAGTGCACCAAACCGAAATTAAATGCATCCACACCTTCATAGCAGTGAAAGAAGGAGTTCCCCCATCAAAGCCCCATCATAGAAAGCCTCTGCACCAGACTTACATCAACACCTGAAATCGGGTATGGTCGAGTTTGGGTCTAGAAAATTCACCAGGGTAGAAGGCTCCATCTGAAGGTTCCTTGAGACCAATCGAAGCTACCACAACCATATGATTGGGGCCTCCCCTCTTAAACAATGTATTGAACTCACTCTTCCTCTCGAGCTTTTCTTCATCCACTATAATTTTACACTGTATTTCATACCGTATAAACCATATGGATAGGTTTGTCTAGGTTAGATGAAGCTCTAGGAACAAACCCCCTGTGATTTGGTTGAGCTAGCTCGAGATCTTAGGTCGAGAAGGTGGACGGCTCTCGGGATGAACGAGTTGAAGACGATAAAGGAGCGCCGTTTGATTGTGTGTGTAATGCTTGGATGGTCAGGATTGCACCGGACGAGCTCTTGATACATAAAGCATGGCCCTGTGGCAACTGAGTTAGAAGGCGGTGTCAAATGGTAGAGCGACGCATGGAGGCTTCGGATCTGCCAAGGATGAGATGGCGCCGCATGTTTAAGTAGGAAATTAGGGGCATTTTTGAATTATTTAAATGAGTTAACTTAAAAAATTCTTATCTTGGCCTAGAAAAATCATAAAAATAAAAGAAAAATACTCTCTTGCTTAGTGAACAGAGAAGAACAATGTGCAAAATGGTTTGAAATATTTTTTATGCATATTTTATTTTTAATAATTTAAATAACATTTTTAGTTTTTTAATTCTCCATGCATGTAGGGGTTTCACCATAACAAGAATTTTGGTATGTTATTGCCTTTGTCATGAGGGATCTTCCCTGATTTTTCCAAGGTCAGAGAAGATCCCTAGACAGAGAATCATATTTTTCAAATTTATATTTAATATTTGATAAATGAAATGTGACAATTAGCATATTATTTCAAAAAATCCCAAAAAATATGGTAGGTTCTTTATGGTAAGAGAGACCTAGAAAAAATTTTTCACGAGTTAAAATGATAAAAATAAACCTAACTGTCCACTTGACCTAAAATAAACTTTTAATTAATTAGGACAAGATAAAAATCAAAATAACACAAAAATTACTCTCCACTGTGCTTCAAGGACAGAAGAACTCTTCTAAAATTTTTAAAGTCATTTGGAATTAATCTAATATGTTAAATGATTTTTCTAAGTCTAATGGCCTTTTTGATACTTAAATTAATTTTAAAAAATAAAATACATGTCAAAATTTTACAAGAATGGTTTTGGGAGTTCTCTATGATCATGCGGCTCTTTTAAAAATAAAATTGAGCTTTTTATAAAATTTGCATTTTAAATCAAATTTTAATATTTAAATAATAAAATAATAATAAAAATCACAAAAATATTAAAAATCACCAAATTGTTACTTTTGGTCTCCTAATTACTTAGGAACCATCCCCATAGTTTTCCTTAGTTTCAAAGTTAAAATATCAATTTTTAAAGGCTTTAATCAAATTTTTAAAGCCTAAAAATGAAATTTCTTAATTATCCACTAAAATAATTCTAATAACTTAAAGAAAAATAAGAAAATATGAAATTTATTTCTCTAGGTTCCCTGACCTTAGAGAGATTTTTGAAAAATATAAAATTAATTTTTGACCTTTTAAAATATTTTATAATTAATTAAAATTGTAGAATTTAAAATAATTATAATAATGAAATTAAAACTTAAGAAAATCATGGATTTTGTCCAGGTGGCCCCCTGGCCTAGGTCTACCTTTCATAAAAATTTTAAGGTCATATGTTTTGTTTTGAACATGTTATTGAATTTCCTATTTTTGCATTAAAATAAATAGTTAAATTAAATTAAAATTTGAAAATTAACATTTCCTCCTCTGATGTTTTAATTAACCCATAAGTGGGGTCACATAAAAGTTTCAAAGTCATTAGAGCTGAATCTAATGAATTATGAAGTGATAAAGGTCTTTAAAAGTAAAATTGTAATTTTGGAAAATTTAGCCTTAATTAATATTTAGATTTAATCAAAATGGGAAAAGGCCAATATATCATCTTAATTATTATATTGAATGATTAAAACATTAAGGGGACAAATGGTAGAAACCCATTGCAATTCTGTGACTTCAAAAATTAAATTATTAAATCTCCTTAATTATTTTAATTTGGAAGAAAATCAAATTAAAAGAACCTTGAACTTAGGGGTTGATTTTTGGAAGTTAATATTCCACTAATTTAATTCCCCTTCATTTGATGTTTTAAATGATATATCAATATTTTGATAAGGATCATAATCATGAAAGTCGTAAAATTTCCTTTTCTAAAAACACAAAATACCCACCAAAATCTTAAGGGCTTAGTAATGAGCTAGGATCAAGTTAAAAGAATTAACTAACAAGAGTTAGAAAAAAAAATATGATTAACCTTAAACTACCTTTTAAAAAATTACAAACCCATTAAAATCTGATAAATTCTTCCATAAGTAAAATTTTTCCTCTAAAGGCTCACTCACATAATTCCAGAGTAAAGCACCAAATGATCATTACCCCATCTTTCGGGATAACTAAAACATTGGCTCATTGAGCGTAAGGGTATGAAACAGATAAATCATTTAATAATTATGATAAGTCCAAAAGGACCTCATAGAAGTTCAAAAGTATTGTGAGATATCTGGGTCTCTCCTAGATCTTTTCATAAGGTCTTCTATACACCCTGTAGGACAACTGGACCTATTATATCTATTAAATGAAAAATATCTCTAAAAAAGAATGGAATCCACCGGGTTATGACATAGAGTTTGGTAGTCCTATGACAAACTTATCCATAGGGTTTTACTTCCCTGCAAATATAAATGTCTATTGCAAGAATACTAAAGTTTCAGGTGGAGATGACGGGAAGACCTACCAGGTATGCTTTATTTTATTGCAATTTACTTACCTGCACTCCACTGCACTTTCTTTCCTTGCAAATCTGCATGCTAAACAACAATGTCACCCAGCATGAAAACTGAAACTTTTTAGGATAGCCACAAAACTGAGACAAAAAATTAAAAAAAATAAAATTAAAAAACAAGATAAAATCCACCGCCACAATATTCAAAAATATAAAACAACTCAAAATTTAATCACAAAAAAAAACAAAAACCACAATTGTAACTAAATTAAAATGTCTCTTTGGATGATCAGGAATCCCTCAGAGGAGGTTGTCGGCCATTTTTTTATGAAATAATATGAAATTTTTAAATTTAAATTAAATGTATAATATAAATTTGATTTTAAAAATGATTATATTTTTTTATTTAGAAAATAACGAGACCAGATAGATCTCATATATCTAATAGTTTAAATAGTTGAGCACGATACTAAAAGTGACACATCATCCTGAAAGATGAGCGTATCACTTGTTAGTAGGCTTAACTATCTAAACTTAAAAGTTTATGACTCTATTTTGTTCTGTGTATCTTATAACCGACAAATTCTCCTATCTAATACACAGATTAGACAGGGTTTAGATTAATCTGGGTTCTTAATTCCGTATAAGGGCAAGCCCCTATAGTTAATTACATCTTAAGCAACCGAAGTCACCTAAGAAAACTCTCGATAAAGATCATGGGATTCGTCTTCAAGAATATCAACGTTTAGATTTCCATGATTTCTTGAAGAAAAATCAAATGGGAGTGGCTCAATGTGGAACAATTATTTTCAGAATCCAAATGAGTGAAGAGTAAGAGATGTCGAAGATACTGAAGAATCTTCAGTGACATCTCAAACTACCCTATAGTTGGGCTTTATATCTTTGAAAATGAAATTATATTTGATATTTCAATCCTGTAAATTATTTAGATATTCGGGACTTATATCTGCATGTTAAATGCAAATAGCCCGAGAAAATAGGAGGATTTATGTTGTATTAAACGACTACCTCGAAATCCTAAATAGTTTAGGACTTATATCGTACGATATACAATCGTATTAAGTCCTAAAAGATAGTGTGAGGATTTATGTCGTATCAAACGATGACCTCAGCACCTTATGGGTGTTATTTAAATCTACGAAAGTCTGATTGAAAATCCTTCATTTGTCCTCTATCGTCCGATCCACTGCTTGAAGTTGAATCGTCACTTGACTGCGTCATCGTCTCGTCTCGAGAAAAGGAAGAAAGAGAGAAAAAGGAAAAGAGAAAACCATGCCTCGAACGACCTATCCTAGGGGTATTTATAAGCATGTAAGAGAAGAAGTGACTAAAGTAGACATGTGTAATACAGAAAAAATCATGCCCTAAATGGCCTATCCTAGGGTCATATGTAAGTATGCAAGAGAAATAATAATTAAAATCATGAGTACAGGTAAGTATGTAAAATAATAAAAAGTAAAGGACTGCACTACTATTTATAGTAAATAAAGTAAATGAGCTATGCAGTAAAAAAAAATGTGTACCTGGCCAACTCTGTTGATGCCCCGAAAGCAAAGTAATAACTACAAGTGCCTGTATAGTTAAGTCTAGTTATAAACATATGAAAAATCAAAGTGGGGGAATAAGAATTCTATTTGAGGATAGGCTCAGTCTATAGACTTCCTTTTTATCACACGATCCCACAGGCAACCCGAAGTATTGAAGTCTCTATATCAATATCAATTAAAGTCACCAGCAAATCACCCTAGAGTAGGCAATCCTAATCCCTACCACTTAATCGATGAAGTATCTAAACTTTTAGAAGTGTAGTATCTGTGATTGTAGTATCTGCATTCTTATGAGTGTAATATCTGATGTGTAGTATCTCGTGTGTGATGTGTGATGTGTGATGTGTGATGTGTAGTAAATAGTGCATAGTGTGTAGTGTATGGTGTTTGATATATAATGTGTGTTGTGTACTATTCGATATATGGTGTATGTGTTGTGTAATATTTGATATATGGTGCTTATATGTTATATCTAATGTGATGTATTGGGTATAATGAGTTTGATGAATTATATGTGTTGTGTTTGATGTGATGTGTTTGATGTGTTGTATATGTTGAATTTGATTTGATGTGCTAGTACAGTATCTGATGTGGTGCAAGTGTAGTGTTTGTTGTTGTGCAAAGTGTAATATCTGTTATCGGTTCACAAATTTCTTTAGAGTAGGGATAGAACTACCTACTCAAAGGTTAAAATGGTCAGCTATAATTGATTATTGATTTTATTTTGTTTCAGCTATAAAAGCATGATTATTAAAGTCTTATGCATCAATGCATGTACCCCTCATTTCCAACTTATATACCACTTTGATATTCCATATGTATTAAAAATGAAGCTTTATTGTTTAGCTAGAGAAAATGCCTCAATCCATAAAAAAAACCAACATATTTTCAAGATATCATTTCAGCTAATAAGAGTAAAGGAGATTATTGAATTTTCAAGACTTAGCCTCATGCAAGCTACTCTAATGTCAATTCCCTAATTTCCAATGCTTTGTTTCATCAATGCTAAAACAAAACCAAGACTTCATTATTTTTAAGAGTCCGCCCAAGTAAAACAAAACCCTCCAGTGTCAAGGTTCAATTTCAGCTTATCAAAGCAAACTCCCAGAATTTCAAAACTTTAACTTTGTGCTTTAGAAAGCCAAAGCAAACACACCTCCAAAAATTATGTGTTTCGGTTTCTTAAAAGAATTAGATAATGTTTAAGATGAACTTTTCAAATTTTCAAAAGTGTAAGCCTGAAGCTTTCTAAATTAAATATTAAGTAAATAATGAGTTAGAGGGAGATAAATGATGCCAATGGATATATATATATGCAGTTACCATAAAAAAATAGAGGTAAATTTTCATGCATACCACTCAGTTCTTATATATTTACATATAACTCAATAACTTTAATGTGATTTAAAGATTTGGGTGGTATGAATGTAAATCCCATGGTATAAATGTAAATACAAAAGGATTAGCTGATGCATATAGGAAGGATGTAAAATTTTCCAATCGCTTCTTGCAATATATCTACAGATTTATCAAAAAAAAAGTGTTTCTACCAAAATATAAAATGACTTGTGCAGTTAGCTACTCTTAAATTGCTGCAACTTGGAACATTAAACTCCTTTCATTACTAATAAACACAATGTTTGATGAAGTAAAATCGTAGGAAATGAATATGAAATATATGTAAATGCATAAGAGTTGTGTAGTAGGTATGTAAATGCCTCAGAAATAATTAAAGAATAATACAGAATCCATTAAGCACATGTTCACATACAACATCTAACTGTGTTGATGTAAATGAAGCCAAAGCCTCTCAAATCCAAATGATAGAGCAATACAAAGCGAGTTGCAGCTCTCCCAAATTCGAATTTTAAAGCAAAGACAAGCTAAGCCATAATTTCCAAAATCAAGTTATAAGAATAAAGAAAACTAGTGGCAGCATTCTTCAAGAATTAAAGAGAAAACTAGTTGTACCATACTAGTGAACATTATATTTAGTTAACTGAAGAATAGAGCATTATAATAAAATCCATCATCGACAATTGTTTCTCGGTGCATATTGATGCTCAAGAACAGAGTTCCAGTTATCAAAATCATAATCATTAACTAAGAGATCTTGAATATGTAGACAAATGAATTGCGCTTCATCAAACAGCTCATTGTCAAAGCAAGCCTTTAAGAAATTTGAAGGCAAATAACCTTTCCTTGTAGTAGAGATTCAACGTTTGGCATAACATCACAATTTACATCAAAAATACTCAACAAAATTTAGTAGTTGAATCAACT
This sequence comes from Papilionanthe hookeriana x Papilionanthe teres, assembly GCA_022702705.1. Classification (NCBI taxonomy): domain Eukaryota; kingdom Viridiplantae; phylum Streptophyta; class Magnoliopsida; order Asparagales; family Orchidaceae; genus Papilionanthe; species Papilionanthe hookeriana x Papilionanthe teres. The sequence goes on from CM040426.1 coordinate 137,769,418, forward strand.
TCAACAATTGACATTGTATTTAACAAATAAAAGTGTATTTCTGCAATTAATGCCGATATTATTAAGAATGGAATCGTAAACCACGAAGAAAATCTTTGTTCAAAGCAGCTAGTAAAATAAGTATCTGAAACTTTCTTAAACCAGTATTAAAATAGCTTATGAAGAACTCCCACCTAATTGAAAAGCACATCAGATGTACAACCGTAACAGAAAATCATGAATCCATTGGCCAAAACAAAGCATAAAATCCATCCATTATTCACAGTAGCTAAAATAAGTGTTAGAGGAAAGAAGTTTCTCACAATTAAATAAAGAAGATTTTACTTTACGAAAATGCTTCATAAATCAAGTAAACAAATGAAAATGAGAATGAATCCTTACTCTCAATTTATCAAAGATGAAGGAGAAAACGAAATGGCAACGACTAGTAGGGATCTCGGACTCAAGAGAATCGAGCAAGCCGAAACCCAACCCTAAACAGATCGCACGAGAGGGTATTTATAGGCAAGCAAGGGGGAAGACTTACAGGCTGACTCATTTGGGCGGGAAAATCAGTTAGGAAAAGGCTACCGGCAAGGCAACCGGCGATGAAAGTCGGTTGAGGCTCGGGAAGAATGAAGGTGACCGGAAAATCGGCCGGAAGGTTCGAGAACCCAGTGCTTTGACGTGAGGGATGGAGGCCGAATGGGGGAGGCATGCGTGAGTGTGAGTGGGGAGAGTGAATAGTGTGCGTGAATTTTTTTTTATTTAAGAAATTCTATTTTATTTATTTAATTTTTTTTAATTTTTTCTAACGCAAATTCATCGATTTACGCACAATTCAATCCAATCAGGAACCCTATCTAGTTATATGTCCTTCCCGGCTAAAGTCGACTTTCCAGACGCATCGGCGCAGTCCGTTTCGTCATCCGGGATCGTCCGAACAAGTTTGCTGATAGTCGAACCAATTTAAACTCAAATTCGTGCCATTTGGCACAATAAAATTATTTTTACCAGACCGGAGTCATTTGTCGAGCAAATTAATGATCGTTCTTCGCCTAAGCGAGAACCATAGTCAAACATATTGCTCATGGCAAAAAGTCAAACGTCGCACACAGTGGGGTCCGCTTATGGCTTTCAAATCCCTATAGGAACTCATCAAGAGTTTCAATATGTCGGCTTTTAATCGATTCAACTGGATGTCAGTATTTGAAACCATCCATATGAAACTTCAAGGAGCGAGGAGATGTCTTGAATTTCAAAATACAGTGTTTCCCATTCTAGTCCTATAAGAGAGTCCAAAATAGAAAAATCCTAAGGCTAGATCCTAGGTTATAAGGAGAAGGGAAGGAAAGACCTCAAAAATGATGTCAACAAATGGACCCCTAATAAGTGTGGTGTGTTGTACAAGCACACCGCGCCTATTGGTGTTGATCGAAATAATCAAACCAATCGCAAATGAATGTTCAAGTAACCATACTTGAAACAAAGCAAAGATCGAATTAGAGTTAAAGTGAAGTTACGTTCCCGCTGGGGATTAGCAGGTGTTTTTTTTTAATTTATCGATGTGAGTATGAATCTCCAAAATATGTGCAAAGAAAAGATTCAAAAGTATGCCTATGATCGCAAAAAGTATGCTGAGGAAGGATTAGGATAAAACACTCTCAAAAAATATGAATGTATGCTGAGAAGGAATAAGACTAAGCATATTCAAATATGTATAAACAATATGCATAAACAATATGTATAAACAATATGTATGCTGGATGGAAATCAAAATATAGGTATTGACCCCGAGATGAGAACTGGAATATGGGTACCAACCTCGGAATGAGAATCAGAATATGGGTACCGATCTTGAAAGATGGGAATCAGAATATTGGTACTAACCCTGAGATGAGAACTAGAATATGGGTACCAGATTCAGAATGAGAATCAAAATATGGGTACCGACCTCGAAAGATGGGAATCAGAATATAGGTACTGACCCCGAGATGAGAACTAGAATGTGGGTACCAGCCTCAAAATGAGAATCGGAATATGTGTACAGACATCGAAAAATGAGAATCAGAATATAGGTACTGACCTCGCAATGAAAACAAGAATATGGGTACCAGCCTCGGAATGAGAATCAGAATATGAGTACCGATCTCGAAATATGGGAATCAGAATATAGGTACTGACCCCGGGATAAGAACTGAAATATGGGTACCAGCCTCGGAATGAGAATCGGAATATGGGTACCGATCTTGAAAGATGGAAATCAGAATATAGGTACTGACCCCTAGTGAGAACTGGAATATGGGTACCAGCCTTAGAATGAGAATCAGAATATAGGTACCAATCTCGAAAAAAATGAGAATCAAAATATAGGTACTGACCCCGAGATGAGAACTGGAATATGGGTACCAGCCTCAGAATGAGAATCGGAATATGGGTACCGATCTCGAAAGATGGGAATCAGAATATAGGTACTGACCCCGAGATGAGAACTGGAATATGGGTACCAGCCTCGGAATGAGAATCAGAATATGAGTACCGATCTCGAAAAAAAAAGGAATCAGAATATAGGTACTGACCCCGAGATGAGAAATGTGATGGATTGTGTAAATTATGTAGGAATGTGATGATTTGTGTAAATTATGGAGATGTGATGACTTGTATGTAATTGTGTGTGAATTGTGTAAAGATTTAGTGTTGAATATTGTGAGAATTGTGAAATTTGTGGAATGTGAAAATTTTTAAAAATGTGAAATTTGTGGGAAATTGGTATAATTGTGAAAATTTGTGTAATTTGTGGAAATTTATGAAAATGTGAAGATTTTGTGAAATTTTGTGAAGAGTGAAAATTAATAAAGATGTGGAAATTGTTAAATTTTATGAAAGTTTATGATGATTATAGTGTGGAACTCTGTGAGAATGTGTGCAGTGATTTGCAACATAGATTTTTTTTTTAATTTTGCGAAGAATGTTATGAATTTATTTGATTTTTTTTCTTTATCTTATTTAATTTGATGTTGAGTTTATCTTTGTTATGGTTTGATGTACGTTCTTTTTATAATTTATTTTGATTTGAGTTTTGTGAGTTTTGATTTTTTTTTATTTTTAAGGATTCGGACCCAGTTTTAGACAAGCGCAACATCGGTGCTTCTAAGAACAATATTTTATTTCTAAAATTTGTTCTTTAAAATATCACGATGCGTAGTACTTCTTCAAGTAACATTTGTTTATCAGCAACATCAGTCATTTTCCTTGATAATTCAAGAACTGGTAGAATTTACTCCTTATCTTGCGGTATGCAATAATAGGCTGCCTGAGAATAAGAATCAGATCACCGACTTTAATTTTCTTTAGGGGAACCAGTTTATCATGAGCTTGTGTCATTGTTGCCTGCTAAAGCTCCAAACTTTGTTGTGCAGACATTCATTTTCCTTTGAGATTTTGTAATTCTTCAAGCTGGAGTTTGGTGTTGTTGTTATTGTGATTTTGTTTGCTACTGCCATTATGAAGGGAGGGAGTTGCATTTCTAGTAGAAGGACGGTCTCGGACCCATTCATAAGGGGATGAGGCGTAGAGTGAGTTGGAATTCCAAATGTCTTTTTATAAGCTCATGATGGTTCTAATAACTGCTCGTGTTAATTCATCTTTTTTTAATTCAATTTTTTCCTTGAATTTGAAGGAGAGTCTTATTAAAAGACTTGGTCAGCCCGATAGTAAGTTATAGAGTATCCCCAATCAATACTGTGTCTTCTGATGAAATTCTTAGTCTTGATGTTTTTGAACATGGACCTGTTGTCCAAAATTATCCGGTGTTGTATGTCAAAACGATAAACGTCTTGAATTTTGATGAACTGTAACGCGTGGTGTGTTTTCACTTCTCTGAGCAGTACATCATCTGCCCATTTTGAAAATTAATCGGTAACTGCGAGGATGAACTGGTGTCCTTTTGAAGAAGGATGATCTATAGTACCCACCACATCTATGCCCCAACACTCAAACAACCACAACGCGACCGTCGGGTGGAGCACATTTGGGGATTGGGGTAAGACCGCTCCATATTTCAATTCTTAGAAATATTCATGCAGTCTGTCATTATTATTGGACAGTAGTATTCCAACTTTTTTATTTTAATTTTCATCTTCAGACCCAATTGGTGAGTAGCACACAACCCTGAAGGTAATCCTTTTATAGCTCCGTTGTAGTGGATGTCATTCTTTTATTACAGATTTCAACACAAATTATCCATGTTGTCATGGAAGAATATTATGAAGTTCTTGTATTGAAGTTGGAGTTGAATTCTCTGGGTATTGAACGACATGACATCAGGCTCGAATTTCCATTAATTACTAATAAAACAACCATTTCTTTAATTCTTTCTTTCCGAACCTAAGCAAATTTCTGAACTCTGATCATGTGATTAAAATATTTTTCATTTTCTCAAAGATATTTCGGGTCAATTAATAGCCAACCAAAGAGACCACGATCACTTAACTATTTTCCTGAACATAATATCAGAAGAATTTTTTTAAGATGGTTCTTCAAATTTTATTAATTATGGGAGAATTCAGACACCAATTTTTTAATTGTATGCTCACCTTAAGCTTCTTCTCAGGGAAACTTCTTTTACATAATTTACTAGCCTATATAAATTAACTTTTCATGTTTATCTTTTTTCTTCTTTTTTTTTGTGAAGTACTATATATGGTAGAGCATATCTTTGATTAAGGATTTTGAATGTCTGCATTCCATTAATTAATAATTTTAAAATGCTGCTTAATATGAATTCTGAGATATTATAGTCCATTCAGAAGTTAGGACTCAATCATTTGGCTGGATATTAAAAGACCCGTGATATCCCAAGTCAATTACTCGTATTTTAGGCACACAATATTATTTTGAAATTTACTTAGGACCCAAACCAAATTTCTTAAAGTGAAGGACCCAATTATTAGAATATCAATTTCATTCTCCCTTGAAATCGTAGTCTTACCAAAACACCGGAATATTTATCTTGCATCATTTCTTTCTCCTGATTAAACTTTGGACATCTCAATCAATTTCTTCTTCTTTTCAAAAATCTTGATTTTAAATTTTCTACAAAATTTGAGTAACACAGCACATCTCCTTTTGGATGAGCTTTTCCAATGTTGAATGAATTATGGACAACGACATGTTTCTTTCCTTTCTTATTTACATCGTGGTGGAAGGGTCGTGTCAAAGTAACAAGAATCCTGTTGATATCTCTTTCTCATCAACGGTAGTAATCCAAATATGAAACCTGTTATCCCTCAATTGGGAAGAGGTTTCAAACTCTGTATGATAGACTGCACTGAACAAGTTTAAATCTTGCTCAAATTTACTTCAAAAGCTTTACCCACGCAGTATTTCATTCATCGAAGTCACTTGGAATAATTGGATCAACCAAAATCCTATTGACCAAACCTATTTCAATTTCTTTCGGATACTATCTCAGGATCGCTATGATACCATTCTTGAGATTGTATTCTAACTATTCTTTAAAAATGAAGTAATAATCCTTTGCATTGTTTCAGTAACATTTTCTTCAGCTTGTATCAGAGCCTCTCGTAGAGTCGAGGATGCTCTAGTTTCAGCAAAATTTATTTCTGCAAAAAATTTAATCCATATAATTAGTCAAGTCTTTTTCATCGTCCAGCTTATCCTTTCTTGCTTCAGATAACTGTTTGATGCTTCTCTTAACATGTCCGACTTAGCCTCAATCAAACTTCCTTAGTAGGTGACGATTGACAAATGACATTTTCTAGAATAGGTTCTGAAATAATAGCAATCTTTGTTGGTAAATCATCACCTTTAGGGTCTTTTCCAACATCCTCAATTTCAGGTATCATTGTGAGTGTTAATTTAGCGACCCTGGGCCTCCATACCATTCTCTCGGATGTAAATGTTTTAGGTCCTGAAGAGTTATCGGTGGTATCTATACACCGAGAGATGGTAAGCCCCCCAGTGCATGAACCAGACACATTCGTAAGTTCCTTCTCATTATTCTTTAACCTTTCTACATGGGGTGAGGAATTTTCTTTTACAATTGGTAGGATCACCCTTGATCCGAGGCGGGACTTAATTGGCCTTCATCCCACGGACCCTGAAGAAACAACAGAGGTGGAAGAGACACGAGTTCCCAGATGTTGCTTAGCAGGAACCCTTTAAGGTGGTGGAATGGCGGTGGTAGAACCAATGCTAACATGACGATTATCTGAACAAAACTTTTGGGAGGTTTGCAGGGGCAAACCTTGTCCCCTTGTAACCCTTCTGGTGGATTGTGTAACAAAGTTGTACTTTTGCAATATATAGGCCTTTATTCTTGGTGATACGACACACTCGATCCTGTTAAGGATCTCAGTAATGGAACACCGTTCTTTTTTTGCCAACCTTTCAAAAACTGTATGAATCTGAAGTTGCGGCGTTGATACTTTTTTTCTTTTGTTTGATGATTGTAAGATGAAACTTGTGGCAGTATAGCAACAATTGTTGAAACATCTTCTTCATTGAGGGTGGCAGGCAAAAGATGAAACCTGCTCCCTTCTAAAAGAGGGGAGGTCTCAAGCAGTTCAGCCTCTCCCTTCTTACCCGGGGTGGTTGTAGCGGCAGTCAGTTCAGCAGCTTTTGCTCTCTTGATCTTTCCAATCTTTCAATTCTTGTTCCTCCTCTATGCTGGTTAGAGGCGCAGATCTTAAACTAGATCCTATCTCAAAGACAGAAGGCGTTGTTAAGAATGTTGAACCCTCTATGGTAATAGGCTCGTCATCCATTTAAAAACTATTTCCTTTAAGTTTGGAAGGAATGGTGTCAGGTGTAGTGACAACTGAACCAGTAGGGGTAAAAACAGTCTTCTTAGGGGTACTTCTTATGGTTTTAGCAGGCTTTGAAGTAATAACAAAGTATTTTTCAACTAACACCCTCTTTAAGGGTGGTAACTTCTGAGTTGACTTCAAATTAAATGCTACTATCGGCTGGACCGTTTCAGATGTCTTAGCTCTCAGCACAACAACAGTAACATCGCTGAACTTGATGTCAGTATTGTCATACTATTGTCTGAAACGAATGACTGCTTTGTCAGGTAGTTCCCTCTTTTTCTTTAAAGCCTTCACTCGAATTATGTTCTATCTGTTGTCATTTACGTAGGAATCAATTAGAACAATTGGATCAGCCGAAGTTATATTAATTGAACCTCTTTTAGGTTATTGAACCTCTTTCAGGTTCTTTCATATACCATTCGGTGTCATTATGTTCTCATTTTCGTAGTTCCTCTCAAGACAATCTTTAGAGATGAGACAACATTCTATAGTGTATTTGATTACTTTGTTGTATGCGCAGTATCTCAGGTAATTGCAACAGAAGTACTAAAATTAGCGCGCTTGTCTTATGAACTGGGCATCTTTTCGAAATTTATTCATGTGAATTTTTTTATTTCAAGTTTTGGTGATTTTCTTTATTATTGTATACTTGCAATGTTTTAAAATTTTTTGTTTTGTATTAAAGTTTTGACGAATTTTTATTTCGCTTGAAGTTTAAATGGAGATTTGTGGGAGTAAAATTTAGTGTAGGACCCAGTCCGTGATCTGGAGTGAGTTGACCTCGCATCGAACTCGCTTCGGTGAACCGCTCCTAAACTACCACACCTATTGGGGGTCCACCCCACTTTTAAGATTTCAAGATTTCGGAACCTCTCTATTTAAGGATGATTAAACAGTGGCTCCAGAATCAAAAAGAAGTTGACAATACTTGCTCAAAGAAGAAATGAGCGAAGCACATCAACTGAAGAATGATAGTCTAGCTCACTAGGGATATGGGCACACTATCGATGTATGAAGACAAATCCTCATGATCTAAAATAGAGAGAAGAATTAATCCCCAGTGAAGTCGCTAGAAATTGTCGGCCATTTTTTTATGAAATAATATGAAATTTTTAAATTTAAATTTAATTTATAATATAATTTTGATTTTGAAAATGATGATATTTTTTTATTTTGAAAATAACGAGACCAGATAGATATCATACATCTAATAGTTTAAATAGTTGAGCATGATACTAAAAGTGACACATCATCCTGAAAGATGAGTGTATCACTTGTTAGTAGGCTTAACTATCTAAACATAAAATTTTATGACTCTATTTTGGTCTACGTATTTTATAGCCGACAAATTCTCTTATCTAATACACAAATTAGACAGGGTTTTAATTAATCTGGGTTCTTAATTCTGTATAGGGGCAAGCCCCTATAGTTAATTACATATTAAGTAACCGAAGTCACCTAAGAAAACTCTCGAAAAAGATCATGGGCGTCTTCAAGAATATCAACGTTTAGGTTTCCACGATTGCTTGAAAAAAAATCAAATGGGAGAGGCTCAATGTGGAACAGTTATTTTCAGAATCCAAATGATTGAAGAGTAAGAGATGTCGAAGATACTGAAGAATCTTCAGTGACATCTCAAACTACCCTATAGTTGGGCTTTATATCTCTGAAAATGAAATTATATTTGATATTTTAATCCTGTAAATTATGCAGATATCCGGGACTTACATCTGCATGTTAAATGCAAATAGCCCGAGAAAATATGAGGATTTATGTTGTATTAAACGACTACCTCGGAATCCCAAACAGGTTAGGACTTATATCGTACGTTATACAATCGTACTAAGTCCTAAAAGATAGTGTGAGGATTTTTGCCGTATCAAACGATGACCTCAGCGCCCTATAGGTGTTATTTAAATCTACGAAAGTCGGATTGAAAATCCTTAATTCGTCCTCTATCGTCCGATCCACTGCATGAAGTTGAATCGTCACTTGACTACGTCATCGTCTCGTCTCGAGAAAAGGAAGAAAGAGGGAAAAAGGAAAAGAGAAAACCATGCCTCGAACGGCCTATCCTAAGGGTATGTATAAATATCCAAGAGAAGAAGTGACTAAAGTAAACATGTGTAATAAAGAAAAAACCATGCCCTGAATGGCCTATCCTAGGGTCATATGTATGTATGCAAGAGAAATAAGCACTAAAAGCATGAGTACAGGTAAGTATGTACAATAATGAAAAGTAAAGGACTGCACTACAATATATAGTAAATAAAGTAAATGAGATCTGCCATAAAAAAAATGTGTACCTGGCCAACTCTATTGATGCCCCGAAAGCAAACTAATAACTATAAGTGTCTATATAGTTATGTTTAGTTATAAACATATGAAAAATCAAAGTGGGGGAATAAAAATTCTATTTGAGGATAGGCTCAGTCTATAGACTTCCCTTTTATCACACGATCCCACAGGCAACCCGAAGTATTGAAGTCTCTATATCAATATCAATTAAAGTCACCAGCAAATCACCCTAGAGTAGGCAATCCTAATCCCTACCACTTAATCGATGAGTGAACCAATGTGTAGTATCTGAACTTTTAGAAGTGTAGTATTTGCGATTGTAGTATCTGAATTCTTATGAGTGTAATATCTGATGTGTAGTATCTGGTGTGTGATGTGTGATGTGTAATGCATAGTAAATAGTGCATAGTGTGTAGTGTATGGTGTTTGATATAGAATGTATGTTGTGTATTATTCGATATATGGTGCTTATATGTTATATTTAATGTGATGTATTTGTTATGATGAGTTTGATGAATTATATATGTTGTGTTTGATGTGATGTGTTTGATGTGTTGTATATGTTGAATTTGATTTGAAGTGCTAGTATAGTATCTGATGTGGTGCAAGTGCAGTGTTTGTTGTTGTGCAAGTGTAATATCTGTTATCGGTTCACAAATTTCTTTAGAGTAGGGATAGAACTACCTACTTAAAGGGTAAAATGGGCATCAATAATTGATTATTGATTTTATTTTGTTTCAGCTATAAAAGCATGATTATTAAAGTCTTATGCATCATTGCCTGTACCCCTCATTTCCAACTTATATACCACTTTGATATTCCATATGTATTAACAATGAAGCTTTATTATTCAGCTAGAGAAAATGCCGCAATCCATAAAAAAACCAACATATTTCGAAGATATCATTTCAGCTAATAAGAGTAAAGGAGATTATTGAATTTTCATGACTTGGCCTCATGCAAGCTACTCTAATGTCAATCTACAAATTTCTGAAGCTTTGTTTTATCAATGCAAAAATAAAACCAAGACTTCATTATTAATAATTAAAGAATAATTAAAAATAATACAGAATTCATTAAGCACATATTCACATACAACATCTAACTGTGTTGATGTAAATGAAGCCAAAGCCTCTCAAATCCAAATAATGAAGTAGTACAAAGCGAGCTGCAGCTCTCCCAAATTTGAATTTTATAGCGAAGAAAAGCTAAGCCATAATTTCCAAAATCAAGCTATAAGAATAAAGAAAACTAGTGGCAGCATTCTTCAAGAATTAAAGAGAAAACTAGTTGTACCATACTAGTGAACATTATATTTAGTTAACTGAAGAATAGAGCATTATAATAAAATCCATCATCAATAATTGTTTCTCGTTGCATATTGATGCTCAAGAACAAAGTCCCAGTTATCACAATCATAATCATTAACTAAGAGATCTTGAATATGTAGACAAATGAATTGCGCTTCATCAAACAGCTCATTGTCAAAGCAAGCCTTTAAGAAATTCAAAGGCAAATAACCATTCCTAGTAGTAGAGATTCAGTGTTTGGCAGAACATCACAGTATACATAAAAAATACTCAACAAAATTTAGTAGTTGAATCAACTTCAATAATTGACATTGTATTTAACAAATAAAAGTGTATTTCTACAATTAATGCTAATATTATTAAGAATGGAATCGTAAACCACGAAGAAAATCTTTGTTCAAAGCAGCTAGTAAAATAAGTATCTGAAACTTTCTTAAACCAGTATTAAAATAGCTTATGAAGAACTCCCACCTAATTGAAATGCACATCAGATGTAAAACCGTAACAGAAAATCATGAATCCATTGGCCAAAACAAAGCATAAAATCCATCTGTAATTCACATCAGCTAAAACAAGTGTTAGAGGAAGAAGTTTCTCACAATTAAATAAAGATAATTTTACTTTACGAAAATGCTCCATAGATCAACTAAAGAAATGAAAATGATAATGAATCCTTACTCTCAATTTATCAAAGATGAAAGAGAAAAAGGAATGGTAACGACTAGCAGGGATCTCAGACTCAAGAGAATCGAGCAAGCTAAAACCAAACCCTAAACAGATCGCATGAGAGGGTATTTGTAGGTGAGCAAGGGGGACGACTTACAGGCCGACTCATTTAGGCGGGAAAATCAGTTAGGAAAAGGCTACCGGCAAGGCAACCGGTGATGAAAGTTGGTTGAGGCTCAGGAAGAATGAAGGTGACCAGAAAACTGGCCGGAAGGTTCGAGAACCCAGTGCTTCGACGTGAGGCATGGAGGCCGAATGGGGGAGGCATGCGTGAGTGCGAGTGGGGAGAGTGAATAGTGTGCGTGAGTATTTTTTAATTTAAGAAATTCTGTTTTATTTATTTAATATTATTTAATTTTTTTATGCAAATTCATCGATTTACGCTCAATTCGATCCAATCAGGAACCCTATCTAGTTATATGTCCTTCCCGGCTAAAGTCGACGTTCCGGACGCATCGGCGCAGTCTGTTTTGTCATCCGGGATCGTCCGGACGAGTTCACTGACAGTTGTACGACTTATTTTTAGGTTTGTGTGTTGTATTTTAAAAAAGGGGGTTGCCTATAGAAATTGTCGGTGAATTTTTAGATTTTAATTTTAATTTAAATATATATATATATATATATAAATATATATAATTTAGAAAGTAGAATTTGATTTTAAAGATAATTTTAAGTTTGAAAATTTTAAGATATGAAATCAAACCGATCTCACATCCCAAATAGTTTATATAAACGAGCACCGCATCACAAACCGTGTATCTATCCCGAAGAATAGACACACTACTTAATGATGGGGCTCGATTAAATAAACTAGAAAATTTGTGACATCCGTTTGGTCTGCGAACAAATTTTATAAGCCGACAAGTTCCCCTGCTTAATACAAATGAATTAAGTAGGGTTTATATTACCTAGGTTCTTAAAGTTCCCTATAAGGGCAAGCCCCTATAGTTAATTACATCTTAAATGACGGGAATCATTTAAGAAAACTCTCGATAATGATCAGTGGTTTTGCTCTCAAGAATTTCAAAGTTTAAGGTTTTCAAATGATTGAATTTTGGAATTTCAATAGGGAATGGATCAAATTTGGAACAGTTAATTTTAGGAGTCCAAAGGAAGAGGAGTAGGGGAAGCTGAGGATCCAAGAAGAATCTTGGCAACTTCCCAAACTATCCTATTGTTTGGTTTAGATTTGGGAGTTTATTTAATGTTACAATCCTGCCAATTTTATTTATTTAGGTCTTATATTTGTATGATATAATCACACAAATAGCCTCAAAGATGTGAGGGTTTATGTCGTACCAAACAACCACCTCGGAGTCCTAAGACCGGTTAGGGCTTAATTTACATGACATAATCATGCAAATGCCTAACAAAGTGTTGAGGATTTGTGTTGAACTAGGCAAACTACCTCAAAGTCCTATGGCTTGGTTATTTAATTCTAAGAAAGTTTTGCTGAAGTAGATCCGAGTTTTGTTGATGACGATGGCCGTCCTGCCCACCATGCTCCGAGCTCCTTGTTGTTGCAGAAGTTTAATTTTAGAAGTCATAAATCAGGAGATGAGAGAAGTGTTTTAGTTTAGAGAAAATCTTAAAATCCAAGTGTTTTTTAGTGTTTTAATTAAAACAAATCTTAAAGTTATTTAAACAGAACGGATTAAGATACCACGGTTCCGTCATCCCGGCACCGTTATTTTCATTGAATTCACTTAGTCCAGATGAATTTGCTAAACTCAACTGAATGAGTTCCACACTTTCATTTATACCGTGGGAAATCCCGTTAGCAACACGTGGGTTACATCATCCGAGGTATTCCCGATCATTCAACGAGACTTTTTAATTTAGTTACAATTGTAGTTTTGTTGTTCTGTTTGTGGTTAAATTTTGAGTTGTTTTATATTTTGAATGTTGTGGCGGTGAATTTTATCTTGCAATGACTTTTAATTTAGTTTTGGGTTTCAGTTTAGGGACTATCCAAAAGGTTTTGGTTTTCATGCAACAGTTTTATTTAACATGCAAGCAAAGTAGAGTACAGTACATGTAAGTAAATTACAATAATATAAAAGTGTACCTGGAGGGTCTTCCCGTCATCCCAAGTTGCACTTAAAACACCTAGGTAAAACTAAGGGAAGGGTTTTGGTTGTCTACCAAATTCCTAATCCTATAACTAGTCATCTCCTATGACGTCTAGGTTCTTGGTTTAGTTTAAGGATGATTTTCTTCATCAAAGAACAACTAGATTCAATTGTTCTTCTAAAACATCCCGTTATATTGAGGAAGTGTTTAGGATGAGTCCTAAACATCTTTTCAATATTTCTGGGATTGTTTTGAGTCCAAGTAAATTTAGTTGCACAGGTGAATTAATCATCCAGGGGTTTAAGTTTTATTCTCTTGCTCAGTGAACTAGGACATTTGAATGTCCTATAAGTGAAGTAACACTTCACTTGATACTTCATTTAAGAGTTATAATAATAAGAGCTTTAAAAGGGCAAATCAATTTATTAGGTATTTTAATGATTTAAACTTAATGATTTAATTTCAATTTTGACTTAATTATATAAATTAGTTTAAGTTTGGAATAGTGTTCAAGTTATTATAGATTTAATTCTTAATGATTTCATTTAGGTTTGTTATTAAATGATTTTGATTTAATTTAATTCAACTTAATTTTACTTTAATTTTTTTTAATTTTAACTTAATTTGGTTTGATTTTGATTTTTAATTTAATTTGGCTTAATATAATTTAATTTAAATTTTATTTTAATTTAATTTAATTTTAATTTAAATTTAATTTAATTTAATTTAAATTTAATTTAGTTTAATTTTAACTTTAATTTAAATTTTAATTTAATTTATTTAATTTAATTTAATTTAGTTTAGTTTTAATTTAATTTTAATTTAATTTAATTTTAATTTAATTTAATTTTAATTAATTTTAATTTTAATTTAATTTAATTTAGTTTTAATTTTAATTTAATTTTAATTTACTTTAATTTAGTTTAGTTTAATTTTAATTTGATTTAATTTTTAATTTAGTTTAAATTTAATTTTAATTTAATTTTAGTTTAATTTTAGTTTTTAATTATTAATTTGGATTATTATTTTAATTTTTTAATTAAGAATTAAGTATTATTGAAGTGATTTATTTAGGGATTTTTAAATTAAAGAATAAATATCCTCTTAATAATATCCCTACTTTAATAATTCCAAATTCTATTATTCTTCCAAAATTTCAATTAATTAATTAATTAAAGTTTTATTTTAATTATATTAGAAATGGTTAGTAGGTTTCTACCCTCAATCATTTAAGTTTCAATCATCCAAAATCAGTTTAAAATCAAATATTTTACCCTCCCCTTTTTGATTAAGCCTAAAATTTTAATTAAGGGTTGAAAATTTTTTAATTACCCTTTTGCCCTTCAAGCTTAATAATTCTATAACTCACTAAACTAAGCTCAAATGAAATTGAAATTTTTATGTGACCTCACTCACATGTTAATTAAGACATTAGAGGAGAAAATGTGATTTCTCTATATTTAATTTATTTATGTAATTATGTTTAATGGAAAATAGGGGTTTTCAAGGAAAATTAAATAATATGACCAAAGAAATGTTTCTATCCTTAAGAAAATTATGGGATGTTCCTAATGACCAAAAGACCATTTGGACCAATTTTGGTGATTTTTTGAATTATATTTTATTTTCTAGAATTATTTTGAGTTTTGGAGTATAAATTAATTTAAAAATAAAATTGAAGTCAAAATATAGGCTTTTATTTTTCAAAAATCTCTCTGATATCAGGGAAATCAGAGAACAAATTTTATATTTTTTTTATTTTCTTTAATTTATTATAATTAATTTAGTGGAAATGTTAAAGAAAATGATTTTTTAATTCAAAATTTTTTTAGGCCTTAACTCAGAGACTTAGGAAAAATATCTGGTTTGTTCCTAAGTGATTAGAATTCCAAATGTGACATTTTGGTGATTTTTAATATTTTTATGATTTTTATTATTTTTTATTATTAAAATATTAAAATAATGATAAAAATCAACTTTTTTTAGAAATAACAATTTTAATTTTCCTAAGTTCCTCTAATATCAGAGAAGCTCCAAAATCATTTTTGTGAATTTTTGAAAAATATTTTGTGAGTTATGAATTTTTAAAATTTAATTTTATCCATTTTGCTTAAGAGGCTTAATCAAC
This sequence comes from Papilionanthe hookeriana x Papilionanthe teres, assembly GCA_022702705.1. Classification (NCBI taxonomy): domain Eukaryota; kingdom Viridiplantae; phylum Streptophyta; class Magnoliopsida; order Asparagales; family Orchidaceae; genus Papilionanthe; species Papilionanthe hookeriana x Papilionanthe teres. The sequence continues at coordinate 137,784,765 of CM040426.1, forward strand.
CCATTTGGTGAGGCTAATCAAATCCAATTGATTTTAAATTTTTATGTAATGTTCCTCTGATCCTAAAGATCAGTGAAGAATTGTTTTCAAGTTAATTTGATGTATAGTTAAACCTAATTAATTAAAGTTCAATTTTGGGTGTTTAGGCCAATTAGGGTTGTTTCATGTAAATTAACTGAAAACCTATTTTTCCTAGGTTTCTCTGGTCATAAGAAACATCACCAAATTTTACTAAAATTTATTTTACAACATGCTAATTATTGGAATTAAAATACTCAAAACAGTAACATGCATTTGAAAAATCAATAACTTCTCATAGGGATGGCCTCTGACCTTGGAAAATTCAGGGAATGTTCCCAAGTTCAGAGGCTTCAAATGCCCCACGGTCTCAAGCCATGGTGAATTGCCTATGCAAATGGAGAATTAAAACAATGCAGAGAGTAAATAAATCATTAAAAATAAAATACTTAATGAAATTACTTGATTTCTTTTCCACATTATTCTCCTTTGTTTACCGAGCAAGAGGGTATTTTTGTTTTATTTTTATGATTTTTCTACACAAAGTTATGCATTTTTAAAGTTCTGGTTATTTAATAAATAAGAAAATTCCCTAATTTTCTACTTATCCAGCGCGGCGCCCTGTCATCCTCGGCATATCCGAAAGCCCACACGGCGCGCTCCCATTCGACGCCGCCATCTGAGTGAGCTGTCACGGGGCCCGCGGTTCACATACCATCTCCTGGTTCGATGCCATCTGAGCCGTCCGCTCGATACACGTACGATCCAACGGCTCCTGGTCATCGTCTATGACTGGTGTGCACCCGTGACCGTCCACACTAAAACCCTAAGATCTCACTCGATTCTCAATGGATTTTTATGTTCTTATACTCTATGGATTCATCTTGAAGAGACGAACTATTTATGCGGCATGAAATTAACCCAATCAAAATAGAGAATGTTCAGAAGCTCGGGAAGAAGAGAGAGCTCATACCTTTGCTCAGAGAAGTGAAGCTTTGATCTGAGAGTTGTGTCACCTTCGATTGAGTCCAAGCAAGCTCTAGATGAAGTTTCTGGCCCTGAGGAATTGCCTAGACCTGATTTCCACCAGACCCGATTTCAACCTTTGGAGGCTAGAACAAATGGGTGGCCTGGAGAAGGGCTTTCACTGGGGAACTCCTTCTCTTGGTCTTGTGCAGGTGTGGGAGAGTTTAATTTGATTTTGGTGGAGGATCTGAAAGTATCCTGTTCTGGCCTGAGAATTGAGCTCCAAAATTGAGCTCAATCAGTGGGAATTAGGCCAGGAGGACCGTGGGGATCAAATGCTCTTGGCTAGCAGAAGCTTTGTGAGGAGTTTCGAGGGATTTTGTGAAGGTCGATTTCAGCCAACCTTTTGGCCTAGAGGGGTTAGCTGGCTTAAATAGCTATGGCCATGGCCTCTCATGGGGAGTTAGGGGTTGGGATCAGCTGCTCTGGTGAGGAGAAGAACAGCCACAATGGCCATTTGGAGTGGGGCAGCTCAGCCATGGGGAATTGCAATTTTTGGTTGATTTCGACATCTCGGCCTGGTGTTTTCCGACGACTGTGGTGGCTGACCGACCAGGGTCAGGTCATTGTTGTGATCAGGAGGATCAGTGCTTGAGGTTTGCGAGTTCAATTATCAAATGTCATGTGTAAAGAGGATGAATTGAAATGGAAAGGGGAAGAGGTAATTTTGGCTTGGTTTGGGTCAACCCAATTATTTGGGCTTGGTTCACCTCCCCATGACCTGATTTTGGGCTAAGGAGGTTCGGTGGGTCAGGCTCACATGTGTGGTGAAGTCCACATCCAAAACATATTTGGATTAATTTTGTGTTAAGGGTAATCATGGTTAAGGCTAATGACTTTAAGGGAACCTAGAAAGAGCTTCCTCCATTTTCCCAATGTGGTATGGTCACATGTGAAACCTTTCATGGCTTCACATGGGGCTTAAGGATGGCTCCATGGCTCTTATATGGCTTGGGAAAAGTTGGCTTGGTTTCATGGAAATAGGTTTTAGGAATTTTGGTATTTTGGTGTGAAATTTGGATGGTTTGTCATATGTCTTAATTTTGAAAAGTTTGATTATTGATTTAGAATTTAGGGATAATTTTAATTAGTGAAATGATGAATGGAGTGTCATATGGGCTTTAGCATGAAGTTTGGGCTTTTAAACTTTGGTAAAGGTGGGCTTTTAAAATGGTTTTAGGGGAATGAGTTTTTATGTTTCAAAATGGGCTTTTAAATCAAAAAAAATTATAAAGGGCCATGCCAAATAAATTTTGGGTTTAGTTCAAGCATATGTCATGAGTGATTTAAAACAAATTTGGTGTGATTTGGGATTGAATTGGATTGGATTTGGGTTTATTTGGTAAAGGGGCTAAGATGGGCCAAATTGGGCTAACTTAGGCAAGGGTTGGGCTAATGTTGAAATTGATGTAAAATTGAGGTTGAGAAATGTTTACGGGAATGCTATGAAGAGTTTTCAACTTTGTTTGGGGTTCAATTTTGGAATTTGGGCCTATTTGGGTTAGGTTTGGGTTTAGGTCAATTTAAGGGGTTTTGGGTTTAGGTTGAATTTGAGTGAGGTTTGGGTTCAATTTTTGGGTAAGTTATGTTATTTTATTGTTTATGGAGATGTTAGGGAAGGTTTAGAAAAGATTTGAGGTCAATTGGAGTTGAATTGGGTTAGTTTTGGCTAAGTTTGGGTTATGAGTCAAAATTGGGCTTTAAGCTTAAAAATGAAATTGGATTCAAATGTCAATCAAATTGGTCTTGGATTTAGTCTAGATTGATATTGTGGATATTGAATTGAAGTTTAGAATTAAATTAGACCAAAATTGAGGTCAATTAGGGTGATTTGGTTTGACATTGGGTTCATTTGGGTTTAAAATGGGCTAAATTGGGGGTTTTGGTAATTGTGGGATAAATTGGAAACATTGGCCCATAGTGTAGTTGAACAAAATGAAATTGGGAATATTTGGGATTTTCTGGAATTTTCTGGGAATTTTTGGAATTTTTGGATTTTTGGGTCAAGAGGTGCATTTTGGTAATTTGGAGGGTATTGGGGGTATTTTTGGAAATTTTGGTATTTTTGGCTGTAAATGATCAATTTGATTGGTGGGGAAATGTTCAAGGTTAATTTTGGAAAAGTTTTGGGTGATTTGGAAATTTTGGTGGTTTTGGATAGTTTCAAGGGCTTTTAGTAGGTTTGGTGGGTCCGGGGCCCTGGAGGTCAAAAATTCAAATTTTGGAAAAATAAAAATTGAGCCAGTGTGAGTTAAATGGAATCATTTTGGTTGAGCCATGAAGCCGTATTAAGCCCATAGGAGCCATAAGAGGACTCATTTGAGGCATTCACTATGTTGTTCCTAACCCTCTTAGCCAAGGGCCTAGGGGTTAAGATCCATCCATATGAATTATCTACATGAGTCAGGAAGTCAAGCTAGGCATGAATAGTTTTATAATTTTGAATGTGTGTGAAAGTGTACTGTGTTCAGGTCAACCCTCACCAGACCAGGCCACCCAGGGTAGTCCTAAGGCCAAAGAGTCCTATAGGGAACTCATCCTTTAAACCTCCACATTTGATCTTAACCCTCCGAGTGAATTAGGGGTTTACAATCAGGCTTGTGGGGTTTGTAGGGAGTTAAGAGGTGTTTAAATTTCTAAATGGTGGGTGTCATCTCTAATCCTCTAGGATAGTCAAAGGGAAAGCCTAAGGCTAGATCCTAAGTTCTAAAGAGAGAAGAGAAGACCTCATCAAAAATGAGGTCAACAAATGGACCCCCAATAGGTGTGGTGTGCTAACCAAGCACACCGCGCATATTGGCGTTGACCAAAGAGATTAACAAAACCAACACAGATGTCCAAGTGACAAACTTAGGATAGAGTAGAAGAATTTCCACTGAGGAGTATCAATTATATTCCAAGACTGGAGGTTCTTGAACTCTCGCTGGGGAAAGGAAAAGGAGGTGAATTCCAAATCACAAGATTTGGAGAATTTCGATTTAGATTTCGTTTCATTTCATGTTCAAGTTTTGATGTGTAAGTTTAGATTTTTAGTCTTAATTTATATTCAAGTCTAATTTAAAATCAATTTAGGTAAATTGGATTTGAAATGAGAATTGAAACCCGAGTTTCAACCACGGGATTGTGAAAAAAACTAGATTTTAGGTGGCAGCCTCGGAGTAAGCATCCGAGCTTAAGTGTCGATTGAAAAGGATGAGAATCATAATTTAGGAACTGATCTCAAAAGAGAACTGGAATGTAGGTACCAGTCTCGAAAATTTTGAATTGAAATGTAGGTATTAATTCGAATGAGAATCGAGATGTAGGTATCGATCTCGAAATGAGAACTGGAATGTAGGTACCAGTCTCGAAGATTTTGAATTGAAATGTAGGTATCAATTCAGATGAGAATCGAAATGTAGTATCAATCTCGAAATGAGAACTGGAATGTAGGTACTAGTCTCGAAAATTTTGAATTGAAATGTAGGTATCAATTCAGATGAGAATCGAAATGTACATATTGATCTCGAATTGAGAACTGGAATGTAGGTACCAGTCTCGAAAATTTTGAATTGAAATGTAGGTATCAATTCAGATGAGAATCAAAATGTAGGTATCGATCTCGAAATGAGAAATGGAATGTAGGTACCAGTCTCAGAAATTTTGAATTGAAATTTAGGTATCAATTCAGATGAGAATCGAAATGTAGGTATTGATCTTGAAATGAGAACTGGAATTTAGGTACCAGTCTCGGAAATTTTGAATTGAAATGTAGGTATCAATTCAGATGAGAATCGAAATGTTGGTATCGATCTCGAAATGAGAACTGGAATGTAGGTACTAGTCTCGAAAATTTTGAATGTAAATGTAGGTACCAATTCGGATGAGAATCGAAATGTAGGTATCGATCTCGAAATGAGAACTGGAATGTAGGTACCAGTCTCAGAAATTTTGAATTGAAATGTAGGTATCAATTTGGATGAGAATCGAAATGTAGGTATCGATCTCGAAATGAGAACTGGAATGTAGGTACCAGTCTCAGAAATTTTGAATTGAAATGTACTGTGGAGATTTGGATTTAGCGGGAGATTGAAATGAGATATGAAAGTGTTCCACATCCCACGAGAATCAATCAAAGTTTGATTATTTGGAGAAGGGTATGAATCCATACCATCAGAACCAAATCGAAAATTTTTCGTGGTTCTGAAATCATCCCGAGAGAGGGTTTCAAAGGAGGCCTGAAGTAGATCTTGATTTGAAGAAGAATTGAAGGGTTTGAAAAGATGGATTTAGACTGGAGTTCAATTTGAGATTTAGATTCGTTTTGTTTGTCCTTTAACGATCCCATTTTTTATTTGTTGTTTATTTAGTGTTCATGTGAATTTGAAGTTCATTTTACTATTTAGATTTTTAGGAAAAGTTCTCATTTATTTTCTTTTCTCTTTTGTTCTTCTTTCAAAGTTCATTTAACTCTAACGGCATTTCCCAGTCAATTTGCACAAAAGGAGGTGAAGGAAAAATATGACATAGTCATTTTCATTCCAACTTGCTGAAAGTACATCATACAACTTGATCTAGTCATGATGAAATTTTCCTCAGAAATTTAATGTCTCGTACAATCCATGTAAATCCAAAATGGACTGTGTAAACTTTTTGTTGATACATCCAAAAGCGTCTGTCAAAAATCCATGTCTGTATAGTAAGAAACATGGGTAATAACATCACCTTCCAAGCCACACTTGGCAGGAATGCCACATGGATGTGCATTGGAGGTGTGCTATTTCCCATGTAACTCACAGCTCGTAGGGCCGGAGACTCTCCAATTCTGGATCTGGCTGGAAGTGGTAAGGCGCCTTTTTGTCGTTCATCCTTCTAAAACTAACAGAGATCCGCTCCACTGGCACTCCCGATATACAATATTTTGCGATGTCTGCTCCATTTCTTTCTAATTTCATGACGGAACCTACCGGAAGTGGTATCTCCACCGGCCCTCAGAACTTACCCGGGCCTGCTATTCGGAGGTCAGATCCGAACATGATATTGCTTTGGTTGACGAACGAAACTGTGCAGAAAGGTCTGACAAAGTCGTGGTGGTCTATGTGTGGAGGTATGCAGTCTCCCTTCTGGTAAATGTTGATGATACAACTGTTGGGTATGCAGTCTACTGGCAGTACCCTCCACGTTATCATTCTTTTCACCATTCTTTTAATTATCCTCGGCATTGGATCCACCTCACTACGACGGAGTATCCCTGGTGGATTTCCTTTTCTGTCCTCTGCGAAGTTATAGCAATATCCGCATTGTATTGTGACTCTTCCTCTCCCTGGCATTCATCTCCGGGGTTCTTGTCGGCATATTTTAGGTTGTATTGTATTTTAAAAAAGGGGGGTTGCCTAACAGAAGTTGTCGGCGAATTTAAATTTTAAATTTGATTTAAATATATATATAATTTAGAAAGTAGTATTTGGCTTTGAAAATAATTTTTAAATTTGAAAGTTTTTAAGATATGAGATTAAACCGATCTCACATCCCAAATAGTTTATATAAACGAGCACCGCACCACAAACCGTGTATCTATCCCTAAGGATAGACACACTTGCTTGATGGTGGGGCTCGATCAAATAAACCGAAGTTTTGTGACATCCGTTTGGTCCGCGAACCAATTTTATAAGCCGACAAATTCCCTCGCTTAATATGAAAACATTAAACGGGGTTTATATTACTCAGGTTCTTTAAAATTCCCTATAAGGGCAAGCCCCTATAGTTAATTACATCTTAAGTGACGGGAATCACCTAAGAAAACTCTCGATAATAATCAATAACTCTGCTTTCAAGAATTTCAAAGTTTAAGGTTTTCAAAGATTGAATTTTGGAATTTCGATAGGGAATGGATCAAATTTTGGAACATTTTGTTTTGTGAATCCAAAGGAAGAAAGGTAGGAGAAATCAACGATTCGAAGTGAACTTCGGTAATTTCCCGACTATCCTATCGTTTGGCTTGAGTTTAGGAAAGTCCTAATACTTATTTAAATGTTTTGATCTTGCCGATTTTAATTAATTAGGGCTTATATTTGTATGATAAAATCAAACAAATAGCTTCAGAAGATGTGAGGGTTTGTTGTCGTATCGGACGACTACCTCGGAATCCTAAGACCAGGTTAGGGCTTAATTTGCATAAAATGATTATGCAAGTGCCTAACGAAAAGGTTGAGGATTTATGTTGCACTAGGCAAGCTACCTCGAAGTCCTATGGCTTTGTTGTTTAATTCTAAGAAGGTTTTCGTTGAAGTAGGTTCAAGTTTTGTTGATGACGATGGCCGTGCTTGCCCACCATGCTCCAAGCTCCTTGTTGTTGCGAGAGGTTTAGTTTTAGAAATCATAAATCGGGGGATGAGAAAAGTGTTTTGGTTTAGAGAAGTCTTAATTTTCCAAGTGTTCTTGTATTTTGATTAAAACAAATCTTAAAGTTGATTATAACGACACCGGTTAAGATCCCGCGGTTCCATCCTTCCGGTATCATTATTTTTATCGGATTCACTTAGTCCGGATGAATTTGCTAAACTCAGTCGAATGAGTTCCACACTTTCATTTAGGCAGTAGGAAATCCCGTTAGCAACACGTAGGTTACATCATCCGAGGTATTCCCGATCATCCCACATGACGTTTTAATTTAGTTGCAATTGTAGTTTTGTGTTCTGTTTGTGATTAAATTTTGAGTTGTTTTATATTTTGAAATGTTGTGGCGGTGAATTTTATCTTGCAATGACTTTTAACTTAGTTTTGGTTTCAGTTTTAGGGACTATCCTAAAGGTGTGGGTTTTCATGCAACAGTTGTTTTATCATGCAAGAAAAGTAAAGTGCATTTGCAATAAAGTAAATTGCGAGAAAGTAAATTGCAAGAAAGTAAATTGCAATAAAATAAAAGCGTACCTGGAGGGTCTTCCCGTCATCCCAAGCTACACTTAAAACACAATTAGAATATTTAAGCAAGTTCCTAGGTAAAGCTAAGGGAAGGGTTATGGTTTTCTACCAAATTCCTAATCCTATAGCTAGTCGACTCTTATGACGTCTAGGTTCTTTGTGTTTTTGTTTGAGGACGATTTTCTTCATCGAAGAACAATTAAGTCCGATTGTTCTTATAAATATCCTATCATATTGAGGAAGTGCTTAAGAAGAATCTTAAACATCTTTTCGATATTTTCGAGGATTGTTTTAAGTCCAGAATGAATTTAATTATATAAATGAATCGATCGTCCGAGGTTTTGAAGTCTTGTTAACTTGCTCGGTGAACTAGGACATTTGAATATCCTATGAGTGAGGTAACACTTCATTTGATGTTCCATTTAGGAGTTATAATAATCAAAGCTTTCGAGGGTAAATTAGTATTCAAATGATTTGATTTAAGTTAAAGGGTTTAAATTTGGAATAGTGTTCAAGTTGCTTTACATTTATTTTCAATTCTTTATGTCTTAGGTGATGTTATATTTAATTTAACTTAATTTAATTGAGTTTTAATTTAGTTTAACATAGTTCAATTTAATTTGATTTGGTGTTTAATTAATTTGATTTGATTTAATTTAATTTAATTTAATTTAATTGTTTAATTTAATTTAATTATTTAATTTAATTTAATTTAATTTAATTATTTAATTTAATTTAATTTAATTATTTAATTTAATTTAATTTAATTATTTAATTTAATATGATTTAATTTTTAATTTAATTTAATTTAATTTAATTTGTCTTAATTTAATTTAATTATTAAATTTAATTTAATTTTAATTATTTAATTTAATTTAATTTACTTTATTTTTAATTTTAATTGAAATTTCAAAAGAGTTTAATAATTTAATTAAGTCTTTTAATATTTCAAATTTGAGTTATCATTTTAATTAAAAATTGAGTATTAATGATATAATTAGTTTAGGGATTTTTAAATTAAAGAATAAATCTCTTCCTAATAAATATCCCTTATTTTAATAATTCCAATTTTATTATTCTTCCAAATTTAATCCATTATTTAATTAAAGTTTAATCATTTAAAAATTGTTTAATGGGTTTCTACCCTTTAATTATTTAAATTTCAATCATCCAAATCAGATTAAGATCAAATATTTTACTTGTTAATTTTTTATTAAACCTAAAGTTTTAATTAAGGGTTGAAAGTTTAATTACCATTTTACCCTTTAAGCTTAATAATTTCATAACTCACTAAATTGAACTCAAATGAACTTGAAATTTTTATGTGACTTCACTCATATGTCAATAAAGACATGAGAGGAGAAAATGTGATTTTTCTGTATTTAATTTATTTATATAATTATTTTTGGTGGAAAATAGAGATTTTCAAGGAAAATTTGATAACATGACCAAAGGAAAGTTTCTGTCCTTAAGAAAATTAGGGGACATTCTAATGACCAGAGAAGCACTTGGACCAATTTTGGTGATTTTTTGAATTATATTATTTTTATTATAATTATTTTGAGTTTTGGAGTGTTAATTAATTTAAAAATAAAATAAAGGTTGAAAAATGAATTTTATATTTTTCAAAAATCTCTCTGATATCAAGGAAACCAGAGAAACAAATTTTGCAATTTTCTGATTTTTCTATGACTTATAATAATTATTTTAGTGAAAATGCTAGAAAATACATTTTTTTAATTTTAAAATTACCTTAAAGCTTTAAAATTCAATATCTCACTAAATAGACCTAGGAAAAATATGGGATTTGCTCCTAAGTGATTAAAATTTAAAATGTGACATTTTGGTGAATTTTATTATTTTTGTGATTTTTATTATTTTTTTATTTTTTAATTATTAAAAGTATTAAAATATTATTAAAAATCAACTTTTTTAGAAAATTGAAATTTTAATTTTCTTAGGTTCCCCTGATATCAGAGAGGCTCCAAAACCAATTTGGTGAATTTTTGAAAAGTATTTTAAAAGTTATGAATTTTTAAAGTTTAAAATGGCTAAGTGACTTAATCAACCCAATTAGTGGGGCTAACCAAGTCCGATTGACCTCAAATTTTTATGGTGGATTCCTCCGATCCTAAAGGTCGAGTGGAGAATTGATTTCAAGTCAATTTGATACCCGGTTAACTCTAATTAATTAAAGACCTATTTTGGGTGTTTAAGTCGATTAGGGTTGTTTTGAATGAACTAAGCCAAAATCTATTTTTCCTAGGGTTCTCTGGTCATAAGGAACATCACCAAATTTTCCTAGAATTTATTGCACAACATGCTATTTATTGGAATTAAAATATTCAAAACGGTGACACTGAACTTGAAAAATCGAGAACTCTTCATAGGGATGGCCTCGACTTTGGAAAATTCGGGGAATGTTCCCGAATTCGGAGGCTTCAAAAGCCCTATAGTCTCATGCCATGGTGAATTGTATGCATGCATGGAGAATTAAAACAATGCAGAGAGTAAATAAATTATAAAAAATAAAATACTTGATGAAATTAAATGATTTCTTTTCCACATTATTCTCCTCTCTTCACCGAGCGAGAGGGTATTTTTATTTTATTTTTCTGATTTTTCTACACAAAGATATGGATTTTTGAAGTTTCGATATTTAATAAATACATTAAATACCCTATTTATCTACTTATCCACGCGGCGCCGGCGAAACATCGGCGGCTCCGAAGGGGTACGTGTCGCGCGCTGCGATTGGGCGCCGCCATCCGAGTCGGCAGCCGGGCCCCGCGGTTCTCGTACCGTCTCTCGGTCCGACGCCGATCGCGACCGTCCGTGCGCGCGTGTATTGAATGGACGGCATCCGTTCATCGTCCCCAAGTGTTCTCACTCGAGAGCCGTCCACACTCAATCCACAAGATCTCACTCGATTCTCGATGGATTTTTATGTTCTTATACTCTATGGATTCGTCTCGAAGAGACGAACACATCTATACGGTTAACATGCATTGAAACTAAGGCATTTGAAATAGAGAATCTTCGAAGCTCGGGATGAAGAGTTAGCTCACACCTTGGCTCGGAGAAGTGTGGCTTCAATCCGAGAGTTGTTGCACCTTCGATTGGGTCTCAGCAAGCTCCGGATGGAGTCTCTCGGTCGCAGTGAATTGTCTGGATATGATTTCGACCAAGCTCGATCACAAAGCTTGGAGGCTGGAGCAACTGGGTAGCCTGGAGATGGGGCTTTTGATGGTGGACACCTTCCCTTGGTCTGGTGAAGGTGTAGAGCCAATCAATTTGAGAATTGGCTCACTGTGGAGAAGTGTCCTGGTTTTGGGTGGAATTTCGACTCGAAATTGAGCTTTCGGAGGAGAAATGGCGGGGGAATTCCACTGGGATCAAGTGCCCTAAGGGTGGAGAAGGGTACGGAACAATTTTGGCGAAGTTTTGGCAAGGTTTGTGCTTCTCTCCT
>CM040426.1:139080901-139143401 GCA_022702705.1 Papilionanthe hookeriana x Papilionanthe teres
AAGAAATGTTAAATATAGTTAAACTATCTTTAGTAAGAAATGTTGTATTTTTGGATAAATAGAAGATTTGACTTTTATTTTTCAAAGCATAAATTTCTTTTATTGAAGAAAAATTTTCAACACTACTATTATGATTTTTAAGTGAAAGATAAATATCAGACCTTTATTTTAAATGAAAGAGTGTAGTTTAAAATCATTAAATGACTATCCCGATATAGTAATCCTTGCCTTATTAAAAAAATAAAAAAAATAAAAAATAAAAAAGAAGGAAAAAAAAGAAAAGAAAAGAAAAAAAAAGAAAAAGAAAAAGAGAAAAAAGTGAAAAATAATATGTGAAAAGGAAGGAGAAGCTTGAGGATTTAAGGGCATAATCAAAAATTAGTTTCATACCTAAAGTTTAAAATATAAGTTTTGAGAAAATCTAAAACTTAAGGTTATAATATAGCAAGTAAAATTATTCTCAATTAAAATTTTTAAGTAAAGAAAAATAAAATGTTTGAATCCTATATTTTGAAAACTCTATAAGTGTTTCTAAATTAGATAGAAACCAATATTTTCCTTATCCTTTACTTAAGAACTTTCTAAACTTTAAATTGGTCTTTACTAAAATTTTTCTAAATTGGATTATTTCATTTCTAGAATAAAATTTTGAAATCTTCCTAAAGAAACTTGATGCGATGTGACTTTAAATATGCTTTAAAATACAAGAATTTGATACCACTTTTTAGAAGATTTAATTCCTGGCAAATGACTTTAAAAACTTGATGTGCGAGGTTTACTTTTATTATTTTATTAGATTTAATTATTGTAAAAGTCACAATTTTAAACGCAATTATACGTATCGTTCAAGTAATACAGGGCTGTAGTGGAGTCCTGGTTATTGATCCCATAGGGATAATAAAAATAAAAAGTAAAAATATATAAGTAATATTTTGAAATTTTCTTATGCAAATTATATATACCTTTATATATATATATATATTCAAATTTAATTAACTAATAACTTTTACTAAAAGAAAGTAAGCAATAAGCAGGAAAGTAAAGTAAACAAGTAATTAAAATTCAATGCAATTATAAAAACGACTTTCTCCTTTTTCAACTAATCCAAGAATTATAGATTAATTATCTTTTGTAGGGAATTAAGATTATAGTATTGTGCCAAATAGAAGCATTCATATTCTTTACCCTTTGGTCCAGGTGCAAAGAACATTGACTAATCTATAGTTAGACTCAGGATGTCTTATTAGTATAATGGGTTAATCTAGGCTCACACTACTAGATGTCTAAGGGTGGCTATGGTCGGCCCTACCTGTGACCTGTTACCTTTCTAAAAATCAAATTATTAGAATTTAGTCTGTCGCTCTAAAAACTAATTAATTCTACGCCCAATAAATAATATCTTTCTATTTATTTTCTCTTCACCTTAAACAATCTGCGTATAGCATACGATTACCTAAGGATTCATGTGATATCTACTAGTTAAGAATTTATCTCCGGATAGGTCTCAAAATTCTTCAACAGGTTTTAACAAATTTAATGGCCAATTTAAAAAATAAACTAAGATCAGGTATTAATATCATCACAATATTTTAAAATATTTTTAAATTTAATTCTCCTACGAAATTTAATTAATTTATAATCTTTTCATAGTTGAAAAGAGAAAGATAACTAACTACTCATAACTCATAAAAATAACACAACAAAACATATTTATAAAACTTTGAACCAAAGTACAAATACTTATTTGAAGTGTTCCTTCAAGAGCTCCGCTGACTTCTACTGACTCCAACGCAATGATGAAAGACTCCAACAAAGAATTACACACAATAAAGACTCAAAATAAACTCACTAGATACAAAATAACGTGGCACCCTAAGTATGGAAGAGACTAAAATAGGCTAAAATGGGTATGTGTACTAAGAGGAGGGGTTTTGATGTGATTTTCTCTATAGAATGGGCTCCTATTTATAGAGCTCTGAATTTGACCAGGGGTTGCTTAAGGCACCTCTTCAAAATTCACCTAAATTCAATGTATCTTCTAGAAGGTAACCGTCACGCCTAGGCACCGGGATCTGGCGCCTTGGCGTCGGACTCCGTGACCAGGTCGTTCGCACCTCTTCACTTTGGGTCTCACCTCTTCGAGATCCAGACTGTTTCCTTGTGTTCAAATACATTGTATCACATGTCTTATATATTAGGAGTAACTTCCAATCTTCTAGAAGCTCCAATAACAGCCTAACACCATCAAAATAATTGCCCAAAGTCATCAAAAAATCTTGACAGCATCTATATCAAACTGGCGCTTAAGCGCCGGACACTAGCGCCTAGGCGCTAGGCCAATAATTCCAGAAATTACTCCATAAACTCCATTTTTGCTCCTTTTTGCTCCTTTTTTCCTTCTTGGACTCTTTTTAATCATCTACATCCAAAAACATGAAAATACCTTTCATTAAAGCATAATATCCTTAAGAATTGAATCATAAATAAGGCATAAGAATGGGTATTTTTTTAGGTAGATCAAAACTCATTTACATAATTTGAAAGTTAAATTTTTTATAGATAAGAGTCACTTGAGGACAAGTAAAATTTTAAGTTTGGGGAATTTTGATACACCTAAAATATATAGTGTTTTTATGCACATTTTTATACCTATTTTTGATGATATTGCACTTTAATAGAAGATATTTTGTATTTTTCTTGTAGGTATGATGAAAATAATTAATTATGATGAAAGGAGTGAAAAAGGACCAAATTTTGAGCAAAATTATGAAGTTTAAGAAATTTGGCCTCTGGCGCCTAAGCGCCAAAGTGCCAGCCCTTAAGCGCCACAGTTAAAAATCGAATTTAAATGAATTTTGGCGCCATTTTCAAGGGGTGTTTGAAGAAATTTTTGGTGATGACTTCTTTAACTTCCTTTGGGCGGCAAATTTGAATGAAAGGATGCATCATTTGGAGGATACATTGAATCTGGACATGATTTGAAGAGATACCAAGGCAACTTTTGAAAAATTATAAAAATGAAGCCTCATAATTTGCAAGTGGTGTTGAAAGGGTTATTATTCAGTGTGTGTTATTAGAGTGGTTATTAGAGTGTGTTAAGTTTTAGAGTTCTTCTTTTCTATAGTAGAGAGTAGAGAGTAAGAAAGGAAAAAGGGTTGGTGTGAAGCCTTCTTCTCACCAATTTTTTTTATCCTTATATCTAGTTTTTATTGAAGTTTAAAGTCTTTATTAGAGTCACCGTAGTTGGGCGCCAACCTCTGTAGAGTTGTATTGTGGAAAGCAAAATTCCAAAGGAACTTCCAGAGTCTGGTGGAGAGGATTTTCAGATAAGTATTTATCTTTGTTTTTACATTTTGTTTTTAAGTGAGATTGTTGTGTTTTCATTACGATTTTTGTTTTCATATCAAGTTTTTTTTATGTTTACTTCATGAAATGTGAGTAGTTTAGTTTATATTTTTCTTTCTTAGATAAGGAAGTAATTAAATTATGGAAGTAATGTTGTGGAAAGTATAAGTGTTTAACGCCGGAATAAATCGTGATGATTCAATTCTCGAACTTAATTTACTTCTGATTCGCCAATTAAGATGTTAAAATTTGTTGTGAGATTATGTAAGATGTTGACCTCATTTATAATGAGTCAATACATTTTGACCTAAAAAGTCAACTTTGGTCAAAATGGTCAAACCAGACCCAATGACCAACCCTGTTGACCCCATAGGTCAACATTTTGACCTAAAAAGTCAACTTTGGTCAAAATGGTCAAACTGCACCCAATGACCAACCCCGTTGACCCCATAGGTCACCCTTTCGACCTAAAAAGTCAACTTTAGTCAAAATGGTCAAACTGCACCCAATGACCAACCCCGTTGACCCCATAGGTCAACCTTTTGACCTAAAAAGTCAACTTTGGTCAAAATGGTCAAACTGCATCCAACGACCAACCCTGTTGACCCCATAGGTCAACCTTTTGAACTAAAAAGTCCACTTTGGTCAAAATGGTCAAACCAGACCCAATGACCAACCCTTTTGACCCCATAGATCAAACCTGTTGACCTAAAAAAGTCAACTTTGGTCAAAATGGTCAAACCAGACCCAATGACCAACCCTGTGTCAAAATGGTCAAACCAGACCCAATGACCAACCCCGTCGACCCCATAGTCACCCTTTCGACCTAAAAAGTCAACTTTAGTCAAAATGGTCAAACCGCACTCCAGTGATCAACCCTTTGACCCCATAGGTCAACCTTTCGACCTAAAAAGTCAACTTTGGTCAAAATGGTCAAACCGGACCCAATGACCAACCCCGTTGACCCTACAGTCACCCTTTCGACCTAAAAAGTTAACTTTGGTCAAAATGGTCAAACCGGACCTAATGACTAACCCCGTTGACCCCATAGTCACCCTTTCGACCTAAAAGTCAACTTTGGTCAAAATGGTCAAACCGCACCTAATGACCAACCCTTTCGACCCCATAGTCAACCTTTCGAACTAAAAAGTCAACTTTGGTCAAAATGGTCAAACCGCACCCAATGACCAACCCCGTTGACCCCATAGGTTAACCTTTCGACCTAAAAAGTCAACTTTGGTCAAAATGGTCAAACCGGACCCAATGACCAACCCCGCCGACCCCATCTGGCCACCCTTTTCGACCTAAAAAGTCAACTTTGGTCAAAATGGTCAAATCGAACCCAATGACCAACCCTTTTGACCCCATAGGTCAACCTTTTGACCTAAAAAGTCAACTTTGGTCAAAATGGTCAAACCAGACCCAATGACCAACTCTGTTGACCCCATAAGTCAACCTTTTGACCTAAAAAGTCAACTTTGGTCAAATTAACCAAACCAGACCGAATGACCAACCCTTTTGACCCCATAGGTCAACTTTTTGACCTAAAAAGTCAACTTTGGTCAAATTGACCAAATCAGACCCAATGATCAATCCTGTTGACCCTATAAGTCAATCCTTTAATCCAATAACATATTTAAAACCTCACAATGACAAAACTATAAATACTGTGATCAGATCAACCAAGACAAGGTTAAAGAGATCACATTGGACATTTTAAAATTAAATTGATCAACTTAGGCTGACTTGAGTCAACCTAGGTCAAAATTGGTCAACACTTATCTATTTTAATCAAAATAGATAAAAATGAAATAAAAATAATAAAATAAATCAAATAATTAATTTCAAAATTATTTTGGTTAATTAAAATGATTAATAATTTAATTTTCAATATTTTAATTAAATGACATAATTAATTAAAATAAAAATTAAATTAAAATCATGAAATAACAAAAATAATAAAATCAATCAATTAATTAAATTGAAATTATTTTCAATTAATAAATTGATTAATAAAATAATTTCCAACAATTTTTAATTAATAAACATGATTAATTTAAATGGAAATTAAATTAAAAAGAGAAAAGGAAAAGACATTTTTTCCCTCCCATAATTAATTAAGCTAAGATCAAATTAAACTCACCATGAGATGTATTACTACATAATAAACCTTAGCTTAAATTAATTTAACCATGGGTTAACACCCATCATGATGGGTAAAGTGAATCTCTTCCTCCTTCACCCTAAACCATGACTCATCCCCACCTCCCATGCTAGCCAATGGAGAGAAAACCAAACTAAACCTACCCCTCACCATGGTTAAATGGAATCATGAGAAGAGAGCATAGGTGTCACCATTTGCCAAGGCTAGAAGGTGATGTGTAAGCTCATAAGAAGAGGAAATTACAGCTCACATGCAACCTCTTGCATGATCCAATGGAGGAGAGCCAAAACATTAAGCTCATCATGGAAAACTTGGGAGAAGCAACTATACTTATCTCCTCAGCTGAATTCCTCCTTCAATGGGCTAATAGGGGAGATAACAACTCCCATAGAACAATTTAAGCTAAGCCATGGCCTCCCCTTTGCTATAAAAGAAGCCCAAACAGAGCCTAGTGAGGAGAGAAGAAAAAAATTAGGGAGACCTATAGGATGCTCAAATCCACTTGCTCCCAACATAAAAACTCTTCCTAAGAGTCTTAGCAATCCATTAGGATCAAATCTAAGCCTCGGATTGAGCTCAATCGAGCCAATTTGATCAGATTTCAAAAACAGCCCAAATCAGCCTACATCTTCAAAATTCTCCTTCGAGCCCGACTTCGGATCAAATTGCTGCAGCAATAATCTTCCATTGGGATCCTAGAAGGCAACTACAAGGTCTCGATCTAGCTTCGATTTGCTTATAGCAAAGGTATGGAATTATTTTTCACAAAATAATTCATATTTTTGAAATATCATGTGTTATACTAGTCCAGAAATGTTACATTACCGTATGGAAATATTCTACATGTTTAGATGATTCCATAGGTTCAAAAATCACTCAATTTCATTAAGAAATGAGTGAGATATTAAGGTTTGAAGTTTAACGGTTCGAAATAATTCGAATTTTTATTCGAATTATTTCAACCGTCCGATCCCGCGTTTTAGGGAAGGACGGCTCAGATTTTCCCCGCGATGTCCCGTGTTCGGCTCCCCGCAGCGGATCCTCCCGCGCGTTCGACGCGTACGAGGACACGCGTCGGCCGGGAATGGTTTTGGCAGTGGGAAATTAATTAAAAAAACAGTTTAACCTTAAAAACTTCAAAAATTAATATCTTTTTATCTAGAGGTCACAAAAATATGATCAAAATACCTATGGAAAGCTCTTGAAGAGGAGAAAATTATGAAATAAAAATCATAATTTTATTCTCAATATTTAATTTTTAATTAATTAAATACTCTCTGGAGTATTTTAATTATTAAAAATTATTTATAAATCAAAAAAATTATGAAACTTTGAGGCATTCATCTTTATGTTCTTAGGGATCTTTCATGATTTTTCCAAGGACAGAAAACATGTATAGGACACTTTTCTCTAATTTTCAAGTCTTTTTGTAATTATTTCAAATAATAATTATAAAAAATTGAAAATTAAGAAAAATAAAATGGAAATGACTAGAAATGATAAGGTAACAGACAATAACCCTAAGAAAACCATTCCTAAGTCATAGAAATAATTTTGAATGATATTTTGAAATTTAGGATTAAAGTTTTTTATTAATTAAATAATTTTAATCCTAAAAATAACCTTTGTAAACTTAGCTTATTTCCACCAATAATCTAAGTTTAAAATGAATCTAGTCTATGATAGGCTAATGGAGAACCTTAATTAAGTTTAAAATGACAAAATTAGACTTAATTAGGTTTAAAACATCATTTAAATCTATTAAATCTTAAGATTAATTAATTAAGTCTAAAATGACAAAATTAGACTTAATTAGGTTTAAAATAAGATTTAAACCTATTTAAACCCTAAAATTAATTAATTAAGTCTAAAATGACAAAATTAGACTTAATTAGGTTTAAAATATCATGTAAACCTATTAAAACCAAAATTCAATTAATTAAGCCCAAATGATAAAAATTAAACTTAATTAAGTTTAGAATATCATTTAAACCTACTTAATTAAATCAATTAAACCTTAATTAAATTAGGTTTAATTAACCCTAAATAATTAGACTTAACCCATTATAAGTCTAATTAAATCAATTAAACCTTACTTAAATAATTAGACTTAACCCATAATAAGTCTAATTAAATCAATTAAACCTTACTTAAATTAGGTTTAATTAACCCTAAATAATTAGACTTAACCCATAATAAGTCTAATTAAATCAATTAAACCTTACTTAAATTAGGTTTAATTAACCCTAAATAATTAGACTTAACCCATAATAAGTCTAATTAAATCAATTAAACCTTACTTAAATTAGGTTTAATTAACCCTAAATAATTAGACTTAACCCATAATAAGTCTAATTAAATCAATTAAACCTTACTTAAATTAGGTTTAATTAACCCTAAATAATTAGACTTAACCCATAATAAGTCTAATTAAATCAATTAAACCTTACTTAAATTAGGTTTAATTAACCCTAAATAATTAGACTTAACCCATAATAAGTCTAATTAAATCAATTAAACCTTACTTAAATTAGGTTTAATTAACCCTAAATAGTTAGACTTAACCCATAATAAGTCTAATTAAATCAATTAAATCTTACTTAAATTAAACTTAAACAATTCAAACTTAAACTTAACTTAAGTCTAACCTAAACTAGACTTAAGTCAAACCAAACTTAGGTTCAACTCAAACCTAAGTCAAACTCAAACCTAACTTAAGTCTAACCTATACTAGACTTAAGTCAAACCAAACTTAGGTTCAACTCAAACCTAAGTCAAACTTAAACCTAACTTAAGTCTAACCTAAACTAGACTTAAGTCAAACCAAACTTAGGTTCAACTCAAACCTAAGTCAAACTCAAACCTAACTTAAGTCTAACCTACACTAGACTTAAGTCAAACCAAACTTAGATTCAACCTGACATGAATCTAAGTTTAATCCAAATACAACTTAAGTCTAACCCATGTTAGACTTAAGTCAAACTAAACTTAAGTTCAACCCGACAAGAACTTAAGTCTGACCTAAACTCAATGTAAGTTCAACCCATATCGAACTTAAGTCAAATCTTAACTTAAGACCAAACTATATTAAACTTCTAATCCAATTCAAACCTAAATCCAACATAAAATTTTAATTAAGTCTAACATCCTGGACTTAATTAAATCATCAAGTAATTGAAACAAAAAATCATAAACTTAAGTCTAATTTATTAAACTTAATGTCTCAAATAAACTACAACTAAATAAACTTAATTAAAACTTAAGCCTTATCTAAAAGGGACTTAGATGGTCTAAAATTCTAATTAAGTCTAATTTATTAGACTTGATTAACCTTTAGGTCCTATTTAAACAAGGTTTAAAACTTAATTAGGTCTATTCTGATTAAACCAAACCTTTTTTTAACTTAAGTTCAAACAGACATGAACTCAAGTTAATTAGACTCAATCAACATTGAATTTGACTTAGGTTCAACCAGACATGAACCCAAGTTAATTTAATCAATATTGAATCTAACTTTCAACCTTTTAACTTAAGTTCAAACAGACATGAACTCAAGTTAATTAGATTCAATCAATATTGAATCTAACTTAGGTTCAACCAAACATGAACCCAAGTTAATTCAATCAATATTGAATCAAACTTTCAACTTTTTAACTTGAGATCAGACATATATGAACCCAAGTTAATCTAACCCAACTTTTAATTTAAATTCAAACTGACATAAATTCAAAAATAAAGACATAAATTTGACATTTCAAACATAAATCGACATAACCGACATAAATTTGACATTTCAAACATAAATCGACATAACCGACATAAAATTGACATTTCAAACATAAATCAACATAACCGACATAAAATTGACATTTTAAATATAAATTCAACAAATATCAATAATTAATCCGATATTTCGACAAAATCAATATAATTTGACATAAAACCGACATCCAGAACATTTTAAATCAAAACAATGAAGATGACATCATTTTCTGACAATCTTTTCTTTGCAGGGTGAAGACAAAAAGTTCCGTTTAGATTTTCTTTGCATGTTATAGGATGTGCTAACTCTATTTTGCAGGATGACATTCTGAACAAACAAAAACAAAAAATTTTAGGAAAGTCACCAAAACAAAACAAAACAACGACATGGACAAACAAAAACAAAAACTTTTAGGATAGCCACCAAAACAAAACAAAACAACGACATAGAAAACAACAACAAAACTTTTAACGACATGAAAAACAAAATAAAAACTTTAAAATAATAAATATGACATGACATTTAGGAGTGATAGTGGGTACATCTCTCCTTAAAAATAAAATTTTAGAAAACAAATGATTGACATTAATCAGAAGTTTTCTTGAACAATTAAAAATTGTTTAAGATGTAATTAACTATAGAAGCTTGCTTCTATAGGAGATCCAAAAGAACCCAAAATAAGAATCTCTTGTTTTTCATGATTTTCTTTATATGAAAATTCTAGGATATAATATTCTATGATACTCTTCTATAAGGATTATCATAAACATCGTTTTCTACTATTAGCCCTAAATTCCTCAAATCTTTCATGGGATTTATAGGAATAAAATAAGGCTAATATTAGATGGCGACTCCTCAATATCGACATCCCACACCCAAAATCTCTTTCCATCGCGTTGACATAAGATTCAATGTTGTATTGTCTCAAACAACAATTGGAAAGAATCACATGCAATTATATGGGTGATAATTGTAGTCCATATGATTGAATGTGAATATATAGAGAGATATACTTTATTAGGGAGTAAAATTAGAGGATTTTAGAGTGACAGGCTAAAGCCCTCTAATTTGGTTTTTTATTTTAAATTTTTTTATGAGATGTTAGCCCCCAGGTGGAGGGAATAGAGGGAACTCTAGAGTGAGAGCTGGTATCTTCCCTGCCTAACCCATCTACAAAATTTCAAAATTTCAAATTAACCAAATTTTCTTTATAGAACCAAGTAAGGGTAAAGAATATAATTGCTCCTATTTTACACAATATATTTAAATACTTCCACAACATAAAATTCCATAATTATTACTGATTCATTGAAGAAAGAAAAGATATTTGATTCTTATAACTTTTATATCATGTTTAGAGTATTAATAATTTCATTTCCTACTTAAACTTGTTATTAAAAATATCAAAAATAACTTTTCGAAATTAAAACCTTAAAACATACTTACAAAAATAAATTAAAAAAGTAAAAAGTTATTTTCTTATTTCTTTCAATTTTTACACATTTCCCTGTGGATTCGATATTTCGGGGCTTAATCAGAAAGTCCTATATTACTTGATAAACGATAAGTATACTTGCGTAGAATGTCATATTATAAATCATAAATTTCATATCTAAATCATAAGCATAAATATTCGGGCATCAAGTTTTTGGCGCCGTTGCCGGGGAAATTAATTAAAATTTCATTTAAAGAAAATTAAGAGAAATTAAAATTTTTTACTTTTCTTTGCTTTTGTTAGTGTGTTTTGTTTTATTTTATTTAACATTGTATGTGTATTTCAGGGTCTGAGGGACTTGTGCCTTACGATTCTGAATTAGAAAGAACAATCAAAAAAATAAAAAAAAAATTAAAAATTCTGTAAAAGATAAAAATATTCAAGAATTAACAAATCATCAAAATCAAAATGTTGACATTCATCAAGAATTTAGACCTCTAAAAGAATATATTAACCCTACAGTGGATGAACTTCATGATAGTATTCAACACCCTACTGTAGCTGCAAATTCCTTTGGGCTTAAACCTGCTATTATCCAAATGATGTGTAATAATCAGTTTGGGGGAGCACCAACTGAAGATCCTAATTTGCCTCTTGCCAACTTTCTAGAGTTGTGTGCTACTTTTAAATATGATGGTGTTTTAGATGATGCTATTAGACTTAGACTTTTTCCTTTCTCACTAAGGGATAAAGCTAAGATATGGTTAAATTCGTTAGCTCCTGGATCTATTAAAACTTGGGGTGATTTAGCACAAAAATTCCTTACTAATTATTTCCACCATCAAAGACTCTGAAGCTTAGAAATGATATTGCATCTTTTTGTTAGTTTGAAGGTGAATCTATATATGAAGCATGGGAACGATTTAAAGATCTCCTCAAGAAATGTCCACATCATTCGATACCAGATTAGTTAATAATTCAAACTTTTTATAATGGATTAGATGGATCTCTTAGATCTATTATTGAAGTTGCTACAGGAGGATCACTGATGTCTAAACAGTTTACTGATGCTTATGCTTTGATAGAATAATGGCTACTAATAATTTTTAATGGCCTTCTGAAAGGTTAAATCCTAAAAAAGTAGCCGATATTCATGAAAATGATGCTTTTGCGATGTTAGCAAATCAAGTTGCTGCAATTTCAAGGAAGATAGAGCAATTTGGAATGAATTTTTCTCAGCCAATTACCACGATTAAAGAAAATTCATTAAGTTAAATGGTTAATTCTCATACTTCACCAGAAACTTTAAATGTTATAAGTAAGCCTAATAACCCATATTCTAATAATTATAACCCAGGTTTGAAGAATCATCCAAACTTTAATTAGAATACCAATAATCAGGGTGGTATTAATCAATAATGGGGAAACAACCAAGTAAACCCATTGGGGAACTAGAACAACTAAGGGAATAATAATTATAGACCAACCTATCCTCCAGGTTATAACAATGCTTCATGATTTAAGAAGAAGAAGTTGTCTATTGAAGAAGTGGTGTTACAAATAGGAAATCAATTACAAAGTCAAGGATCTACAATAAGAAATATTGAAAATCCATTGGGACAGATTGCCAATACATTAAGTAATAGATCCCAAGGTATGCTTCCAAGTAATACTAAAGTAAATCCAAGAGATAAAAATAAAGAGCACGTAAAAGCAATTCAATTGAGAAGTGGAAGAGAGTTGAAAGCTAGAGTTCAAAGAGAAATTGAAGTAGAGAAAGAAGATATTGAAGAACCAAAAGAGGGCGCTCAGAAAGATTTGGAAAGACCTATTTCTCCACTTAAGGAAGATTTGGAAAAACCACCACCTCCATTTCCTCAAATACTTCGTCAGCAAAAATTGGATAAGCAATTTTCAAGATTCTTAGAGATATTTAAAAAGCTAACAATCAATATTCCATTTGTTGAAGTCTTATAACAGATGCCAAGCTATGTGAAATTTTTGAAGGATATTCTCAACAGAAAAAGGAAGTTTGAAGATAATGAGACAGTTACACTTAGTGAGGAGTGCAGTGTAATAATTCAGAAGAAGCTTTCTGAAAAGCTTAAAGATCCTGGAAGTTTCACAATTTCATGTGCAATCAGAGATAGATTTTATGGAAAAACTTTATGTGATTTGGGTGCAAGCATTAACCTTATGCCTCTGTCAATATTTAAAAGACTGGGATTAGGAGAAATAACTCCAACTACTGTAACTCTACAATTAGCAGATCATTCGATCACATATCTTAAAGGAGTTATAGAATATGTTTTGGAAAAATTGGATCAATTTATCTTTCCTGTTGATTTCATTATGCAGGATATGGAGGAAGATAAAGAGATACCCATAATTTTAGGAAGACCTTTCCTAGCCACTGATAGAGCAATGATAGATATGCAAAAAGGGGAATTAACAATGAGAGTTAATGATCAGACTGTTACATTCAACATTTTAAAATCTATGAAATATCCTGCAAGAGGTAAAGTTGATGAATTTTATAGGATGGTTGTTATCAAGTATTTGAGTGAATGTCATTTCAAATCAGCTTATGAAGAGAAAGCTGAAATAGAAGAATTAGAACATGAGCAAGAAGAGGAGTTACATCATTCTAAAGATTTTAATGAGGAAGATCTAAATTATGTTCATGAAAATTTTGAACTGCTGGACATGACTGAAAAAGATTAATCTTTTGGTCCATCAATTGAAAAACCTCCTGAACTTGAGTTAATGATGCTTCCTGATCATTTTGAAGTATATTTTTCTAGGTGAGTCCTCAAATTTGCCAGTGATAATTTCCTCTCAATTAACTAAAACAAAAGAAGAGAGTTTGTTTGAAGTTTTAAAGAAGTACAAGAAAGCCTTCGGATGGACAATAGCTGATATTAAAGAAATCAGTCCTTCAATTTGTATGCATAGAATCCTTATGGAAGATAATTGTAAACCTAGGGCTGAACCTCAAAGGAGATTAAATCATATTATGAAAGATGTTGTTAAGAAAGAAATTTTAAATTGGTTGGATGCTGGGATTAACTACCCTATTTCAGATAGTGCATGCGTGAGTCATATTCACTGTGTTCCTACGAAAGGAAGAGTAACTGTGACTGTTAATGAGAAGAATGAGATTATACCAATAAGACAAGTTACAAGGTGGCGGATATACATTGATTATAGAAAATTAAATCTTGCTACAAGGAAAGATCATTTTCCACTCCTATTTCTAGATCAAATGTTAGATAGACTGGCTGGACATAAATACTTTTATTTTCTAGATGGATATACTGGGTACCACCAAATTCAAATTGCTATTGAGGATCAAGAGAAAACAATGTTTACCAGTCCTTATGGTATGTTGCTTTCAGAAGAATGTCTTTTGGTTTATGTAATGCCTCTAATACATTTTAGAGATGTATAATGGTTATTTTCTGTGATTTAATTGAAAGAGGGATTGAAGTTTTTATGGACAACTTTTCAGTATTTGTAAGTTCATTTGAATCATATTTAGAACATTTATCTAAAGTTTTAAAAAGCTGTAAAGAAACTCATTTGGTCCTTAATTGGGAAAAATGCAAATTTATGGTAGCAGAAGGAATTGTATTATGACATAGAATATCAGAAAAAGGTTTAGAGGTAGATCCTACAAAAATTCAAGTTATCTCTAATTTACATTGTCCAACAAATGTAAAAAGAATTAGAAGTTTTCTGTGACATGCTGGATTCTATAGGTGTTACATTAAAGACTTTTCAAAACTTCAAAACGCTTATGTCGTTTATTGGAAAAGGATGTAATTTTTTATTTTGATGATGAATTCCTAAAAGCTTTTGAAACATTAAAAGAAAAATTAATCACTGCACCTATTATAATTTCAACAAATTTGGAAAAACCTTTTGAATTAATGTGTGATGCTAGTGATTATGTTATAGGTGTTGTTTTGGGTCAAAAATATGATAAAATTTTCAAAGTAATTTACTATGCTAGTAAAACTCTTAATGAAGCTCAAATTAACTATACCACTACTGAGAAAAAGTTATTAGCTATAGTATTTACTTTTGATAAATTTCGATCATATTTAATTGGAACTAAATGTGTAGTGCATACTGATCATTCTACTATCAAATATTTAATGAAGAAGAAAGATGCAAAATCGAGATTGATTAGATGGATTCTTCTTTTGCAAGAATTTGATTTTGAGATAGTAGATAGGAAGAGTGCTGATAATAAAATTGTTGATCATCTATCCAGGCTTGAAACTGAAAAATCTTTTAGTGATAATGAAGAAATTAAAGAACTTTTTCCTGATGAAAAATTGTTCGCTATTAATGAATGGTGAATTCTGTGATATGCCGACATTGTAAACTTTATTGTAAGTGATATTATACCATATGGTTTGACATACCAGGAAAAGAAGAAGTTTTTATCTGATGCTAAAACTTATTTTTGGGATGACCCATTTTTATATAAACAAGGAAAGGATCTGATCATTCGAAGATGTGTTCCTTTAGAAGAAATTTATGAAATTATTTAAAAATGTCATAGTTCTGATTATGGGGGACATTTTGGAGTTGATAGAACTGCTTATAGAATTTTACAATCTGGATTTTATTGGCCTACAATTTTTAAAGATGTTAATGCACATATTAAAAGTTGTGATCGATGTCAGCGTGTAAGCAATATTTCTAGAAGAAATGAGATGCCCCTCAATTATATGTTGGAAGTTGAAATATTTGATGTTTGGGGATTAGATTTCATGGGACCATTTACACCATCTTTCAAAAAGATCTATATTTTAATAGTAGTACACTATGTATCCAAAAGGATTGAAGCTGTCGCTTTACCTTAATGTGATGCTCAAAGTGTTTCAAAGTTTTTAAGAAAAAATATATTTTGTAGATTTGGAATACCAAGAGTAATCATAACAGATGGGGGAAGTCATTTTAGAAATGTGATTATGGAGAAGTTAGTAAAGAAATATCATATTAATCATCGCATTGATATTGCTTATCATCTGCAGACAAGTGGTTTAGTTGAATTATTTAATCATGAAATTAAAAGAATATTGGAAAAGATTGTTAATCCAAACAGAAAAGATTGTTCAATCAAACTGGATTATGCTTTGTGGGCTTATAGGACTGCTTACAGAACTCCTATAGGGATGTCCGCATATAGGCTAATTTTTGGAAAATCTTGTCATTTTCCTGTTGAACTTGAGCATAAAGCATATTAGGCTATTAAAGAGTTCAATTATAATTTAAAGGATGTTGTTGAGAAAAGATTATTGCAATTAAATGAGCTTGAAAAGATAAGAAATGAATCTTATGAAAATGCTAAGATTTATAAAGAGAAAATGAAGTTATGGCATGATCGGAAGATTCTTACAAAAAATCTTGAGCCTGGACAAAAAGTTTTATTGTATAATGCAATGTTGAAAATTTTTGCTGGAAAACATAAGTCCAAATGGATGAGTCAATTTATTCTGATAAAAGTTTATTCTTATGAAGCAGTGGATATTCAAGATCCTAAGAATGGAAAAATATTCAAAGTTAATGGTCATAGACTTAAACCTTATTTTTCAGTCGATCAATTTAAATCT
The DNA here is from genome assembly GCA_022702705.1 of Papilionanthe hookeriana x Papilionanthe teres. Lineage (NCBI taxonomy): Eukaryota > Viridiplantae > Streptophyta > Magnoliopsida > Asparagales > Orchidaceae > Papilionanthe > Papilionanthe hookeriana x Papilionanthe teres. The sequence goes on from CM040426.1 coordinate 139,097,236, forward strand.
ATTGAGAATCTGATGTTGGGTCACTCATAATAAGTTCTGGGTATGTCAGGCTGAAGATATTAAACAAAGCGCTTTATGGGATGCAACCTATATTTATCATTGTGCTTTGCTTTATATTTATCGGTGTGCTTTACTTTATAGTTATAGGTGTGCTTTGCTTTATGTTTGCTCTTTGTGGTTTGTTTGGTTTGTTTTTATAATTATATGGTAGTATTTTGAAGAGAATAGTTATAGTGGTGTTTATTTGACATTAAAGGATGACTAGAAAGAGTCAGAATGAAAATTTTGGACATTTGGCAGACCTGTGCAAAAATGTGCAATGGCGGCTAAGCGCCGCCTGGTTGGCGCTTAAGCACCGCAATTAAGAAAAATGTGATAAATGAATTTCTAGAAGCCAAAATCATGGGGAAGTGGTTTTAGGAGTTATTTTGGAGTTTTAAAACATCTAGGGTCGGTTTTAGCACTTCTCATGTCTATAAAAAGGCCCTGGATTAAGAGAAACACTTGCCTCAGTCTCTATTTCCATTTCTGAGTCTTAAGAAGAGTATTTTGAGTGCAAAAACGTCTTCTTGGGAGAGTGAAATTAAGAAGAAGGAGGAAGCCAACAAGAAGAAACTTATCAGTGAAAGTGCGCAAGAGTTATACAACGGATTCCTAGCAGTTAGTATTCAAGGTATTGCAGAGAGAATTGCGATGATTGAAGCCAACGTGGAGTCAATTGAAGCAAAGGTAAATGAAACTAACACTCATTTAGCTCATATGGGATGGCAACTTAAAATGCAATTCAGTCATACAAGTCATGTGGAAGAAGCAGATAAAGTGATGTTTCTAAAAAACAAATGGTTAGAAGAAGAAGATGTAAGAGTTTTCAACCATCGCCCATTTTATCAGATCTATATTCTTGATGGTTCAAATAGAACTAATGATGATTCTGTATACATTCAACCTAATGGAGATTGGAATTAATTTAAGTATAGTCTAGTATTGTGGTTCTATATGATAAGTGTTTAATGTCTAGTGTTATATGTTTGTGTTTTATTGAACTTAAATGTGTGTTTATTACAACTTAATGATGTAAAATTATCTTTGTTTTGATATATTTGAATTATTGTGTATTGGTAAATTTCATCCAAAATGTTTGGATAGAAATTTTTAGTATGTATTAAGTGTGATTGTTTTTAATGAAAGTTTGTGTTTGTGTGAAATTTTTTTGGAATTGATGGAAATTTAACTTTCTTTGGAGAATTAGAAAAGTTTAGAAGGGAGAAATTATTATTTAAAGTGATTTAGGGGGATTAACCAAGGGGTTTAGTGAATTTTTAAATTAATTATGAAAATAAGGATGCTGGCGGCTAAGCGCCAGAACTTAGGCGCTTAAGCGCCAGAATTCGCGGCTAAGCGTCGAAGCCTCGCGCTTAAGCGCTGGTTTGCGAAAACTTATTTTCTGCAGTTAAAAACCCAAAAATTGACATTTTTAATACCTATCGTCACCCTCAACCTCTCGAAATCATGAAATATGATTTAGGGCATCCTTAAGTTGGATCAATTAAGAGCCAATTTCAACGGGATTTTTTAGATTTGAATTCTTTAAGGTATGAGCACTACTCTTAAGTAAAAAACTTTTTATTTTCACCATATATTTTGAGTACATTATTGAAAAATCTTAAGATCATTATTTATGGTGAAATTTGAGGAAAAGCATGAAAATTTTCTTGGATTTAGAGGAAATTACCTTTGGAAGTTAAATTAGTAAGTTTAGTTTGATTTTGGAATTTATGGTAAATTTTTGTGATTTTTTTAGAGATGGCTCCAAAGTTAAAGAGATCAAAAGATAAAGCGAAATTTGATTACAACAAATTTGTTAGTACAAGAGCTGAGGATCGATATGTGGACGCATTGTCGTTAAGGAATTGGGAATACTATTGTTACTTCTCCGCTGTCGTTGTTGTTTCTGTGGTCAAAGATTTTTATGCAAACTTGCCTGTAGCAAAAGAAAATTTGGTGATGGTTAGAGGTAAACAAGTACATTATTCACCTGCGGTAATCAATGTCTTTTACCACTTGCTTCCTGTGGTGTTTTGTTTTTATTGTAATTGTCATCCTACTGAAGGATAATTAGATGAGATCATATCATTTCTGACTGATTAAAGAGGTTTATGGAAGATAACAAATGAAAGAAGAGTAAATTTCCAGGCCTCTATGTTGAATGTCATTTCAAAGTCATGGCATTACTTTATTTCATCTAAACTATTGCCTTCAAGTCATACTAGTGAAGTTACAAGGGAGAGAGCAATTCTGAATCATTGTATTCAGTTGGGAAAGCCTATTGATGTAGGGGATATTATTTTTTACTATGTGATGAACTGTGCCAGATCTACTACTACATCAGGTATGGGATTTCCATCTTTAATTCATTTGATTTGTGAGTGATCTGGTGTTAAGTTCAAAACATGGGAGGAAGTTCTTCAGCCAATGAAACATATTACCAGTGTAAATATTGGTGCTTACACTGTACATTCAGAGTTTGGCTGGAGAGGAGGATTTAGAACTTCCACTACTTTTGCTTCTGCTTCTGCTTCTGATTCATCTACTGGACTATTGAAGAAGATTTTGGAGAAAGTGAGTCTTACTAGAGAACATGTTAGAGATATGGATGGTAAGATTGAAAATATTGAAAATTATATTGTTAAACATGATGAATATGAGGAGAATTATCAGCAGTACATGGATAAAGTGATTAGAGGTGATCATAGTACTGATATGCCCCCTCATCCATTTTATATACCTTATGTGTCATCCATAGACTGGGTTGAAGAAGATGATGATGAGCATGATGATTAGAGTTGTTGTGTTTAGTTTGTTTTGATTTGTGATTTCTTATGTGTAGTTATGTTTTTTTTTGATGTTTTTATATGTGATGTTATGTTTAAATTTTTGTGTGATGTATTTGTGATATGAACACTGATTTTGTATAGAGCATAGTTGGACTATTTCTTTTTATGTACACTCAGTTGTTTATGTGATAAAGTAATGTTTTATGTTGTAATTTGTGATATGTGTGTAGTAGTAAAAGTTTTAAATGTGTATTTAGTATTTAAATTTTTAATAAAGTATAAATTAATTCCAAATTTGTTAGAAAATTTAGAACATTATTAAAAACCACTAGTTGAAAATTGCATGTTTAAAATTTTCAAAATCTACTACCAATTATTATCTACTATTGTTGTGATTTTAGTTATATTAAGTTGGTGTGTATTTTCTTCGAAACCTCCACTACTGTAGAAGTCTTTTGAAATTTTTCTTTTATGAAAAACTGAATTTAGATTCTTTTTAATCATGTTTATCTTTAAAAATGTTATATTTGCATATTTAGGATATTGAAATTCCCTCAAGCATGTTATTTTAGTTTTTTAATTCTCAATCATGTATCATTTCTTATACTTAAATGTTTTTATCCTGACTAAAAATTAAAGTATGGGGGGATTTAAAAAACTAAATTTTTCAAAAACCTAAAATTTTATTTGTTCTCAAGAATGCTTAAAATAAATTTAGTTTTTGATTGAAAATAATTATGTATATGAAGTTATATTAGGGAAACAAAATTTCGAATATTGAAATGAATAAAATAATTTAGTTAAAATTTATGGTAATAATGAAAAATTTAAAGTTAAAATGTTCTTAATAAAGAAATGTTAAATATAGTTAAATTATCTTTAGTAAGAAATGTTGTATTTTTGGATAAATAAAAGATTTAACTTTTATTTTTTAAAACTTAAATTTCTTTTATTAAAGAATAATTTTCAACACTATTATTATGATTTTTAAGTGAAAGATAAATATCAGACCTTTATTTTAAATGAAAGGGTGGAATTAAAAATCATTAAAGGCCTATCCAGATACAGTAATCATTGCCTTATAAAAAAAATAAAAAAAATAAAAAAAGAGAAGAGAAAAAAGAAAAGAAAAGAAAAGAAAAAGGATGAAAAAGAAAAATAAAAAAAAGTGAAAAATAATATGTGAAAAGGAAGGAGAAGCTTGAGGATTTAGGGGTCTAATCAAAAATTAGTTCCATATCTAAAGTTTAAAATATAAGTTTTGAGAAAATATAAAATTAAAGGTTATAATATAGTAAGTAAAATTATTCTCAATTAAAATTTTTAAGTAAAGAAAAATAAAATGTTTGAATCCTATATTTTGAAAAAATCTATAAGTATTTCTGAATTAGATAGAAACATATATTTTCATTATCCTTTACTTAAGAGCTTTCTAAACTTTAAATTGGTCTTATTTACTAAAATTTTTCTAAATTGGATTATTTCATTTCTAGAATAAAATTTTGAAATCTTCCTAAAGAAACTCATTTACATAATTTGCATGTTAATGGTTAAGAGTCACTTGAGGACAAGTAATATTTTAAGTTTGGGGAATTTTGATACACTTAAAATATATAGTGTTTTTACACACATTTTTATACCTATTTTTTATGATATTGCACTTTAATGGAAGGTATTTTGTGTTTTTCTTGCAGCTATGATGAAAATAATTAATTATGATGAAAGGAGTGAAAAAGGACCAAATTTGGAGCAAAATTATGAAGTTCGAGAAATTTGGCCTCTGGCACCTAAGCGCCAAAGTCCCGGCGCTTAAACGCCACAGATAAAAATTGAATTTAAATGAATTTTGGCGCCATTTTCAAGGGGTGTTTGAAGCAACTTTTGGTGGTGACTTCCTTAACTTCCTTTAGACGGCAAATTTGAATGAAGGGATGCATCATTTGGTGGATACATTGAATCTGGACATGATTTGAAGAGACACCAAGGCACCTTTTGGAAAATTATAAAAATGAAGCCTCATAATTTGCAAGTGGTGTTGAAAGGGTTATTCTTCAGTATGTTTTATTAGAGTGGTTATTAGACTGTGTTAAGTTTTAGAGTTCTTCTTTTTTATAGTAGAGAGTAGAGAGTAAGAAAGGAAAAAGGGTTGGTGTGAAGCCTTCTTCTCACCAATTTTCTTTTATCCTTATATATAGTTTTTATTAAAGTTTAAAGTCTTTATTAGGGTCACCAGAGTTGGGTGCCAACCTCTGTGGAGTTGTATTGTAAAAAGCAAAATTCCAAAGGTACTTCCAGAGTCTGGTGAAGAGGATTTTCAGATAAGTATTTATCATTGTTTTTACATTTTTTTTAAGTAAGATTGTTGTGTTTTCATTATGGTTTATGTTTTCATATCAATTTTTGTTTGTGTTTACTTCATGAAATCTGAGTAGTTTAGTTTATCTTTTTCTTTCTTAGATAATGAAGTAATTAAATTATGGAAGTAATGTTGTGGAAAATAAAAGTGTTTAATGCTGGAATAAATTGTGATGATTCAATTCTTTGAATTAATTTACTTCTTCATTTGGCCAATTAAGATGTTAATTTTTTTATGAGATTATGTAAGATCCAATGCGGTATTGTCTCAAACAACAATTGGAAAGAATCACATGCAATTATATGGGTGAGATTTGTAGTCCATATGATTGAATGCAAATATATAGGGAGATATGCTTTATTGGGGAGTAAAATTAGAGGACTTTAGAGTAACAGACTAAAGCCCCCTAATTTGGTTTGTTATTTTAAATTTTTTTATGAGATGTTAGCCCCCAGGTGGAGGGAATAGAAGGAACTCTAGAGTGAGAACTGGTATCTTTCCTACCTAACCCATCTAAAAAATTTCAAATTAACCAATTTTGTTTATAGAACTAAGTAAGGGTAAAGAATATAATTACTCCTATTTGGCACAATACATTTAAATACTTCCACAACATAATATTCCATAAGTATTACTGATTCATTGAAGAAAGAAAAAGATATTTGATTCTTATAACTTTTATATCGTGTTTAGAGTATTGATAATTTCATTTCCTGCTTAAACTTGTTATTAAAAATATCAAAAATAACTTTTCAAAATTAAAACCTTAAAACATACTTAGAAAAATAAATTAAAAAAGTAAAAAGTTATTTTTCTCATTTCTTTAAATTTTTACACATTTCCCTGTGGGTTCGATATCTCGAGGCTTAATCAGAAAGTCATATATTACTTGATAAACGATACGTATACTTGCGTAGAATGCCATATTATAAATTATAAATTTCATATCTAAATCTTAAGCATAAATATTCGGGCATCAAGGTCTAACCCAGTTCTCCATCAAGCTCTGAGCCCATTTTGGTGAGATCGTAGCTCCACCCAATTTCATTCAAAAGTGAGCACACCAGGAGCTTTGCAAGGACTTAGCGATCGTTCCAAAAAAACTTGATTGAAGCTTCACTTCATCAAGCTTAGGTATGTCCTCTTTAACCTATTTTAGGTTCGGGTCTGGTCCTTTATGAAACAAACCATTTCACAACACACACATCGCCGTATGGATATGTTCGTCTCTCTGAGATGAAGCTTTTGAAACAATTTTTTGAAAATTCATTGAGATTAAAGCAAGATCTTAATGCTTGAACATGGACGGTTCATGGGATACAATAGGTTGGGGAAGATGCACAGATGCCGTCAATTTCCGTGTATTGGAAATGGACGTCCAAGATTACAGTAGACAGACTCCCTGTAGAGGGGAGAATAGCGGATTAGCTCTCCTGCAACAAAGATCCTGCCAATAGAATGGCGTCGTGTGGTGTTTCAAAAATGTCAGTCAGCGCTGCGTGGAATTTCTTTTAATTAAGATTTAATTAAATACAGAAAATCCTATTTAACTTCAAAATTTCATATCTTGGCATAGAAAAATTAGAAAAATAAAACAAAAATGATCTTGAACTTAAAACAGTGAGGAGAGTAACGTGGAAACAAAATTTGAAATTAAAGACTTATATTTAATTTTTAATTAATTAATTACTCTCAGGAGTAATTCAATTATTAAAAATTATTTACGAACCAGAAAAATATGAAAATTTTAGGGATTAATCTTTAAGTCCTTAGGAACATCTTCTGATTTTTCTGTAGCTAGGAACACTCCCTAGAATAACATTTCCTAATTTCTATTAAATTTTATAATTATTTTTAACAATAATTATAAAAATCAGAAATTAAAGAAAATAAATTTGAAATTGGTTAAGAACCTTAGGGTCATAAGGCTAAACCCTTAAATGATAAATCTTAGCTTTTTGAAAATTTAAAAAGACATTTTTGTTTTAGGGTTAAAATTATTAATTTGTATTTAAAACCCTAAAAATCTCTTAAGACTCAAGTCCTCACCCTACTTAGTCCATTCCACATTGGACTAAGCTAATTTTGAGTCTAGCTTCAAATGGACTCAAATCAAACCCTAATTAGGTCTAAGACACCATTTAGATCTAATTAAGAAAAGTTAAACCTTAATCACATTAGGTTTAGTTTAATAAACCCTAATTGGGTCTAAGACACCATTAGATCTAATTAAGCCAAGTTAGACCTTAATCACATTAGGTTTAACTTAATAAACCCTAATTAGGTCTAAGATACCATTAGATCTAATTAAACTAAGTTAGACCCTAATCACATTATGTTTAATTTAATAAACTCTAATTAGGTCTAAGACACCATTTAGATCTAATTAAACCAAGTTAGATCTTAATTACATAAGGTTTAACTTAATAAACCCTAATTAGGTTTAAAACATCAATTAAACCTAACTAAACCTATTTAAACCTTAATCACATTAGATTTAACTCATTAAACCTAATTAGGCCTAACCTAGGCTTAATTAAACCTATTAAATCTTAATCAAAATAGGTTTAATACAAACTAAACCTAATTAGATCTAACCCATCATTAGGCCTAATTAAACATATTAAACCTTAATTAAATTAGGTTTAATACAAACTAAACCTAATTAGGCCTAACCCATCATTAGGCTTAATTAAACCTATTAACCTTAATCAAATTAGGTTTAATACAAAATAAACCTAATTAGGTCTAACCCAACATTAGACTTAATTAATCAACTAAACCTTACCCAATTAAAGTTTAATTAACCTTAACCTAATTAGACTTAACTAAAATTAAGTCTAATTAATCAATTAAACATTACTTAAATAAGGTTTAATTAACCTTAACCCAATTAGACTTAACCGCTAATTAACTCTAATTAATCAATTAAACCTTACCAAAATAAGGTTTAAGTAACCTTAACCAATTAGACTTAAACACTAATTAGTCTAATCAATCAATTAAATATTATCCAAATAAGGTTTAATTAACCTTAACCAAATAAACTTAACCACTAATTAAGTCTAATTAATCAATTAAACCTTACTTAAATTAGGTTTAATTAATTTTAACCCAATTAGACTTAACCACTAATTAAGTCTAATTATTCAATTAAACCTTACTCAAATAAGGTTTAATTAACCTTAACCCAATTAGACTTAACCACTAATTAAGTCTAATTAAATAATTAAACTTACGTAAATTAGGTTTAATTAACCGAAACCAGTTAGACTTAACCACTATTTAAGTATAATTAATCAATTAAACATTAGCCAAATAAGGTTTTGTTAACCTTAACTCAATTAGACTTAACCACTAATTAAATCTAATTAATCAATTAAACATTACTTAAATTAGGTTTAATTAACCTTAACCCAATTAGACATAACCACTAATTAAGTCTAATTAATCAATTAATCCAAATAAGATCAATTAACATTAACTTATACTTAGGTTCAACCCAACTTGAACCTAAGTCTAACTTAAACCTTTTAGGTTCAACATATATTGAGCGTAACCTTAACCTAACTTAGGTTCAACCCAACTTGAACATAAGTCAAACTTAAACCTTTTTGGTACAATATACATTGAACCTAACCTTAACCTAACTTAGGTTCAACCCAACTTGAACCTAAGTCAAACTCAAACCTTTTAGGTTCAACATATATTGAACCTAACCTAAACCTTTTATGCTCAACCCAACTTGAACCTACTTTAACCTAACATTAACCTTAACTTATATTTAGGTCCAACTCAGCTTATACCTAAGTCAAACTCAAACCATTAGGTTCAACCAGCATTGGACCTCATTTAAAATTAACTTAGGTTCAATCTACATGAAACCTTACTTATTCTAAACTTAGGTTCAACCTATATTGAACTTAACTCAAAATTAACTTAGGTTCAACCTATATTGAACTTAACTCAAACTTAACTCAAGTTTAACCAACATTAAACTTGATTCAAACTTAACATAGGTTCAACAAACATTAAACCTAATTCAAATCTTACTAAGGTTCAATACACCTAAGCCAATATCTTTATATTCAAATGACACTGAATCTAAGATTTTACTTAAACATCTTTAGATTCAATTGATAATGAATCTAAGATTTTACCCAATTTTAAGACTAGTAAGACTTAATCAAACATATTTAGGATTAAAAGACAACAAATCTTAAAAACTTAAAATCTAATTTATGTTAGATTTTATTTCTAAGTCTAATTCATATTAGACTCAACACAAACATCTTTAGATGCAAAAGACATCGAATCTAAAAATCTTAAAATCTAACTTATGTTAGATTTTATCTATAAGTCTAATTTATATTAGACTTAATACAAACATTTTCAGATTCAAATGACATCAAATCTAAAAATCTTAAAATCTAACTTATGTTAGATTTTATCTTTAAGTCTAATTTATAATTAGACTTAACCCAAACATCTTTAAATTCAAAACATCTTTAATTCAAAATCAACTAAATCAACAATTTAAGAAATAAAATTCACATTACTTCTTTTAAATAATTCGGATATTATTTTCTTTCATATTGAGACAAGTTTTGTTTTAGATTTACTTTGCATGTTTTTAGGGTGTGCTAACTCTGTTTTGCAAGACGATATTCTGAAGACAGGGCAAACAAAAAAATAAAAGAAAAATGACATAAATGACATTAAAAACAAAACTAAAATTACATAATCAAGACCTAAATTTTTAGGATAGTCACAAAAAGTAAAACTTTTAGGATAACCACCAAACAAATAACAAACTACAAGACAAAAAGATAGAAAAATGACAAACAACGAAACAAAAATAAAAACCGACATGACAAATGACATTGACAAAATCAAACCTTTAGGGTAGTACGTGACATATTACCCCTAAGATTGATCATTGGATTTTCTTTCCTTCTTCTTGGAATCTCTTGAAAAACAAGTGTTAACATTAATCAGAAGTTTTCTTAGATAAACTTAATTATCTAAGATGTAATAAACTATACGAGCTTGCTCCTATAGGAGATTTAAGAACTCAAAATAGATATCACACCTATAAATCTCTGGTTATCAAAATTTCACACGTGATCCTCCTTGTATAAAAATTTCTAGAATAAGGTATTCTAAAATCTCCTTGTGTAAGGATTATCACTGACACTTCTGATTCTATTTTTTTCTATTTTATCAACCCTTATTTTCTTCAAATTTCTTAATATCTGAGGATCCTGTACATGATCCGAAGAAATAAGATCTCTTGAAGATTAGGGCGATATGATAGATAAACAGAGTGGTGACTCCCCCAAACAACAACATTTATATTTCACACCTCACATCGACATGAAAGAATCTCAGCGGAGATGAGCCGGCATCCCATAATTTTGGATGCCACCAAGAGATTTTATTTTGCTGCTCCGCTGGGAAGAATCTTTCTTCTCATCTCTTGTTAAATCACATATTTTCAAAAGATGTTTCGTCCTTTGATAGATAGGACCACATGTTTTAAAATCTAACTCTTTAAAGAGTTATTCTTGACATTTTATAACGACAAAATAAGACAAGATATAAAAATAAATTCCCAGTTTATAAATAAGTCCATGACATTTTACTCTCCTTCAATTTTCAGAAAAAGTTGTAATGGAATCCCCGGATTCAGTCTTTTCTTACTTTCAAGATCTCAATACACCAATTGATCAAGACGTTTACTTTTATCAGAATGATTTTGGATTATTTGATGAAACTGAATTTGTACTAAATAATCCATATCAAGCTGATATAACTGACATACAATCCTTTGAGGAATTAAATCTAGAACCTTATGAAGATTTTCTTCACTTTACAGAAGACTTACCTCAAGACATTCCCGTAGAACAACATACTTTTGAGGAAATGGAAGAATAAATTGACAGAAAATGAAAGAAAATTTGTATTGAACAAGAAAGAGATTGTACCACCATCCATATATGAAGTTCGATCTTGTTCCAAAAACTGGATCCTAACTGAAAAATAAAACTCGTTCTCTTAAAAGAAAGAAAAAGTGGAACAAAATGACGATTTTGAGACATTTGAATTTGAACAAAGTGTTTTCAGCAATCCTTCTTTTTCAAAAGAAAATCGATATTTTCCGATACCAATTGAATATGAAGATAATACTTTCCAACACATAAATTCTCCGTCAATTCACACCATATATTCTGTATTTAAAAGATTAGCACGGAAAAATAAATGTTCAATTTCATGACTGTTAGATAAAATAGGATGTGTAGTCTCTACGACAATAAAAAAAGAATTCTTGCAATTGAAGATCCTACTTATCAAGAAACTGATCAGCAATTCCTATTAGATAGTCAAAGTACTCGGGTACCAGTGAAATTCCATCTAGGGCCAAGAGTGAAAGATGTAACCGTCACAAAAGATAGGACCAAACATAAAAAACTAATATCAGAAGCAGAAGACACATCTGCTAAAATGACGGCTCTGGTTCAAATATTACAAAACGAAGATCATTCTTACTCTCAGCATAATGATATACTTCCCAAGATATATCATCTTATACTTAAAAATAATATATGGAAACGAGAGTCATCGGAAGGAATCTCGAGAGTCATCGGAAGGAATCTCAGACATTATGAGTATCCCTGCAGATAGTTCTCAAAAAAGAGCTTGTGAAGAACGTCCTATAAAATTTTAGTATATATTTAATTTTGGAATGTAGCATTTTTAATTTGGAAATATGAAATCAAACTGATCTCATATATGCAATAGTTTAAATAAAAGAGCACTACATTGCAAGTGATGCACCTACCCCGAAAAATAGACCCATCGCTTAATAATGCGGCTTGATTAAATAAACTAAAAGATTTATGACATGCATTTGATCTACGAAAACCTTTATGTTGACCAACAAATTTCCCTATCTAATATGAAAAATTAGATATGGTTTATATTACATGGGTTCTTAAATTTTTCTATAAGAGCAAGCCCATATAATTAATTACCTCTTAAATGACTGAAGTCACTTAAAAGAATTCTCCATGATGATCAGGAAATATTGTCTTCATAAATTCGAAAGGTTTACGATTTTCAATGTCGAACATAGGAAATATCAAATGGGAAAGGTGAAAATGGGAACAATTATTGTGAAAATGGGAACATTTATTGTGGAATCCAAAGAGAAAAAGTTAGGGGATATGACGGATCCTGATGAGAACCTCGGTGACTTCCAAAACAATCCTATGGTTTAGCTTCAGTTTCGAAGAGAAATTATTTAATGTTTTATCGTGCCGATTTTATTAATTAGAGCTTTCATCTGCATAATCTCGATTGTGCAAATAGTCTGGAAGATCGGAGGGTTTATGTCGCATTAAACGACGACCTCAGAATCCTTCTCTTATCGCAGAGTACCCTGAAGGGAGCATTCTATGAGAGTGTTCCACAGTTCATCGTGGAATTTAAATAGATTGTCCTTGTCCTTATGAAGAAAAGGGAAGGGAGGCCAGGAGGAGAGAGAGCTTTTCGAGTACATTTATGAGAGTGGTCTCACACCTTGGAGAAAGGCAAGAATGATACGAAGGAGAAGAAAATGGGATGAAAGCAATCCATACGAGGACGAGGACTTCGCATCGGGAGTTTTTAATGGTGCAAAAATTTATTGGAGACGGATGGAGTTTGAGTAAGAAGATTATTATACAGTGGGTAAAATGTTCCTCGACGCCATGTGGCAGAGTAAGAATGTGAGAAAGAGCATTTGCATACATAACACTCGAAATGTATTTACACATCTAACATGTAAACTTTGATTTTTACTCCCATCACAAAAATTTTAAATATCACATAAAAAATACAGCTATACATGTTTATTTATTTTTAAATCTGTTGAATATTAAAACCTGAAATAAGCTATCCAATATTCTATGAGAATTTAATTGAATTTATCATACCAAATATTTTTTAAAATTTAAGGGCATTGCATTTGATAAATTCAAATTTATCAAATCTTATTTAACTTAAACCCTGGTTTTAATCAAACACCCAATTGAAGATGCCTCTAAGCGAGATAATTTGGACATGTTAGATTAAAAGATAGCTAGATCATAGTCTAAGTGGCTGCTAAAATACCCTTCCTTCAATTTAATTTTAAAATGCCACTTGGATGGATGGATCACAGCTGTTGTTAAAACCCGTTAAATTTGAGTAGAGATAAAATTTACGAAATCAGATCGAATGGACGTAGCAGTACACGTTAAAAGTATAAATAAAATAAAATTTGAGACTTGCCATCCATTTGGCATCGTTATCCTGTTGTTTAAGCATATTTGTCCGCAAACAGCCAACTCTATCAACGTCCAAGCCCCACCAAAGTTGAAAAGACGTTACTTTTAGAAAATAAGAAAATGAACGGGTCGCCTCATTGTGCTGCGGGGAGCGCGTTCAAAAAGATGATAAGATATGACGTGGGGAGCGCGGGTCGATATGCGAGGTTCTCCGCCGATGTATGTGGGTCTCAATTGGTGTCGGTGTCGGCCAGGACGGATCCAAAAATACATCTATTTAAAACATCATCACGTGCTTTAACTGTTTATGAAGAACAATTCTTACGGAAGCCATAACGTGAAATAATCAATTGGATCTAATTAATTTCATTAATGACGGAGTCACGTTGTCAAGTTGGATCTAATCTTTAATCAAGCTTTTTTGCTTGTTGAATTGGCTCATTGATCTCGTTTTGGCTTGCTGAATTGCAAATGGGCATTTTTAAATCCGTCATATTCTTCAATAACTAGTTCGAAAATCGGAAGTTTTATTGGATCACCTTAATAAATTTCCCAGTTGTATTCTCTTCAATGCGAAAGCATATAAAGGAAGACCAAAAGAAATTATAAAGAACCAGGGTATTCCGCCTGTCAAACCAATAAATTTTTGGCTGTTTACTTTTTAATTTTTAGAAATTTTAATGTTAAACTGACGCAATACATATTTTTGAGTTCTTAAACTGTTATCTTCATTTGGCTGATAACACTTTTTATAAAAAAAATTTTATCTAAGTAAAAATTAATCTTGGAACAAAAAACACTACACCAGAATGCTAAATTAGCTAAAAAAAAAACTAGAAGCCAGCAACAACTCCTCTTAGTTTCTTCTCAAGCACAATCACACTTTGATGTGGAATGTATAACATAACCATGGCAGCACGAATCTCGAAGAAAAAGGTAGACCCGCGGTCAAAGTATATGAAAAGTCAATCAAAAACAGATTTACTTATTGGAGAAAAAGTAAATGTTAAGTCAAGAGTGGAGCATCTCAAAGTTCTGATAAGTTAATCCTTTCGATAGGCGAGCCGATCCATGTAGCAAGCCGAACAATGGACAATTGTAAATTAAGCTGATCGAAAGATGTTAGTACACCGAGCCGAACGAATGATATCTTTGAATGAGGTTGAACAAAAGACAGATCATCATAGAACGAACAAGACAGACGAGCAAAAGAATTGAGTTAAAAGTCATAGATAGGCTTGATCAAGAAGTCTTCACATCATCCTCATGTGGAACTGTCTGTCATCAACGAACAAGCAAGCACGTGCCAACGACCAAAGGTCATCATGGCCAACCGTCAAATTCATTATTAATGTATTTAAATATATTGTCCAAATGACCTTAGTACCCCTCAACTTCTTTATGTAAATAAGGGTCTTAAATGTAATAATGTATTAGAGCTATCACTTATGCCTATAAATAGAAGTTTAATTTTTCTTGTTCACCTCTTCTTCTTCTATCATTCTCATCCCTTTATACGCTTTATTCCTTGGGTGTGATTCGGCATAAACCTTAAAATTCAACATCTAAAAAGGTATGGTGAGCATGGAATCATGCCACCAACAAGAAGATGAGCGCAACTTAAGGAAAAACTACTTCTAGTGAGGAAGCATAGAGCCAAGCAATGGTCGTCGACAACACATGGGAAATTGTGTGGCAATAAGTGATGGAGATGAAAGAACAACTGATGTAAGAAATGAGAGAACAAATGGTAGGCACTTTTCAAGAAGCTCAAGTTAGGGGAAGCTCTAATTAGGGGAAGCCAAAATTACAAAGCCAAAACTCCCGTAATATAGTCATCGAGAACCCGATCGCCAAGATGGATCAACACCAACGATAATCGATACGACGATGGATGAGATGGACTGCCATTCAACGGTCGAAAATCTCAGCCAATAAAAGAGGGAGATGAGGATTCCCACCACGAGGGCAGCGTCAGGCCAGCCCCGGTAGAGAAACATCTCATCATGCCCTATTATAGTGACCCCAAAATTACATACAACTCTACCTACATTTCGAAGTGATTACCTTCTTGATCAAAGAATAAAAATTTCTTTCCCAAATCTATTTAACAAGAACTATGGTATAAGAACTATAACCTCTCCTGAAAATTCCAAACTTAATAAATTAATATCTTTCGTGAGCTCTCTATTTGAAACAATATTTTTATACAACCACCTACAATTTTGGACCAATGATGAACCAGTTGCAAAAATTGAACCAATTAACCCAGCTCTTATTATAAGAGTAAGACCTATGAAATATACCTCTGAAAATAAAAAAGAATTCCAAACTCAAATTAAAGAATTATTAGATCTTAAATTAATACAACCTAGCAATAGCCCACATAGCAGTCCTGCATTTCTAGTTCAAAACCATGCCGAACAAATAAGAGGAAAAGCAATATTAGTGATCAATTATAAAAAGCTTGGTGACAATACTAAATTTGATGGATATTTCTTACCAAACAAGGAAATTTTAATTAATCATGTTAAAACAGCCCAATGGTTTTCTAGATTAGATTGTATGTCAGGATTTTGGCAAATTAAAATGCACCAAGATAGTAAGGAATTCACAGCATTCAGCACTCCTGAAGGACATTTTCAATGGACGGTAATGTTGTTCGGATTAAAAAATACCCCGCAAATGATGTATGGATATTATTTTTAATGAATTATCACAACTTTGTATCATATATGTAGATGACATCTTATTATTTAGTCAAACCATCACAAAACACATAAGACATTTAACCTTATTAGATCAAAAGTCTCTAAATCATGGGATAGCATTAAGAAAAAGACGGTCTTCTTAACCAACACAATTGAATTTCTAGGTTTAATTAAAACATTTCAAACAAATAAATAATCAAAAGGATTTACAACAATTTTTGGGTTTTGTTAATTATGCATAATCTTTTATCAAAAATCTTGCGAAATTAAGAGCACCCCTACAAAAGAAACTAAAGAAAAATATATCTTGGTATTGGGATGAAAAAGACGAAAAAAAATTTAGATCAATTAAAGAATTATGTCAAACCCTCCAGAAATTACATCTGTCAATACCCGGTGACTAAATGATCATCGAAATTGATAGCTCCGAAGTAACCTTGGGAGCTGTCTTAAAAGCTAAAAAGAAATACTACATAAAATTTTTGTTGATATACCTCAAGAACTTACACCTCTACGGAGCAAAACTAACATATCAACGAAAAAGAATTTTTAACTATAAAAAAGGCAATTAATAAGTTTGAAATATTCTTAAATGAGACCTTTTTAATAAGAACCGATAAGTATTGGGATGAAAAATACAAAAAAATTTTATATCAAATTAAAGAATTACGTCAAAACCTCCCGAAATTACTTTTGTCAATACCTGGTGACTATATGATCATCGAAATTGATATCTCCGAAATAGCCTGGGGAGCTGTCTTAAAAGCTAAAAGAAATACTGCTGAAATTTTGTTTTGATATACCTCAGGAACCTACACCCATACGGAGCAAAACTATCATATCAACGAAAAAAGAATAGTTAGACATAAAAAGGATAATTAAGAAGTTTGAAATATTCTTAAATGAGACCATTTTAATAAGAATTGATAATAAAACAGCAATTTCATTTATAAAAGGGAAAGTCATAGATTCTTTACCAAACAAAAGCTTAATCAGATGACAATGTTAGTTTTCAGCATACACTTTTGATTTAGAATATATGAAGGCAATAAAAATACCTTAGCTGATATATTATCTCGTGAATGATGCAGGAAATAAGTATGGATATAGAAGAAAGCTTGGAAGCCTATGAATTATCCAGCGATGCTGAAAAACTTAGCCAAGATCCAGATCTCAATGATTATCTTGAAATTTTTGAATTGCAAATATGGAAAAATAGTGTGAACTATCTTTCTCTAGTAATATGTTCAAAGAATTTATGAAAATGAAGAATTATCTCATAGAAAATGTACCAAAAGGAGAAATATCCTTCCTCTCAGAATTAATGAAAGTCAGAGAATTTGTTAAACTTCAAATAAGTATGGAAGAATCAAAAGAACAAAAGGAAAATACTCACCATACTGACGGCTTACAAGAAACTATCGAACAAGGATCTTCGTCAAAAAATATAATTACCTATGCAAAAGCACTAAAAGATAAACCCACCAATGAAAATTACCACTATTGCTGATGAATGACACAATTATCATTATATGAAGAAAGAATTAATCCCCAAATTTACTTTCATAGTATTGTTAAATATCAAGTTGTGTATATCTATGAAAATACTAAGCCAAAGCTTGTCTCAGAATTATATCGATGCGAGGTGATCAGGATGATATATCTAGAGGATAATAACCTCCTAAACAAATTTCCAAAGCCTTGATAGAGGCTATTAATACATTTCACCGGTAGTAAAACACTGGAATCTATACATCAAGATGTAACAAACTTATCCAGAGATAAGAGGTAATGTTTTATCCTTCATACAACTTGGAATAAGTAGTGAACCTTACACTCCCAAGTATAAACCATCATAATTATTATCACCAAGTTCTACAACTGAAGACTTATATCATATTTGGATTGAAACAAAGAAAATAGATGCTACTAATATATGGGTGTACTATTCAACGGAAAATTTATTCATCTATTGTCATTTTAAATTTCCTACTAAAAGAATTCATGGAGTTATGTATAAAAAGTGGATTTCTATACTTAGCAGGAATAATGTTGTTGTGAGCAAGGAAGTGAAGGAAGTATTTTGTCAGAAATTACAAAAGGAAAGGTGCACAGATGTAGGCAATCAACCGTAAAAGCAAAAAGCATCAGGAATTACAGCAGTTGTAAAGAATATTCGACGACATATTCCAACCCACTAATTAAGCCAACCGAAGATAAATCCCACCAAGAAGAATATTCGAGGAAATATTCTCGCGCACTTACTCATGACAACGTGCAAAGAAGATTCTCACTTATCAATAATGCATATTCCTAGAATTTTTTCAACAGAAGGAAATGGCGGCGGACTCTGCCAAATTGAAAAGTTAAAAAAATTGTATGTATTCTTCTCTCTATTTAATAGGCTCTTCTCCTGCTGAGAAAGGGCATTCTGAGATCTCCTCTTTTTCTCTCGCCTAGTGTAAGATGTGTGCAAGAGGGTGACTAAGTACTCTCTTCCTATTATAGTGTTTGTAAGTCTATTTTGAAGTATTAATGTCTATTATGTTCTGCTAGTTAGTTTGGATCAATGCAACTTTATTTTTTATCTTTATTTCTTCTAGTTACGCTTAAGATAGGAAACAAGCTAATGTTGTGTTTTAGATCTCTGAAATACTTACAGAGGGTTGTGGTTTGATAAACTCTAGTTATGTGTTTATTGAGCCCTTCCTTCAGAAATCCACGAAGGAAAATGTAAGATGAACCAGAGTTCTTACAGAGTATGTACATAAATATATATTTTCTCTTTTTCATTGAAATTATCAAATATTCTAAATCAATATGATTCAGATGTATCAACTTCAAGTTTGATGATGACATCGATTTGATGAGCATTGAAGAGAGATTTTCAATTACCACAATTTGAAAGTTCGAACGGCAAATGCATATCTCTGATTAGATGTCTCATTTTGGGAAAGTATTACGGGCAACAAACCACATGTCCGGACAACTGTCTAGATGCGGTCACGCCGTCCTAAAAAGCATGGCAACCAATCCGAACCATCATCTGAACGTGAGATCTCCATTTAGAACCCACACAAGGGAAGTGCTTCCAAAAATGGGCATCTAATTATTATTATTATTATTATTATTATTATTATAAATTTGCCTATCTTTTTTGCTACAGATTTTAAAATAGCTTTTGATTTATCATGTGAATCGGATATTGTTCATGACAGTAGTTGACCATCATTCAGTTCATGTCGCGTCACGATGGTAGACTATAAATGCGCACCAATTGAGGTTGGCCCAAAAAGGGACTAGGAAATCCTTTTTATCCAATTATGTTGAACGAATTTTTTTGTAAAGAAAAACGAGATTGTCCTTCGAATTGTCAGCAATTACAACGCGCAAAAAGTAAACCATTAAAATATTTTATTTAACGCATTTTAGGTTTTAGCAAAGCCACCGTAGCATGAAACAGACGTGAAATTACCGACTCAAATCATATCGCCAAAGCATGACATTTAATGCCTAAACAAACTTAGAAGTATTGAACTGGGCAAGCAGAAAGCAAAAACACATTAGATATGCATTTTTTTAAGATATTTCCTACGTAAATCATATAATTAGAGCAATGAAAAAAAAGAAGTTAAAACTTCCTCAAATAAAATAGTTAAAACTTTTCCAACCGATAGAACCTCTAGCAAAAGTACCCAAAAAAAAATAAAAAAAACTGAGGCAAAAGATCGTCAGAACCTTCTACTGATGCTTTCTTGCGCTGACGTGTATAATAGTATCTTTACTATAAGTGAACAAACTACAAACTAACAGTAAATTAGTTGGAAAATTATGAGCAATAAAACGAAGATTACAGTATAAAAATGAGACGTTCACACATAAAACCCCCTCCAATTCCTCTGTAATCTAGCAGCTTCTGAAGTGCTATGCGTAGAGAACAAAATTTAATATCTACCATTCATAAAAATATCGTTAATCAAATCAAAGCAACGACTACATAAGTATCTCTCATAATAGCCAGCATGTCCTATAAGGTTAACTCACCCGCAACTTAAAACAATCAATAAGCATTGCAAACCAAACTGAATATACACAAAAAGTACTATATACTACATGCACCAAGCTACTAAGCACTGAACAAGCATCGGAATATGGCTTGCATGAAGCTAAACTGCATAACACCTCTCAAACCTATTGACTCGCGGTTCAAGCTATTTGCAAGTATAGGCTCACCAAATCCAAAAAAGAAAGTGTCGATGGAAAATCTACATGGAAAATCACCATGAAATCTTAAGATGTCGAAGCAAAGGAATCACCCAAAACAAATACTAATAAATCCAAAAATTCCAACCAAAAATAACATAGAATGCTAACAACAAAGAAAATTAACAGTTTACAAAGTACTTGGTCAACACTGAAAACCAACAAACGCTGCAGAATCCTCCCTGGAAAATAGAAGTGCGAGTTACAGAACATAAGACATTTTAAGCAGCAGTCTTGCGTAGCTCACTACCCCCATGGGCAAAATGGCACCTGTCTCCAAAGGTGCATGTCCCCTTGGCAAAGTTCTCACATAGTTTTGTCTTGAAGTTGCCACCAGGACCATGACCTAAACCACCACCACCACCACCACCACCACCAACTCCTAGACCACCTGCAGGCTTTGCAGTCACTGCAGCTGTAGAACTGATGTTCACAATCAGCTCCCGTACCATAGCAGTCGCCTGCTTGATCTGATCAAAAGTTCCTTCCAATTCAATGTTCCTCAGATTTGTATCGCTCTCATGGTCGCGAATGGAAAGCTTGGCACCAGTCAGACGGCAGACCTGCTTAGTGTTCACCCCACCTTTCCCAATTATGGCGCCAGCCAATGAAGCATCAACACTTATCTTTGCAGTGGCAGAAGCGCCAAAGCTGGCTGCTGGACCAAGGCCAGGGGCTGGAGGAGGCTCAAACCGCCCCCGAGCCTCCCACCCAATGGTGGAGCAATTGGGGCTTCATGACCAGAAAGAAAGGGCCGGCCAAGTTCTCTCTCACCATGGGCAAAGTGGCATTTCTCCCCAAATTTGCAACCTTCTGGAGTATTAAACTTATTGCATAAGCGAGTCTTTGCAGCTGGAGTTGGAGGACCATCAGATATGGGGAGTGTTCCAACAGGATTCCTTGAAGCAGCAGTAAAAGAAGGGTTCCCCAAGTTGGACATCTGAACTACAGCATTATATCCCCCAGGTACATAGTGTAGAAAGTGACAACCCTCCCCAAAAGGGCATCCAGCAGTGCTGCACCATACAATAATGGTAATTAGACACTGCTAAATTATATACAAAATTATTCAAAAAAGGCAACACATAGCATGATTAGAGCATTTAAAAATAAATATAAAACTGTTTTAACTTCTTCAGTTTGTGGCGCAATATCAAATTTTAGCTCAAAAGGGCTGGAAGGGCACTCGTGGGTCTTTCGTAAATTGAATGCTAAAAAAAACAAGTCAGGTTGAAGTTCGAGATCAGATTAAGGCAAGCATTTAAATGCTTGGAATTTAAATAAACCAAATAAGAAGGAACATAAGGGTCAAGTCGAAGGCTATAAATTCATAATCAACCAAGAAATTGTTGCGATTTAATCTCTTGTTTTTCATTTTACTTTAATTCAATAAAGCCTAACTCCCCAACCCACCATAAAAATAAAAAAAATAAAACAGCTGATGATTAACATACGGCCGGTTATCCTGGTGCTGCCACATTCCATTGATTGTATTTTGATCTCATTTTTCTCATTTAACATGAATCCATTTAGAGCAAAGTCAAACTCTCCACCCCACCAAAAAAATAATTAATTAATTAACAAGTCAATGATTAACACATGGCCCGTTATCCAGATGCTGCTGCACTCCATTGAGTTGAATTTTAAACTCAAAAGAATAAGAAAAGTTAATTCATACAAAGTATAGGAACTCATCATGCTATCGCTATAAAATTGTACTGCGTTGCATTTTATTGTGCTACTTCGCCTTGCAGCTCATATGGATGACTGATAAAGTTATATTGCAGTTGTATTCAGTATCATTCCAGTCGTGGTTATTTAGCAAAGCCATTACATTTCAACAGACACGAGCTTACAGCAAGATACAGTTGAATATAATTATAAATTTCATCAATTTATAATATTATTTAAACAAATTATGTATTCATTTTACAAAATAGAAAATGAAGTGAATAAATCACTTTTCTCAAAAGATTCCTGAACCATCATTTTAAGAAATCTTCTATTTATTATTCTACAATTGAACTTATAATTCACACCAGCCACCCTAAAAACCTTCTAATATTTAAGAAAACAAAAGCAAAAAATCATGCCAATAAAAATATTTATTTTTTGGCTCAAGTGTTTGAAAAGAAGTATGCCAACTGTTATTAAACAAAATGACTAGCCTGAAAGCAAGAAACAGTTCTGGAGAGTGTTTGATGCAATTACCATAAAAAATTTAGTCTTTTCGGATTTCATCTTTCCTTATAATTGTTTGAACATTAAATCAGACAAAAATTACAATTATTAAATATTAATTAGTTTAAGATAGATTAAAAAACTAAAAGTTAATTATGGATTCTAACACAAAAATGCTCTAATTGTTGAGATTGCAATTAATTATTAATGACTAGCCTGAAAGCAAGAAACAGTTCTGGAGAGTGTTTGATGCAAGTACCATAAAAAATTTAGTCTTTTCGGATTTCATCTTCCTTATAATTGTTTGAACATTAAATCAGACAAAAATTACAATTATTAAATATTAATTAGTTTAAGATAGATTAAAAAACTAAAAGTTAATTATGGATTCTAACACAAAAATGCTCTAATTGTTGAGATTGCAATTAATTATTAAACTGAATTGCATATCCATATAAGAATTAACTAATGATTAGAAAAAATAGCTACTGAATTAGACTAATTAGTTATCAGGATAATAGATTAATTTAACTACTCATGCATTAATTAAATAAAATTTAATGGGCAAACCAACTAAAAATTAATTACTGTCATTAAAATGATAAGCCTAATTATGGATTATTTGATATAAATAAATAGCTGATAAATAAATTACATTAATATTTTAATTATTCACGAATTAATTAACAAATATTAATTAATCAGTTAATTAAAATTAATTATCTTAATTAAAAAATTGGCAGTTGATATAGAATGGTCACCTTTTGTTCACTAACACAAACAATAAAACCACTTTAGAAAGCAATACAGACTAAGTTTGCTTTTTTATATACAACAAAACATAGATCTACACCCCTTTACTAGGAGAGAATATTTCATGCGGGGTCCGCATGCATGAGTACTTTTGACCTTTACTGGGGTGCCTTAAGAGGAAGTCCATAGATCTGCGAACAGCACGCCAAAACATTGCCAAAATAATGTTTCCACCAAAAAAATAATAAACAAATAAACTAAAATGTCTAATCAACTAGGTATGTAACCCGTAATATAAGCTGGATGCAGCAAAATCATTTGCTTCATTAATACATCAGCAAATTGCTTAAATAAACACGAGGATGATTAAATGACGAGCAGCACCTCCAGAGGTACATTAGTAAAAAATGGATGTTTTCAGGGCCAAATAACTAAAGTCTGCTTTAGAACAGATAGCAATATAAGT
This sequence comes from Papilionanthe hookeriana x Papilionanthe teres, assembly GCA_022702705.1. Classification (NCBI taxonomy): domain Eukaryota; kingdom Viridiplantae; phylum Streptophyta; class Magnoliopsida; order Asparagales; family Orchidaceae; genus Papilionanthe; species Papilionanthe hookeriana x Papilionanthe teres. The sequence goes on from CM040426.1 coordinate 139,121,109, forward strand.
CCTAGTAACAGTTAATCAATTATGATTCAATATGTTTAATGGAATAAGTGATTAGTACTGGGATTTTAATTTTTATCAATGCATCTTTTATATGTTATGTTTAAAAACTTCAGACAAAGATCATGCATAAGAAAATATAGATAGCAATCAGTTGTGACAGAGGCTAGTTAGGCGGTGAGGTAAAGAAGATAACACATCAAATATCACACATTGATAAGTTTGTGTTTACTGTCCATCTTAAGCAAGCAACTTCCTTTGGGTATCAGGCTATATTCACTTGAATTTATAAATGGAAAATAATACTTCAAATGTTAAAGAAGTTTTTTTTTTTTTTGGTGAGAAGATGACAAGTGATGGGGTGAAAAGAGCATCAAGGGCAAATGAAATAAAGATGCTCACATGAAATCAAGATAACCAATTTATGCGCATGAACTGAAAAATACATGAGTGGTAATAGAACAGATGAAAATAATACAGAAAGAGATGAGAAAAACAAATCCAGCAAAAGATGATGCATAAAAGTTTATCCTTAGATTTTTATACTCCAGTCTTCAGTTTAATTATATTAATCGATTTAGAAAGTCTCTTGAACTTGGAATTAATGAAATCTAAGAATTCACTGTTTAATTTACAATTTCAACTCTTCAATAACATTTATCATAATTAAACAAATCTAGCAAAAGATAACAGTGCATAAACGTTTATCCCTGGACCTTTATACTCCAAACTTTAGTTATGCTTGTTTAAAAATTAATCAATTTAGAAAGTCTATTGAACTGGGAATGTAATGACATCTAAGAATTCACTGTTTAATTTACAATTTCAAACTCTTCAGTAACATTTTTTTCTTGACAAATAAAAAAACTCTTCAATAACATTTACCATAATAAAAAAAAAAAATTTTTAAAGCAGAGTAAACTGTCCCGCCACCCATATTAATTTTCATCGCCCTCGCTAAATATCTTTAAATTAATTTTATAAGTTTGACATCGACAAGTATTACCAAATACGACCTTAATAAGTCAATATAAGATATACAACAAAATAATTAGATTTGCTCTTGATCAGAGAAATTGCATAGTTGTATATCGATTAACGAGAACAGATCAAAAAAATATTTCCTTTATAAAAATGAAATTAATTAAAATATCAGGGACTTGCAATTATAAATATGACAAAGCATTTATTATATAAATTTTGACAGATTCAGATATCCATTTAACATAAAGATGCATAATAGAAAACCATATTCCTTGAAACAAAATATTACAAGCCATAATGTCATTAGCAGAGCAATCCATCAATAAATAAATAACTGAACTTACAGAAATCCATAAAACACAAGAAGAAAAAAAAATAAATATCAGGTATCCATCATAGAAAAAGAACATAACTCGAGCTACATGTGTCATGCTCTGAAAAAAAATAAAAAATAAAAAACTTGTCGTTCTTTGTGGCTAACCAAAAGGAAAAAAATTCATTTGAAAATTAAAGCCCTCCAATGAGGTTACTAACGCAATTATTGCAAAACAAAACGGAACAACTTAAAAAATTTCAAAATTAAGGACCTTGACCAAAATTACCAATGTAAAGAGCATTTAATAAAAATAAACATAAGCTTCATTTGGCACAGCTTTCTGTCAAAAATAAAAAATAAAAAAAATATCTAACACAAATTTAATGTTTACTTGAAGGACAACTTCCTCGCTTTTTTTTTATTATTATTATTGTTCTTTGGTCATTTTTTGAGAAAGAATATTTAATACTACGGTTAAGAAAGGATCTATTAAAAGATAGAATATAAAAGCTGAATTTTCTCCAAACAAAGCCTAAACAAAATAGTGTAAAGCTTAGGAAAATCACCCAACCAAGCAACGCAATTGATAAGGCACTGTACCAAAAAAATTTGATATGTTTTCAATACGTTTGGTTGTCATTTAAAAATATAATCTAATAAATAGCTCTTACCTTAAGCGCCTTCATATCGTTCATATTTGACATCCTTTTCTTAGAAAGGAAGCCATCATAAATGCATAAACAATCTAGTTACAATGTATAATTTTGAGAAGAAAAGATGTTAAACTAACAGAACAGAATAAATTATTGCATTCTCCAATATATAAAAAGCTTATCACCAATTAATTATTCTATGAAGCCCTATTTTACTTCCATTGCCTCCATAAGTGCTTATTTTTCACATGAGCTGGTAAGAGTTAATTCCATGTCCAATCTTGTTTGTGACAAAATTACTGTAGAAAAATCTTGTTATCTTGCTTAATTCAGAACCTGTATCACAAGCTTAAATCACCAATTCAGTAGATTAAAATATAGTATAGTTAAATGAAATTTAGAATACATGCATGTTTAATTTATATACAATTACAAAAGAAATGGACGTTCAAATTGTGATATTTATTTGTCACAGGTTAAGATTAGAACCTGAAAAACTTGGTGCATGGCTTCGATTTGCTTCCTAAACCAGGTTGACTTGAGTCGCTTTCTGTTGCATAAAATTAATCTTATGTTCTCAGTTAAAAGTTAATTAATCTATTAATCTTGAAGATTATAAAACATAAAAAATTACATATATTGGCACCATTAACATAGTGAAAATATATGCTGATTAATAATGAGTTAATAAATTTCATCATTTGAATGCAAAGTGCACAATTTAAGAATTGTCGAAGCTCTAGCCATGATTAATATATAGTTTAAGAGAGAAAGTTAGTTAAAGCTTTCTTTAATTAACAAATCTGTGTGACAATCAAATTTCAAAATGGCTACATAGTAATTTATCTATGGACAAAATAAATTATAGATATATTATATATAAGTTAAAATCAAGATAATACTATACCATTTAAAAAGAAATCATTGAATTGATATATAAAATAGAATCTAACTAATAGCATTACCTACAATCAAGTGGCCATATTATTAACTAACGATATATGAAAAAGGAAGAAAACATAACAAAATTGAAGCCTTGAATAAAAACAAGACATGCATTCCAAACATCTTTATTGATTTAATAAAAGTTTGAAAATTTAAATTTGATGATTTAATCCCAAACTCATCCGAATTATCATTTTCAGCATCTAAGTTCTAGATGATAACAAGAACAAATACACATAGATGGATATATTCATATACAAACTATTTTATTAACCAAAACCTTTTTGATGAATTGCTTGACACTTGATTATCATTGAACCAAAATTGGCTTAATTAGAAACAATCATTATCTAGCTTAAGGTTAGCAATAGGAAGTGTTGAAAGATTTTATTTGGAGAACAATAACGTAAGAACCCAATTTCCTAGCATAAACATAATCGTTTAATCCAAGGCATAAATATCTTTGCTTTTTAGTAAAATTTTAAAAAAATTTAAATTTAATCATCACTTCTTTATTACAATATCATAGCAAATAAAGATGTACAATTTCACACACAAATTCACCTTCAAGCAAAATCCTAATATTCATCCAACCATACTAAAACCTAAAATCAGAAAAACATCTGCAGAACAATAAAATATTATTCAGCAATTTACTTGACCCTTGATTATGAATAAACAAAAAAAAGGGTAAATATAAAATGGTTATTTATCAAGATAGTTGCTTGATTAAAGGGATATCTAGTGGAGCAAATTATTAAAATGGTTATTTATCAATATAGTTGCTTGATTAAGGGGATATCAATTATTTAGAGGGGCAAATTATCTAAATGTTCCTCATTGATTAGTTTCTTTGCCAACTTTTGTCATGCAAATTTCTAGCAGAGTTAAGAAGGATTAAGATCTAGCCCACTTAATCCCTATTTGGGATAAATTTTAGTTGCTTCGTTTCATGAAAAGCAAAGCAGGTTCGTTTGGGATGCAGCTTCTAAAGCAAGTTATAAAATGTTTTTGCAGGCCAACTTAACTTCTCACAACCTAGCAACTGTGGTGGCTGCATTTCACCGTGCTTTACATTTAAACTCTAAATAATTCGAGTTGGTTGGTTGAGTGGAGGAATGCATCTATCTATTGTGTGATAGAATAGCATCGCTTAGACTGAAAGGAAAATTTTATAAGATAGTGGAGAGACCTACAATGCTCTAAGGCGCAAAATGTTAGCCATTAAAAGAGAAACATAAAGCAACATTGCATTGCTAAGATGAGAATGCTTAGGTGGATGAGTGCCTTGAGACAAAATGGGAAATGAATATATATGTGCCAAGGTTGGTGCAGCTCCAATGGCAGACAAGATTAGGGTCATCTTAAATGTCAATTGGTTTTAGTGGAGGAATGCATAGTGCCAAATGTGTGATAGAATAGTATCGCTAAGATTGAAAGGAACATTTTATAAGATGGTGGGGAGAACTGCAGTGCCCTATGGCGCAGAATGTTGGCCATTAAAAGAGAAGCATAAAACAAAGTTGTGTTGCTAAGATGAGAAAAGCTTAGGTCGATGAGTGGCTTGAGACAAAATGTGAAATGAATATATCCATGACAAGGTTGGTTTAGCTCCAGTGGCGGACAAGATTAAAGAGTCATCATAAATGGTTTGGCCACATTAAATGTCAACCATCTGATGATTCGGCTAGGAAAGTAGATGTATTAGATTCAACTTATGTAAAGAAAGGTAGAGGTAGACTGATCACTAGAAAATGTATTAAGAATTTCATACTAATTTTATATGAAATTGTACTTTAAAGAAAGGTATTCTCTTTGTTTTATAGCAGGAATGAAGAATTATAAGACTGAAAGCAAAAAGCACAAAAGAAGCGGATTTGGAGCAAAAAAGACTCAATTTGATGAAAAATGAACTATCCCGCCAACGGCAAGATCAAGGCCGCCGACGGCGAGATTTTCCAGAGAATTTTTGAATATATTATAAAGAGCCCGCAGACGGCGAGATCGAGCCCGCCGACAGCGAGAAAGAGCCCGCCGACGGCAAGACAGTTGAAAAGAGCCAGATACAATGAACTTTGACACTTTTTGAAGAGGTGCTTAAGCAACCTTTGATGATTTGACTCCTATAAATAGAGACGATTTCTATCCCTTTAGTGTCATTTTTGGTATCTTTTGGTGTCGTTTTAAAGTCAATTAGTGTTCATTTGTGGAGTGTAAATCAAAGAGTCTTAGTGAGTTTAATTAAGTGTCATGATCTTGGACAAGAATAGCAAATGAATCTTGCAAGAATCTGCTGTGAGAAGAACTGAGATAAGTATATTTGTCATTGTTTGTTAACTTTAATGAAATCCATGATTTGTGTTATTTTTCTCATGTTTTCTAAGTAGTTTCCTTAGTCTTTTTCCTTGTTAAGATTATGTGAAGTGACGAATCAAAGTAACTATACCTAAAATTATTAAATAAAAATTGTGATAATCTTTTACTTAAAACTTAATTTACTTTCAATTTGCCAATCGATTAGCTAACATACGTCGAATTATCAACTATATTAAAGAATACATCCGAGATTCAAGAAGTCAAAGCCTTCGAAGGAGAGTGCAAATAAATAGGAAATATTAACTATCTAGCGTAGAACTGGACATTTTAGTGTGACAGACTAAAATATTGTTTGAGAGTTAAGTGTAGACGTAACTGTCAAGCGAGGGAATGTGGAGCTCTGACGTGGCAATCGGTATCCTCCCAAACTATACCTACGTATTCAAGAATCAAACATGTGACTACCAACGTTCTTTGCACCTTGGACCAAAGGGTAAAGAATAGGAATGCTCCTATTCGACACAATACAAACTCTAAACTGCTTTAATTCATAATTCACTTAATTCTCTCAACAAGGAGAAAAATGCTTTTTTAAATTAGAATCTTACATTTAAACCTTTTTGAGCAATAGTTTGAGTATAAGTGTTCTTAATTTCCGTATACTAGCTTAGTAAGTCTACTTTAATTTGTCTTTGAAATTCTCTAACTTCCTTGTGGGATCGATATCTTGACTTCATTGTAGCTTCTTTATTACTTGATAACGATACGTATACTTGCGTAGTATCCACATTATAAATCATACTTTTCATAAAAGAATCATCAGTGTAAATACATGTATTTGGTGCGGGATCAAGTTTTTGGTGTCGTTGTCAATATCAATAACATATTTTTGTAAGTATAAATATCAAAAGTGGGTCATAGACCTAAAAATACTTGGGCATATTGTATAAAAATAGTCTTAATTATAAAAATTAAATGAAAATATGGCACTTAATAGGATGCGTTAGAGAAAAAGGATTCATGTAGCCAACCCCACTTAGTGAGATAAAGGGTTGTTGTTGTTGTTGTTGCAGTAATATCCCTTATACAATGCAACTAGCTCCATCATGTCCTTTGTCTCAAGCCATTTCACAACACCTTTATTTGTTGTGGATTTGTATCGACGATCTTCTTGGACATTTGCTCCACACCATTCCCAATAAATCATCCTGATGCTTGTTTCTTTCATCACAGATTCTTCATCCATCACAGATAGTTCCCTCAAGCCGCCTCAAAGAAAGCTTCTAACAACATTCCTCTGCTTCAACTTGCAGCGTCCAGCTCTTCTAACAACAGCAGTTTATTATTTTATAAATACAAATCCAGCATAAACAGGTCAAACTTCCATTCCCTAAATGCAGATAATCATGCAACTCTTTCAACAGTAAATTGTCTTAATTCACAAAAGAGGAGGCCCCTTTAGTTCTTTAAGCAATCAAATATAATTTAAAACATTGCACAAGTTAGCAGAGAAGGACCACTTATAATTCGATTTCACTCTCTCATTGCATCTTTTATTTATTTGTTTTTTGTTTCGATTTTTCTTTTTTTTTTTTTTTTGGTGAAGTATTACTGGATTCCTTTGAAATGTTTAGCTGCTTTATGCTACTATGTTTGATTTATGAAGACATGAAGGCACTAGGTTGCAAGGTAGAGGATTTATTCGTCTTAATGGATTGGAAATTTGAAGAAAAGTTTCTATGGCCTCCTTAAAATACAAGTGCCCTTGCAATAAGCTGCACTAGCAATAAACTATAAACCATGTTCGCTTCCATTAAAACAGTCCTAAATAGGCTCTTAGGGCCTGTAGAAAAAAATTTGAGAGATATGTTGATCAAATCTATTTAGGATTGAAATCTGAAAGCTCTGTAGTAAGATGCTTTTCATCGTCATAGCTCCTTTGAAGTAAAATTCCCTCAAAGAAAATATGCTATGATTTGTTTTTAATTTTAATTCATTTTTATTTATCATTTTTTTTCTTTCAACTCCTTCAAGCTAAATTCAAAATAAATATTTACTTACCAAAATGACATTTATTTATGGCAAACTTAAATTAAATAATTTCAGTAACGCATTATTCTTGCTTTCAACAGCAAAATCTGACAAAAAGTATATCCTGCTAATATAATGATTGATTTTCCATTTATGATTTTGCATTTTTAATCAGGGAACTTCAATAAGACCAGAAAAAAGTATAGATAAGAAATAAAATCAATAGTTCTATTTTTAGCCAAAAGATTAGTAAAGGTGGTAATAATTTTAATAAATTTAAATTAAAATGAGACAATTTTTTTAGGTCCAAATTTGGTATTGATATATGTTCCTGCCACTGAAGCAATATAAAAATTTATCATTCGAAATATATTCAATGAGATACAAATCTAAAACTTTCATTTTATCTGATAAAAATTAGAGGCGTTAAAATACATAGCACATAATTCTTATGTGTTTACACATATCCCGCCTAAACTTCAAATATACACACATAGCACTCGATTCTTTAATATCACATAAAAAATGACACTATTATCAGTTTTTAAAAGTAAAAACACATTTTCATGCACATCTAAAACACTGAAGTTCTTTGTATTTAAATATGAAAGTTCAGGTGTGAGATTTGCAAAAACATAGGAATTGCGTTATGTAAATTTTCCTAAAAATTATTGTTCATGTATTGTTTTATATATATAAGATCAAGAATATTTATATAAGATCATGAAGGTGACTTAATCAAATGCAGATACATCAAAGAAGCTTAATAGTTGGATTTTCCAAACAAATAAACTGTTTTGAACAATAACAACTTCAAGAAACAACCATCTACACAACAACTTCAAAACCGACATTACAGAGAGCTGCAGGCGTTCCAATTAAACCATCAGATGTACGACCCAACCTAAGCCCTATTCATCGCCCGCCTCACAGTGAACCATAGACCTGAACCCTAAAAAGCACAAATGAATTACCATCATCAACAATGCTAGTTCCATGAAGCTATGGTTGAGTAATCATCCAAAATATATAGTAATGTCAATGAACCCCAACCCCCTCCTTTCCACTACCAACACCTCTGGGGAGACCCAAAACACCCAACTAAAAACATTTTATGTAAATTGCCCGTAATGTGTTTTTTCTTCCATGACAAGAGAACCACATATGTTGTTGAGAGCTACAACTAATACTCCAAGGCATCCCCATAGATGCTATCTGATACGCTCTGGCACCAAAATCATAAAGCAACCACAACAAAACGGTAATAGTTTGATAAACATAATTTAAACAAGGGTTGCTCTTACACAACGCAAAAGAAAACAAGCAAGATACAATAGTGATCTACTTTTCGAGAGGTAAATCAACTCTCCCCTAACCTAGACGTCGCTAAGAACACCACTGAAAGAAGAAAAACCAACAGCCAACAAAAATATGCATAAAAAGAATAAAAACTAGGTCCCTCCTTAATATAATCCTCCCACAACATTTCAAACTTTCCCTCCCAACTTATTTAATTTCTCCTCCTTGAGTATGTGATTGAGGCCCTCATAAACCCCACAATCTCTCTAACCTTCTTCGGCCTCGTAAAAGTGTCGTTCCTTCCCCTCACGTGCAACTAACCGACCGATCTGCTGTTATGGCGGGCCGGTTTGGGGTATCTCTATCAGTCTAGGAGGGACCGGTCCCCTAATAGGCGTAACAATACTCCCTCCCAAAGAAGTACCTTGTCCTCAAAGTTAAGAATTGAAACAGCTTGTGGATCACCTCATAATGCTCCCACGTAGCTTCATAGTCTAGCAGTCATTTCCACATAACCAATCCTCCTTTACTCCCCTTACTCCCTAATGCACTCCTTCGATTTCGAGCGGCTACAAAATCACTACTAAGTCATCCGTTAGCATTGGAAATAATGTAAATGAGGATGTATAATATCCAATCGCAAGTCTCAGCTATGATACATGTAGTGCAGATGATAGTGGTAACTTTAAATGATAGGCCACTGCCCCAATGTGTGTCATCACCTCATCAGATCCAAAATATCGCGGTGAAAGTTTCTCGCTCCTCCTGACCAATGTCTTTTGTCGAAGGAGCTCAACTTCAAATAAACCATGTCCCCAAGAATTTCACCTTTTCTATGTTCATCCGCCTTCCTCTTCATGATTTGTTGATCTCAATGGATGCCCCTTGTGTTCGGCTAATGCCATGTCCTCCTTCAAGTACTGACTGACGTTGGATACCGATGTAGCGCTATACCCAAAATTTATGAGGTGGATCCCACCCATACAATATCTCAAAAGAAAAAGGTTTGCATTGAGGTGTAGTACGAAGTATTATACCAATATTCACCCAACGCAATCCACTTGGAGCATAGCTTCGGTGTATAGAATACAGAACAATGCAGGAATGTCCCCACAGCTCTGTCGACCACATCTGTCTGCTTAGTCTGAGGATAATGTGGTACTCTTCTTAAGAAATGTCCCCTACAACCTGAATAGCTTTTTCCATAAGTGGTTGAGGTACACCTTGTCTACCTGAAACAATCGACTCTAATATTCCATGCAAATGAACGAATTCCCGGATAAACAACGATGCGATTGAGACCTCAATGTAGGGATGTCGTAAAGAAATGAAATGTGCATACATAGTTGACCTATAACCACCATGATCAGCGTGGATCCTTCTGACTACAACAACTGCTCGATAAAATTCATCGTTATTTCTTCCCAAAGCTTCCCCAGTAATGCTAATGGTTGCAGTAACCTTCTGATGTTTTGGTCAATCACTTGTGCCGCTAGCACAAATCACATTTTGCCACCATGTCCTCCTTGTCTCTGTGCATCCTCACCCAATAAAGCTCTTCCGTCGGACAATTGTAGGTCTTTTGCACCCATGAGTGTCCCCCGATTGCACTGCCATGAAACTCTTATAATAACCTGAAAATATACCCTGACAAAAAGAGTAGCACAAATCGCCCCTAGTGGAGCAATTGTTGCCCCCTTAATGCATATCTTTTATGACTGTTTTGATCCTCTAGTAACTCAGCTCTTATCTTCCTCAGCTCCCCATCTCGTTCACTTTTGTCTCAAGGCTTCCCAATCTAGAACCAAAGTTACCAATATGGCCATCAATTGGGGCTCCTTTCTTGATAGTGTGTCAGTTGTCTTGTTCTTCAATCCTGATCGATATTGAATCTGAAAATCATACCCCAGTAACTTGGATAGTCATCTTTAATGCTCCTTCGTCACCATTCGCTGTTCAAAAGATACTTTAAGCTCCTCTGATCTATCCTCACAAACAAATGTCTTCCAAACAGGTAGGACCGCCATTTCTGAATTGGCGAGACAATTATCATTAATTCTCGTTTATATACTGACTTGAGCCACATCCTGACTATAAGAACCTATATGAAATAAGCAATCAGTCGTTGATCCTGAATGAGCACATCTCTCAATCTGCAACTAGATGCAGCGTCTCCAAGACAAATGGTTGACTGAAAATCTAAAATGCTAATATTGATATACTAGTAATGACCCTCTTCAGATGTTAAAAAGAATGTGTTGTTTCTTCCCACCATTTGAAATTACCTTTCTTCAACCGCTCCGTCAACGGTCATGCTATCATGTCATATCCTCTCACGAACTTTGAATAGTAGCCTGTAAGTCCCAAGAATCCTCTCAACTCCTTCAAATTCTTTGGTAAGGGCGAATCAACCATAGCCTCGACCTCAGACTAATCCAGTGCTTCCCTAATTCTAGTCAGGGACATATCCCAAGTACTCCACCTATAATTGTGCAAAGGAACATTTCTTTAAATTAGCATACAATTGGTGCTCCTTCAACATCTTCAGCACTATTCTCATGTGGCCCACAAGTTCTCTGTACGATGGAAAATAAGAATATCATCAAAGAAAACCAAGACAAAATTATGAAGATAAGGTTGAAAAACCATATTCATGGAAGATTGAAATGTCGTCGAGACGTTAGTGAGGCCAAATGACAACACTAAGAACTTCCTGATATAGTGGTACTCTAACTTAAGATTAATTTTTGAGAAAATGACTACCCTATAAAGCTCATGAGTGTTTGGGAGCTCTTCAAAGTGATTACTCTACAGATCTGTTCAGCCTTTTTCAACATGTAGACAGAAAGAAAAAAAAATAGAAAACAGCATTACCATGTAGAACACAAATTCTACAATTGTGATTTGAAAATAATCAAAACAACCGTCAAGTGCAGTTCTCGTGCAATAATATATTAAAGCTTGTACTTTCATCAAGCGAGAAAATATAAAACAGCATTACCACGCAGCGCACACCTTTTATACCTGTAATTCAAGATAGCCATCAAGTAAACATCTTACCTAATAATATATTAAATCTTGTACAATTTCCATCACAGATTACTTCAGCAAGAAGGCGACAAATCAAACATCAAGAGCAATCGACAAAAGATGACGCATCAAGAGCAAACCACAAAAGATGAAGCACGGAAAATAAAGAATTCAGATAAAGAATCCACTCACCAAAAAGCATTCATAGTGTTATTGTAATAAAACTCAAGAACAGAGAGGAAAAAAACTATGGAAGAACGCCTCTAAGTGAAGTAAAAGAAATAAAAAAGAACGTCACGAAATGGAAACCTCGGAACCGCGGCCTCCGTAAATGCAGACTATTTGGTAGATCTAACAAAAAACCTTCATGCACTGTACAAAGTAAAAAAAAAAAGGTAAATAACAACAGCAACATACCTTTGGATCTCTTTGAGCCACGAACACCGCCATTTCCAATGGCACTGTATGGCCTACCTCTCTTGCGAGCTCCGCCGAATGAATTCATGGTGAGACTAGATCTAATTCGCAGACGAACGAAGATCAATTAGAGAAGAGAAGAATTCGTCAAAAACCCTAAGCTCAAGGAAAATACAGAGGGGGAAAAAACCCGCCAAGCTAGGGTTTGGCGAAATGGAACTCGGGAGGCTACCTCACCAAAATGGGTGGTTACAAGCTTGTACGAGATAAATATATAGGGCGGACGTGATGGTGCTGATTAAACCAGATTATTATGTTCTTGAATTCCGCTTCTTCTGTATATTTTATTACGTTAAGTGCTGACCAGTATCACGGGATCTACATGGCCCAGAAGCTTCCCGGCCCAAATACAATACGAAATTAACGGAAATTTTTTAATTAGAAATATCTAGTACATTTATGAATCTACACAACAAATGCCGGAATCTACATGGCCCAATTGCTTTAATGGTAAACCAATCTTTCAATCTAGTTAATTAGGATGAAATTTTGTTTTAACTTTTTAATTTTCATCAACTGACTAAAATGAAAGATTTAATTAAAATTTTAAAAATAAATAAAAAAATATTAAGTATTAAAATGTGATTTCAAAAATCATTAGTAAAATATTACAAATTAGAATATTATATATTAAATTGATAAAAAATCATTATTACATTATTTTTATATTATTTAAATCCTATTAAAAATTTTTATGTTTATTATTCAACCAGTGCAACCCTCTTTAAATCATTGAACATTAAATTATTTATTTATTCTGATTTTATGTACAATCTAATTTTAAAAACATTACATAAATGTTGGGAAACATGAATATAATTTTGTTCGTGACAGCTCATTTAAAATTATTAGACTGAACTATATGATATGAAAATTTCAAATAGGTGTATTTGAAATATATATATTCATTTATTTAAGTACACTTTCAACTACTAAGCTAACTCAAATCATTAATTTTTATTTATTATAAAACGATAAGACCCATATCTACGATAATTCTGATTATCTTTTTTTTATCTGAGTGTGTGCTGAATTCTTGCATAATGCTACGATAATTCTTTACTCTACCATCACGGATTTTCTAGCCCGCATTAGTTTAGCACCATGTGTGGGAAAGATAATCTCACTAGAAGAACTTGTGAAACTTGTTAAATTAACACTCTTAATAACAGAGCATCCTGGTCCAACTCCCACTATTCTAAGGGACAGTTAGAGAGCCAAAGACGTCAAGCCTTTATCGCTTCCTTCCCTGAAAAGTTTTATTCTACTGGTGAAGGCACTGTTGACCTCACTTTTGTGAGGATCATTTATAAATCATTTTGAGAAATGAAATCTACCAATATTGACCCCCTAAATCTTACCAATTGTTACTAAACCCTAATGTCTAGGATAAAACCCTAATGAAGCCTTTTTAGCCCAAATCTTAATGACATCCTAAAAAATGATTAGATCAGCAATGACAAACTCTGAACCCTTGACCTAACTAAAATGGACCTATTGACCACCACATTGACCAACAGGTCAAGCTTTGGTCAAAATGGATCTATTGACCACTACATTGACCAACAGGCAACCCTTGACCTAACTGGTCAAATTTTGGTCAAAATTGACCTACAGACCACCACATTGACCAATAGGTCAACCCTTGACCTAACTGGTCAAACTTTGGTCTAAAATGGACTCATTGAACACCACATTAACCAACAGGTCAAATCTTAACCTAAATGGTCAAACTTTGGTCTATGTGGACCTATTGACCACCACAATGACCAACAGTTCAACCCTTGACCTAGCTGATCAAACTTAGTCAAAATTGACCCATTGATTACCACATTGACCAACAAGTCAACCTTGACCAAAATGGTGAAACTTTGGTCAAAATGAACCCATTTACCACCACAATGACTAACACGTCAACCCTAAACATAAATGATCAAACTTTGGTCAAAATGGACCCATTGACCACCACATTGACCAACAGGTCAACCCTTGACCTAAATGGTCAAATTTGGTCAAAATAGTCAATCCATGACCTAATGACCACCATATTGACCACATTGGGCAACCCATGAACTAAATGGTCAAATTTGGTCAACATGACCAAACCAGGCCATACCATTAAACCCAAGAGACCTTATGGCTAACCTAATCATGACAATGTTAGGAAGGTCAACTTTGATCAGTTTTGATCAACTTAGGTCAACTTTGGTCAACCATGGCCAACCATGGTTAACTTTAGTCAAATTTTGTCAAAATATTCAATTTTGAACTACACTAATAAAATTAATAAAATAATGAACTTCCAAAATTATTTTAATTAATTTATGGGTTAATATTATAATTTTCTATATTTTAAATTAATTACATAATTAATTTAAAATGGAATTACAAATAAAAACCCTAAATTAAAATCAAAAGGTGACGTCACCTATGACATCATAAATGACATTAAAATTTAAATTCAACACATATCAAGTTACCAATGGGTCACCCATGACCGAGGGAATCCATTAAACACCATCATGACATGGTTAACCTTATGGCAAACCCATGGGTTACCATGGTTAACAAAAGTTAGGGCTTATCATGAAACCATTATAAATGAATGACAGTGGTGTCATTCATGCAAGCTACCTTTGAAGGCTGATTTTGGTGAATCACCACTCAACACTCCTCTAGTCCAATGGAAGAGAAAACTTAGCTAAGACACCCTTCATACCATGGTTAACCTCATCATTATACTTCTTGGAAAATAAGAAAAGGAAAGGGTTATGTGTCACTCTCTTTAAGCTTCATCAAGAGAGTGATAGAACTCACTTGGGTAAGGTGAGTTCAGCAAGCCTTAACTGATTTTATCCACCTCATGAAGGGGTCAATGGAGGGAAGCCAACACTTGAACTAAACTTTCACCATGATTGAACCTAACATGAATTAGCTTTGGGAAATGCGAGAAGGCTATCTCCCAGCCAAAATTCAATCCATTAGAGATCATTAGACAAGATAGCAACTTCCCCAAATGGATCTAAGCAAGAAAAGGCTCATCCATGGCTTCATCTAAGCCTATAAATAGGCTAGCCCGAGAAGCAACCAAGGGAGAAGAGAGCAACATATAGACAAAATCTCGAAACTATCATATACCAAAATTCTTCCCTATCCCCTAAGGAGTTGATCTCATGCGAAATTGAGCTCTAAAACTCACTCACCTCTCTCAATTTTATGCCCTAAAAACAGGAAATGTTTTCGGGTTGACATGAAACTCTCTAAATCCTCAAATTGATCATTTCAAATCCATACCTGAACCCTACAAAGATGATCCCAATCAAAATTGGCTCATCCCATAGGCTCTAACATAGTTCAAGCCCAAGCCATTATCCCATTTTCGTGATTTCATAGCTCCACCCAATTTCATCCCAAATTGAGCATATCAGGAGCTTCACAAGGAATTGACTATCGTTCCAGACAAACTTGATTGAAGCTTCACTTCGTCAAGCTAAGGTATGGTCCATTTGACCTCAATCGTGCTCGGGTCTGAGCCTTTCTGAAACAAACCATTTCACAACTCAACCATCACCTTATGGATGTATTCGCCTCCTTCAAATGAAGCTATAAAGCCAAAAATTATGGAAATCCATTAAGAGCTCGCTGAGATCTTAAGGTTTTTAAATGAATGACTTATGGGTTATGGCAGATGAGAGAGATGCATGGATGTCGTCCGTTTCCGTGTTTTGAAATAGACGGCCTTGATTTAATTAAACCTAATTTACTGTGATGGATCTTACAGCGGATCAGCCACATTTTTAATGTGTAAGAGGACACGCATCGTCCTTAGGCTTTTTCTGTTTAGTTAAGGATTTAATTAAATCAGATTAATCTTAAAATCTTCAAAATTTTATATCTTAATAAAGAAAAATCATAAAAATATGATAAAATATCCTTGAACTCAGGAAAGTGAGGAGAATAATATAGAAACAAAATTTTGAATTAATGAATTATATTTAATTTTTAATTAATTAATTACTCTCTAGCATTTTTAATTATTAAAAATTATTTATAAATCAGAAATATATAAAAATTTAGGGTTCAACCTTTAAGTCCTTAGTAACATCCCATGATTTTTCTAAGGCTAGGAAAATTCTTAGGACATGATTTTCTAATTTCTATAAAAATTTTAATTATTTTTAATAATAATAATTATAAAAAAATTAGAAAATAGGAAATGCAAATGAAAATTGGCTAAGGAATTTAGGGAGACAGACATAAACCCTAAAGTGACAAAACTTTACCTACTTGCAAATTTAAAAATGATATTTTCCCTTTTAGGGTTAAAAATTATAAATTTTAAATTAATATTTAAAAAACCTAAAAATCCTTTAAAACACAAGTCTTCACTATACTTGGCTCATTCCATATTAGGCTAAGTAAAATTTTGAGTCTAACTCCAAAAATGGACTCAAATCAACTTTAATTAGGTATAACCCATTATTAGACCTAATTAATCCCATTAAACTTAATCAAAATAGGTTTAATACAAATCAAACCCTAATTAGGTCTAACCCATCATTATACCTAATTAACCCTATTAAACCTTAATCAAATTAGGTTTAATACAAATCAAATCCTAATTAGGTGTAACCCATCACTAGACCTAATTAATCCCATTTTTTAAACCCTAATTAGTCTTGTCCCTAATTAATTCTAATTAATCTATTAAACCTTACTCAAATTAGGTTTAATTTACCTTAAACCCTAATTAAACTTATCCCTAATTAAGTCTAATTAATCAATTAAACCTTACCCAAATTAGGTTTAATTAACCTTAAACCCTAATTAGACTTATCCCCGAATTAAGTCTAATTAATCAATTAAATCTTACCAAAATTAGGTTTAATTAACCTTAAACCCTAGTTAAACTTATCCCCTAATTAAGTCTAATTAATCAATTAAAACTTACCAAATTAGGTTTAATTAACCTTAAATCCTTGTTAGACTTATCACTTAATTAAGTCTAATTAATCAATTAAACCTTACCCAAATTAGATTTAATTAACCTTAAAACCTAATTAGACTTATCCCCTAATTAAGTATAATTAATCAAATAAAACTTACCCACGTTAGTTTTAATTAACCTTAAACCCTAATTAGACTTATCCCCTAATTAAGTCTAATTAATTAATTAAACCTTACCTAAATTAGGTTTAATTAACCTTAAACCCTAATTAGACTTATCCCATAATTAAGTCTAATTAATCAATTAAACCTTATCCAAATTAGGTTAAATTAACCTTAAACTCAAATTAGACTTTTCCCGAATTAAGTCTAATTAATCAATTAAACCTTACCCGAATTAGGTTTAATTAACCTTAAACCGTAACTAGACTTTTCATCTAATTAAGTCTAATTAATCAATTAAACCATACCTAAATTAGGTTTAATTAACTTAAACCCTAATTAGACTTATCCCTAATTAAGTCTCATCAATCAATTAAAGCTTACCCAAATTAGGTTTAATTAACCTTAAACCCTAATTAGAGTTATCCCCTAATTAAGTCTAATTAGTCAAGTAAAGCTTACCCAAATTAAGCTTAATTAACCTTAAACCCTAATTAGATTATTGATACACCTAAAATATATAGTGTTTTTAAGCACATTTTTATACCTATTTTTAATGATATTACATTTTAATGGAAGGTATTTTTATGTTTTTTCTTGCAGATATGATGAAAATGAGTGATTGTGATGAAAGGAGCAAACAAGGATCAAATTTGGAGCAAAAATTGAAAGGTGTGCAAAATTGGCCTCTGGTGCCTGTGCGCCAGATGGCTGTCGCATAAGCGTCACATTTAAAGTGATGAATTTTATTTGATTTTGGCGCAAATTTGAAGGGGTTTTTGAAGATCCTTTAGTTTAAACTTCAACAACTTCCCATCAGTGCCAAAATTCATTTAAAATTTAAACAGATGGATGCATTCTTGGTCGATACATTGAATCTGGACATATTTTGAAGATAAACCAAGACACCTTGTGGAGAATTATTAAAAATGAAGACTTGAAGATCAAAAACTGGAGCCACACCCAAGAGAAGAGTTTAGGAGAAAATTTTGGTATGAGAAGTTGGAGGAAAGCTTGAAGTTAATTCCAGGGAAAAATGATGAAAGAGAGCCTTCTTCTCACCAAATTTTCTTTAATCTTCTACTTAACTTTATCATAGTTTGTATTAGAATTTAGGAGAGTCAATCCTCAGAGTTGGGAGCCAAGCTCTTGGATTCTTATAGTGGAAAGAAAAACTTCAGAGGAACTTTCAGAGTCTTGTGGAGATGATTTTCAGATATGTGTTTATCTTTGTTTTTACATTTGGTTTTTAAGTAAAACTTGTTGTATTTTCACTGTGATTTCTACTTTTAAATCAAGTTATGTATGTGTTTTCTCCATGTGTTCTGAATATTTTTATTTATCTTTTTCCTTTTAAATGATGAATTAATTAAATTATGGAAGGAAGTTGTGTGAAGTATATGAGTTTAATGTTGGAAGAAGTTGTGATGATTTATTTCCTTACACATAATTTACTTCTTAATTTGGACAATTAATATCTTAAAATTTGTTTGGAGATTATGTGAGATCCATTGCGGCGTTGTCTCAATCAACAATTGGAAAAAATTACATGCAATTGTATGGATGATAATTTGTAGTTCATATAATTGAGTGCAAATAAATAGGGAGATATGCTTTAAATTGGGAGTAAAATTAGAGGACTTTAGAGTGAAAGGATAAAGCCCCCTAATTTTGTTTGTGGTGAAAATTTTTGTTATGAGATGTTAGCCCCCAGGTGGAGGGAATCAAGGAAACTCTAGAGTGAAGGCTGGTTTCTTCCCTACCTAACTCATCTACAAAATTTCAAAGCTTTAAATTAACCAATGTTCTTTATAGAACCAAGTAAGGGAAAAGAAAATATTACTCCTATTTGGCACAACACATTTAAATAATTTTACAACGAAATTCCATAATTATTATTGATTCATTAAAAGAGGGAAAAGATGTTTTATTCTCATTGCTTTCATATTTTTTAGTGGTCTTGTTAATTTTAATTGCTTGCTTTACTTTTTCTAAAATAGAAAATATTAAAAACAAATTTTAAAATTATCTATTTTAAAACATACTTTACAATGTCAATTTAAAAAGTAAAAAGTTAATTTTCTTATTTCTTTATATTTTTAGACATTTCCCTATGAGTTCAATATCTCGGGGCTTAATCAGAAAGTTCTATATTACTTAATAAATGATACGTATACATATTATAAAATAATTAAAATATATTTCTTATTTTCTTTAAAGTCAAGTTTTTGGCATCTGTTGCAATGAAAGAGATAATATCATTAGAAAGAAATATAAAGTGAAAAACGTGAGCATAAATATTCGAACGAGATTAATTATCCCGTAATTAAATCTAATTAATCAATTAAACCTTACACAATTTAGGTTTAATTAACCTTAAAACCTAATTAGACTTATCTCATATTTAAGTCTAATCAATCAATTAAGTGCTACCCAATTTAGGTTTAATTAACCTTAAAATCTAATTAATCAATTAAACCTTATTCAAATTAGGTTTAATTAACCTTAAACCCTAATTAGACTTATCCTCTAATTAAGTCTAATTAATCAATTAAACCATACCCAAATTAGGATTAGTTAACCTTAAACCCTAATTAGACTTATCCCCGAATTAAGTCTAACTAATCAATTATACATTACCTAAATTAGGTTTAATTAACCTTAAACCCTAATTAGACTTATCCCCGAATTAAGTCTAATTAATCAATTATACCTTACCCAAATTAGGTTTAATGAGCCTTAAACCCTAATTAGACTAATCCCTGAATTAAATCTAATTAATCAATTAAACCTTATCCAAATTAGATTTAATTAACCTTAAACCCTAATTGGATTTATCCCCTAATTAAGTCTAATTAATCAATTAAATCTTACTCAAATTAGGTTTAATTAACCTTGAACCCTCATTAGACTTATCCCCTGATTAAGTCTAATTAATCAATTAAACCTTACTAAAATTTGGTTCAATTAACCTTAAACCCTAATTAGACTTATCCTCTAATTAAGTTTAATTAATCAATTAAACCTTATCCAAATTAAGTTTAATTAACCTTAAAGACTAATTAGATTTTCCCCGAATTAAGTCTAATTAATCTGTTAAACCTTACCCAAATTAGGTTTAATTAACCTTAAACCCTAATTAGACTTGTCCCCCAATTAAGTCTAATCAATCAATTAAACCATACCCAAATTAGGTTTAATTAAACATAAACCCTAATTAGTCTTATTCTTAATTAAGTCTAATTAATCAATTAAAACTTACCCAAATTAGGTTTAATTAACCTTAAACTATAATTAGAGTTATCCCCTAATTAAGTCTTATTAATCAATTAAAGCTTACCCAAATTAGGTTTGATTAACCTTAAACCCTAATTAGACTTGTCCCCTAACTAAGTCTAATTAATCAATTAAACCTTACCCAAATTAGGTTTAATTTACCTTAAACCCTAATTAGACTTATCCCCTAATTAAGTCTAATTAATCAATTAAACCTTACCTAAATTAGGTTTAATTAACCTAAAACCCTAATTTGACTTATCCCCTAATTAAGTCTAATTAATCAATTAAAGCTTATCCAAATTAGGTTTAATTAACCTTAACCCCAATTAGACTTATCCCCTAATTAAGTCTAATTAATCAATTAAATCTTACTCAATTAGGTTTAATAAACCTTAAACCTTAATTAGACTTATCCCATAATTAAGTCTAATTAATCAATTAAACCATACCCAATTTAGGTTTAATTAACCTTAAACCCTAATTAGACTTATCCCTTAATTAAGTCTAATTAATCAATTAATCCTTACTCAAATTAGGTTTAATTAACCTTAAACCTAATTAGACTTATCCTCTAATTAAGTCTAATTAATCAATTAAATCTTACCCAAATTTGGATTATTTAACCTTAAACCCTAATTAGACTTATCCTCGAATTAAGTCTAATTAATCAATTATATCTTACCCTAATTATGTTTAATTAACCTTAAACCCTAATTAGACTTATCCCCGAATTAAGTCTAATTAATCAATTATACCTTACCCAAATTAGGTTTAATTAGCCTTAAACCCTTAATAGACTAATCCCCAAATTAAGTCTAATTAATCAATTAAACCGTACCCAAATTAGCTTTAATTAACCTTAAACCCTAATTGGACTTATTCTCTAATTAAGTCTAATTAATCAATTAAACCTTACTCAAATTATGTTTAATTAACTTTAAACCCTAATTAGACTTATCCCTAATTAAGTATAATTAAACAATTAAGCCTTACTTACATTAGGCTTAATTAAACTTAAACCCTAATTAAGTCTAACCCTAATTAGACTTAATTAATCGTTAAGCCTTACTTAAATTATACTTAAGCAACCTTAAACCCTAATTAAGTCTAACCTTAATTAGACTTACTTAACGTTTAAGCCTTACTTAAATTGAGCTTAATCACCTTTAAACCTTAATTAAGTCTAACTCTAATTAGACTTAAGTTAAATCCAAACTTTGGTTTAACTAAAATTGAACCTAATTCAATCTGAGGTAAAACACAAACAAAAACTAACCCAATGAAACCTATAACATAGGTTCAACCTAACTTGAACCCAAGTTAACCTAAAGTTCAACCCATATTGAACATAAGTCAAGCTTATAACTTAAGTTCAACCTAACTTGAACTCAAGTTAATCCAAACTTAAGTTTAACTCGTATTGAACTTAAGTCAAACTTATAACCTTAAGTTCAACCTATATTAAAATTATGTCAAACCCAAAACTTAGGTTCAACCTAACTTGAACCCAAGTTGACCCATGTCGGTCGTTAAAACTTGTTTGAAATTTTAAAAAGATATTATATATGTAATGTATAAAATATGTCTTGGATTTAAGAAAATATGTATATATTGATTTAAAAATAATATTTTAGATTTGAAAAAAAAATTATAATGGACGAATCTCATTCATTTAGTAGTTTGAATGAGCGAGCACAATATCGCAAGCAATGCATCTATCCCAAGGAATAGACACATTACTTGATGATACAACTCGATCAAATAAACAACAGAATTTATGACATTCGTTCTGACCTGCTAACCTTTTATTTTGACTGATAAGTTCCCCTATTTAATACAAAAGAATTAAATAGGGTT